>CM075986.1:25191603-25236859 GCA_038087875.1 Malacoraja senta | reverse complement strand
GCTGGTCCCACGTGCTTGCGGTAAGTAAAAAAAAGGGCGGGCCGACTGCGATGACGTCGGCCCGCTGCACGTGACTCACTAGCGGCGGCTGTGGTGGCGGTCGTCCTGATCGCGGCGCTGTAGCGGTGGCTGTGCCAGCGGCCGTGCCGCACACGTGCCTCACTGGCGGAGGCACGTGCCTCACTGGCGGAGGCTGTGGCAGTGGAGGTTTGACGCATGGCGCTCGAGCCACACTGGCGGCGGCCCGTGCGGGCGGCCGTGCCGCACTCGTGCATCACTGGTGGAGGTTGTGCGGTAAGAATATAGTTTTCAACAGTGTAGGTTTTATTTTAGCACCGTGCGGTGTTGGGAACACCGCCGCACGGCCCCGGAATTGTGCGTTCTCACGAGTGCGCGGTCTATGGCGGCAGATTCTTCCCGTTTCGCCGCCAATGACCGCAGACTCGTGAGACAGGCCTTTAAAGTATCATAAAATACACCAGTGTTCTTTTTCTCCAGAGATGCTGCCTGACCCACTGAGATACTCCAGCATCTGCAGTTTCTAAGCTAGTGGGTTGTTTATCAACCACCTGTGCTTTTTTCAAAAGAGGATTTGTGGATGTTACATGTTCAGGAGATTCAACCTGTGGCAAGAGAGATACTCTGCCTGTTCTGCTTTACTCCTCTGCTATGATTTTTCTGACATGGACCCAAGCACACTCCGACCGGGAAAGCCACCAACAAGCAGGGCGGAACAGTGGCACAGCTGGTGGAGCTGCTGCCTCACTGCTCTCTGTGTGGAGTTTGCACGTTCTCGCTGTGACTGCGTGGGTTTCCTTTGGGTGCTCCGGTTTCCTCTCACATCCCAGGGACGTGCAGGTCTGTAGGTTAATTGGCCTCTGTAAAAATGGGTCGTAGTGTGGGGATGGGAGTGGGTGAGAAAGTGAGAAAACAAAGAACAAGTGTGAACGGGTGATCAATGGTCGGAGTGAACTCGATGGGCCGAAGGGCCTGTTTACCTTCTGTCTCTTTCAATTCAATTCAATTAAATAAAAACCCATTGCTTGAGGTTACTGCGTAGAAAGCCCTGTGCTTGTTCATTAGTACGTATCAGCAACATTGGTGTTCTGCTCCTCTCTAGACATTTAGAAACTCTTAATATTAATTCTCAGTGCCTGCTCTTAATATTAATTATTAGTGTCTATTTCTGCCTGCTCAGTCAGCTAAATCTCATGAAGGAAAACAATTTAGTGCCCTGTGGACATAAGGGACTGAAAATGCTGCAATCTTCAGCTAAACACAAAGTGCTGGAGGAACTCAGCAGGTCAGGCAGCAGGTGGGGAGGGAATGGACAAGCGATGTTTTTGGGTCGGGAACCTTCTTCAGATTGATTGGAGTAGGGGGGAGAGAATGCTGGAAAAGAGACGTGGGGACGGACCCAAAGCCTGGCAAGTGGTAGATGGAGAAACAAAGACCTGCACATGCTGGTTTACACAAAAAATGACACCAAGTGCTGGAGTGACATCTCTGGAAAACATGGATAGATAACATTTCGGGTTGGGACCCTTCTTCAGACTGATTGTTGTTGGGGATGGGGAAATATAGATGAATGAGAGATGTATAGTCATGGGCTACCACAGTGGCACAGCGGTAGAGTTGCTGCCTGAGTGACAGCATCACAGACCCAGGTTCGATCCTGACTATGGGTGCTGTCTGTACAGAGTCTGTACATTTTCCCAGTGATGGCGTGGGGTTCTCCGGATGCTCCGGTTTCTTCCCACACTCCAAACACCTGCAGGTTTGTAGGTTAATTGGCTTTAGCAAAATTGTAAATTGTGCCTTGTGTGTGTATGGGATGACCGCTGGTCGGTGCGGACTTATGGGGCGAAGGGCCTGTTTCCGCGCTGTTTCTCTGGTCTAAAGTAAAGTTTTAAAAAAAAAATAGGTAAGCAGGGTTTTATTAGCAGATGGGTGGATAAGTGACAAAGACTGACAATGAAAAGGATTATTACCGTGGTGTGTTCTCTGGTCTAGAGACCTGGTCCCGGCACTCTAAGGAACGACACTGGCAGATGGTGGGGGAATGGGCATCTGGACTGTAGGCTATCAGACAGCTGGAGAGATGGTCGTGGGGGTGGGGCTGAGAGGAGCTGGAAGCTGTGGGGATTGGACTGGATGGAGAGAGTTTGGACAAGTGAACTACGGGGGATTCAACAGCTGATGCGAGGGGATTTAGACCAGCTGGATTGGTGGCCATGTGGTGAGCAGGTGAGCGATGGAACTGCTGGGCAGAGAGGACCCTGATGAGTGGATGGAGAGAGGCTGGTTAGCTGGACCGCCACCTCATCATCAGCCATGGATGATCAGCCTTGATCACAGTGAATGGCGGTGCTGGCTCGAAGAGCTGAATGGCCTACTCCTGCACCTATTGCCTATTGTCTATTGTCTATCGTCACGTGGTATTCAGACTGGAGTTACATTCTAATCTTTATTGAACTTCCACCATATTTCATACTAATAGGATAGGGGAGATGTACAGGAGGATAGTTGAAACTCAAGAACTCAGCATTAAAATGTGTTGACTTGAGTCAATAGGAACAATGTAGATGTATGTTTGCAACCTCATGCAATTGATAAGCTGGTGTCAGCTGGCACTATTTGCAGCCTGGGCCATGTGTATAGTTAGATCAGCAGAGAAAAGACCATGTTTCATTTCCCAAGAAATAATGGTGATTAAACAGTTAACGCTGGTGGAATGCACCAGACTGACCAGTTGAGGTTTCTTTATAGGATGGATCCTTTGATCTAGCGGCTTTTTGAAGTCTTCAGCTGTTTATATTTTCCTTGTTACTTTCAATCATGAATGGATCACTTCTAGCAAAACACAACGTGCGTGTTTCATGATATTTCACCCTTCCGTGAAGCACCAACACAAAATGGAAAGAATCTGTTTGCAAAACCACATTAAAGGCAATCAGAAGACCCGGCTCCTTCATTGTTAGTTTACATTCACTTAATAACAACATAATGAGTGCAAGGTCAAGCGAAAATGATTTGCCCTTTATAATCCAACTTTGTTTCTCCTTTGGTCTCCTGAGCTAAGGAAGGATATATCTTTGAGAGAGTTCCTCAGAATGGTTCCTAGAAGGAAGCGTTTATTTCATGTGGAATGATTAGGCAGGCGGTGTATATACTGCATCGATATTGGAAGGATGAGAGGTGACTTCATCGAACCACGCAACGTTTTAGACAATAGACAATAGGTGCAGGAGCAGGCCATTTGGCCCTTCGAGCCAGCACCGCCATTCAATGTGATCATGGCTGATCATCCCCAATCAGTACCCCGTTCCTGCCTTCTCCCCATATCCCCTGACTCCGCTATTTTTAAGAGCCCTATCTAGCTCTCTCTTGAAAGCATCCAGAGAACCTGCCTCCACCGCCCTCTGAGGCAGAGAATTCCACAGACTCACCACTCCCTGTGAGAAAAAGTGTTTCCTCGTCTCCGTTCTAAATGGCTTACTCCTTATTCTTAAACTGTGGCCCCTGGTTCTGGACTCCCCCAACATCGGGAACATGTTTCCTGCCTCTAGTGTGTCCAAGCCCTTAACAATCTTATATGTTTCAAGGGCCTTTTATGGGCCTTATGAAGGGCAGATATAGGATTTAGTGTAAACCTTATTGGGATATCTAGAATCAGGAGTTACAGTCTCTCAATAAATGTTTGGTAGACAAAAATGCTGGAGAAACTCAGCGGTGAGGCAGCATCTATGGAGCGAAGGAATAGGTGACGTTTCGGTCCCCCCCTTTATCCCATTCTCCACCCTATCCACTGACAAATAGCCCTCACCTCTCAGTTGTCTAGAGGGGGGGGGGGGCAGAGATCTCTCTCTGCCCCCCCCCCCCCTCTAGACACACCTGAGAGGTGAGGGCTATTTGTCAGTGGATAGGGTGGAGATGGGATAAAACCGAAACGTCACCTATTCCTTCGCTCCATAGATGCTGCCTCACCCGCTGAGTTTCTCCAGCATTTTTGTCTACCTTCGATTTTTCCAGCATCTGCAGTTCTTTCTTAAACACAATAAATGGTTACCCTGGTTACATTTATGACTGAGAGGAGAAGAAATGCCTTCATCTTAGGATAGTGAGTACTTGGAATCCTCAATAGACACAAAGTGCTGGAGGAACTCAGCGGGACGGGCAGCATCTCTGGAGAGAAGCAATGGGTGACGTTTCGGGTCGAGACCCTTCTTCAGACTGACTTGGAATCCTCGACCCAACTGGGTCATGGCAACTCAATGACTGAACATATTTAAGACATGGAGAGATTTCTGGATTTAAAAGGAATCAGAGGATGCGTGGTCAGTGCAGGTGAATGGTGCTGAGATAAAGGATTAGCCACAGTGGAGGCAAGCCTAACAAAATGCCCTACACCTATTTCCTATGTTCTTATCATCACCTTTTCATGTCCTAATATGTAGATATTTAACGTAGAACTGAGCAACTCAAAAGGTGGCCACTGGCTAACAAGATGGTGATGGGATGATGCAATTAATATCATGTTATTGCTTTATTCCATGCGATGCATAAGATGGGGAAATGCAAATTCCAGGTTAATCCAATGGAAAACACACAACAAACTACTATCTGCTTGCACACTGTTATAAAGTTGGTGAGGGTTAGTCTTAAGAGGACAAGTAAATGCTAGTCATTGTGTGTCCATTCAACGTCATAAGTTCATGTTCTAGCAGGCAGAATTAGACCATTCGGCCCATCGAGTCTACTCCGCCATTCAATCATGGCTGATCTATCTCTCCTTCTCAACCCCATTCTCCTGCCTTCTCTCCATAACTTTGACGCCTGTACTAATCAAGCAAATGGTACTGAGACGTGGCATTGTACCCTGACGGGGGTCCCGATGGCTTCTGCAACAGAGCACCATGACCATCTTGGCCAGTGATCCTCTGCTGACATCTTTGTTATCCCAGACAGGACACAAAAAGCTGGAGTTACTCAGCGGGCCAGGCAGCATCTCTGGAGAAAAATAATAGATAGCGTTCTGGGTTGGAAGCCTTAACCCAGCTCAGATTTCAGACGAATCGTCACCTGTACCTTCTCTCCAGAGATGCTGCCTGACCCTGTGAGTTACTCCAGCGCTTTGTGTCTGTCTGCAGTATAAACCAGCATCTGCAGTTCCTTCCTACATGTTTATTTGGACCAGAGCTGGCAAATGACCAGGCTTCACACATAGTCCACACTGACCATGTGCAACTTTCTAATGCCTGCTTCATGGGGAAGGTGACCACTGGTCTGCTTGCCCCATGCTATTACAGTCATAGAGTGTAAAGGGGCCTGTCCCACGGGCAAGCGACTCCATGCGGGCAAGCGTGACCTAATGTGGTCGCTTGAGCCGTACGGCCTCGCGGGGCCGGTCCCACTTCGATCGCCGGAGCCGTATGGAGTTGTGCGGAGCTGGCCTCCGATAAACTGACCGTGTTCAAATATTCCGCTCGGCAACAGCCTGCCGGCCCGCAGCCACCTCAAGGCCGTATGCACCGCCTCGACGCCGTACGCACCGCCTCGACGGGCTGTGCGCAGCATCTCGACGCCGTACGCAGCGTCTTGACGCCATACGTCACGCGCGAACATCCTGCATCACTCACTCGACTTCCGCACGGCCCCCGCTTCTGGTTAGGTCGCGCTTGCTGCATTCAGCCGCATGCTGGTGGGACCGGCCCTGTACGGGGATCACTCGACCTCTGCACGGCCCCCGCTTCCGGTTAGGTCGCGCTTGCCGCATGGAGCTGCATGCCCGTGGGACAGGCCCTTTACAGTGTGGAAACCGGCCTTTCAGCCCAACTTACCCGCACTGGCCAACATGTCCCATTTGCACGTTTCCCCCATATCCCTCGAAATCTGTCCTATCCATGCCCCTGTTTAAATGTTTCTTAAACGTTGCAGTAGTCCCAGCCTCAACTACCTCCTCTGACAGTTTGTTCCATTCCCCCACCACCCCTTGTGTGAGAAAGTTGCCCTCAGGTTCCTATTAAATCTTTCCCTCCTCACCCTAAACCATGTCCTCTGGTTCTTCATTCCCCTACTCCGGGCAAGAGACTCAGTGCGTTGACCCAATCTATTCTCTCATGATTTTGTACACATTGTATACATTGGTCGTGAGGGAGAAGGAAAATGACATCTTGGTTGGTGAGGACGGATTGGTACCAGCAGCTCGGAGAAGGTTCAGGGCAGAGGTTTAGACGAGGGGCAGTGGAATTGGTGCAGTGTTGGTGGGAACTCAGGTGAGTAATCCATGAATGGAGCATTCCCAGCCTGCGGATGTGCAGCGAACATTACAGTGCCCCTTGCTGTGCCGAGCAAGGGGACGTCATGGGATATAGTAATTGAGGGGATTTGTACGCATCATCATCCCTTGTACCTCTAACTGAATAGTGAAAGGCCTGGATAGAGTGGATGTGGAAAGGATGTTTCAACTCGTGGTAGTGTCTAGGACCAGAGGCCCTAGCCTCAAAATAAAAGGATGTTTATTTAGAAAGGAGGAACTTCTTTAGTCAGAGGGTGGTGAATCTGTGGAACTCATTGCCACAGAAGACTGTGGAGGACAAGTCAATGGATATTTTTAAGGCAGAGATAGATAGATTCTTGATTAGTACGGGTGTTTGGGGTTATAGAAAACATAGAAAACATAGAAAATAGGTGCAGGAGTAGGCCATTCGGCCCATTAAATATGATCCATGGCTGATCATCCAACTCGGTATCCTGTACCTGCCTTCTCTCCGTACCCCCTGATCCCTTTAGTCACAAGGGCCACATTATGGGAGGAAGGCAGGAAAATGGGGTTAGGAGGGAGAGATAGATCAGCCACGATTGAATGGCGGAGTAGACTTGATGGGCCGAATGGCCTAGTCCTGCTCCGAGAACTTATGAACCTATGAACGTGGACATGGCAGCAGGAGGCAGAGGGTGGCTCAATCCCAGGAGTGAATGGTCAACCTTCAGGAGCAACAAGGAATAACTCGGAAAAGCTATTTGACACATTCCACTGTGGAATAGCACGATGCACAGTAGCACAATGCCGGAAAAAAGAAAAGAAAAACCATGCAATAGAAATGTTATATCAACATTTTTATTGAACCCACTCAAACCAATGAGCTTGTGATTTAATGATAGCGCTGCGATGCAGTGCTCAACAGCCTGAGGCTCGTGAAGAAGGGTTTTGTACAATTGTGGGTGATAATAACAGGCAAATTGCTCTATAAATACTGCTGATTCACCCCCACATTTATCCTTTTGAAATAAGGCTGCTTTAAATGACTCTAGGAAATAGCAGAGGAACCAATATTGGATTCAGAGCATATCAGACTTTTAATGGCAATGGGAACAGCTAGATTACTGCAAATATAAAATGAGGCTTCCACCCATTCAGACTGATTTGTTATCGACGATGAATATTTTAGCTTCGACGTGAAGACTGCATTACAAACATAATGAAAATCTCCCAGATCTTGACTACAGATCCCATTCAATTTGCAGCTGATAGTTTGTTTAATGTTGAAAACTGCAGCTGCTTTCCACTGATAAGACCAAGCAATGCAAACCTAGTGCCTATTTAGTGCCTCAAATAAAAAGGGCTGTGTTTTTTCGATCAGTCGATAACATTGAACGATTCACAACTGTGCATCTGAATGTGCCCGGCCATATTTGTCAGTTCTTGTTCTGTTCTGCCCTGTTCCATACTTGGCTTGTTGATCCTTTCTCATCAGATGCTGACTTTGTAAAATTGATTTGAGCTTTGACATTCCACCGTAAAATTGTACATTTGTAAAAATGCAACCATTCAAATGTTCTTGTTTTCCACATGTTTCTCCCTTGCGTTTAGTGAAGGTTCCCCTCACATCCCAATGTAACAACAGCTACAATGTCAAATGCTGCTCAGCAGTTTAAGTTTAGTTTGGAGATACAGCGCGGAAAGCAGGCCCTTCAGCCCATCAAGTCCACATCGACCAGCGATCCCCGCACATTAACACTATCCAGCACTAGGACAACTATGTTTTTACATTGATACCAAGCCAATTAACCTACAAACCTGTATGTCTTTGGAGTGTGGGAGGAACCGAAGTTCTCAGAGGAAAACCCACCAGGTAAAGGTCAGACATTTTGTCTTTCAGAGGAGGTTAATCTGGGACTATGACTCTCATTTCAGATAAAAGTTTCCTTGATATTATTTCGCAGTGGAGCGAAGGAATTCTACTGGGTGAAAATTTTAAATAGAAATATATCACTGGAAATCTAAAATAAAAACTGAACATGTTGGAGACACTGGTAGATACAAGGAACTGTAGATGTTCGTATACCAAATAAGACCCAAAGTACTGGAGTAACTCAGCGGGTCAGGCAGCATCTCTGGAGAACATGCTTTTCACTGTACCTCGGTACACGTGACAATAATAAACAAAACTCAACGTATGGGTGACGTTTCTAGTCTGAAGTGGAGTTTTGACCCAAAACATCCGACCTATCCTATCCATCTTCTCCAGTCTGACCCGTCGAGTTATTGAAGCATTTTGTGTACTTTTCTTCAGAAACGGAGGATCAGACTACGTCTGGAAAAAGAAACAGAATTAAACAGAATTAAAGAGAGGAAACAAGCTTGATTTCAACTTCAGAAATAATGCTGGAAGAAAACCATTCAGCATTTCAGACCTGACCCATTCATTCATCAATATCAAACTGATCGACTTCAAATAACATTGTACTGCCCATTCGCTTTCAAAACACATAATAACTGCACCTCTCTAGTCAGTCAGTCAATGTGTGAAGCACATTGCAGGAAGAGTCTTCTATGAAGAACGATGAGTTGTTTGGTCCTCCCAATATTAGAGAGCGCACTTTTCCAATACTCATTGATTCTTTGAAAAGTTAAGTATGTTTTAGCAGCTGGGGTGCAATGGAAAGACAGTTTGTTTCTTTATGCAGGAGGTTTGCCCAGTTGCAAGTGGTGCCTCGGTTCGTTTTCAGAAGCCTTGCACCACACCATCTGGCATCCATTAGCGAGAGGCAGGGAGTGTCAGAGCTCAGTACACGGGGAGCAGTAAAACCTCGGGTTAGTCACTTGTTTTCCATTCCCAAGACATGTCTGAGCCTCGTGTGGAAGAAAGGAGCTGCCTGTGAAAACTTTTAGAAATATCATTCGACTGTGACCGCCGAACTTCTGAAACGACTGCACAGAGCATCCTCGAACAAGTTCAGCTGCCTTGCAGCAGGGTGCCTCCCATTCCAGGCTCCGACAGGCTTCTAGTCGCAGGTCTGACATTCTGTAATGGCTGCTGTAAATCCAATCTCCCCATGGCCGCAATTTGGGAGGTGCTGCACCACACAGCACAGTGGTGAGGAGGTTGTGTGAAGAGTCAGTCAGTGTTGGTGAGAGCAGTAAAGAACAGGGGAGGCACAAGAGTCGGCAGATGCTGGAATCTGGTGGCAAATAATAAATGGTTTTAAGAACCCAGCGGGTCTAGGCAGCATCTGTGGAAGGAAAGGGATGGCCGATGTTACAGGTCAAGACCTTGCATGAGGACTGAGTCAAAAGTATAGGGTCACTGGATAGCTCTGCAGAATGACGATGAAGCTAGAGAGGAGGCTAGCCCCCCTCAAGGCATGGAACCGTGACGATGGTGCAAGGTGGTCGCCAAGAAAGATGGGTGACCCAGCAGGGGGGGGGGGGGGGCGGGGAAGGGGCCAAGGACGAATGAACGGAATGAAGGGGGGTCTGGCAGATGTGGGGATGCCAAGAAGGAAGGGGGAAACCGGTGGGAAGGAGGGGGGGGGGGGGGAGGAAGTGAAGCCTGCTGCCACCACTTTCCACGGCAGTTAAGGCAGGGACTATCACAATAAAAGGACTGGACAAGCTAGATGCAGGAAAAATGTTCCCAATGTTGGGCGAGTCCAGAACCAGGGGCCACAGTCTTAGAATAAAGGGGAGGTCATTTAAGACTGAGGTGAGAAAAAACTTTTTCACCCAGAGAGTTGTGAATTTGTGGAATTCCCTGCCACAGAGGACAGTGGAGGCCAAGTCACTGGATGGATTTAAGAGAGAGTTAGATAGAGCTCTAGGGGCTAGTGGAATCATGGGATATGGGGAGAAGGCAGGCACGGGTTATTGATTGGGGACGATCAGGCATGATCACAATGAATGGCGGTGCTGGCTCGAAGGGCGAATGGCCTCCTCATGCACCTATTTTCTTTGTTTCTATGTTTCTATTACATTTCAAACTGTGTTCTACATGCACAAAACGTACTATTGAGGTGTTCCCCTGTGTTGTATTGAATACATATATCATCCAGACCAGGGAATTGATTTGACGGACATGATTTACAGCATCCAATTTGCCTCAGTACCTTTATACTTTAGACTTTAGATTTGAGAGATAAGCTGCGAAAACAGGAGAATGGCTTCTTGTGAGATTCTGGCCAGGTTTTAGTCAGGAAAGGAGAAATAAAGACCAGGCAAAGCGAGTGCAGCATGGGTGGCACAGCAGTAGAGTTGCTGCCTAACAGCGCCAGAGACCCGGGTTCCGTGCCGTCCGTACAGGGTTTGTACATTCTCCCTGTGACCTGCGTGCGTTTTCTCCAGGCCAACCAGGTTAATGGGATGGGGGGTGTTGGTGGCAATAGTGCTGGATATTGGGGAATGGAGGTGAGAAAGGCCTTTCGGCCCACCACTCCATACACTAGCACTATCCAACACACTAGGGATAATTTACGATTTTTACCAACACCAATTAACTGTCTTTGTGTGTGGGAGGAAACCAGAGCACCCAGAGAACTTGGCTGATGTTGTCTTTCCCTCCTTAGTGCCAGAGATGGGGCGGCACAGTGGTAGCGGAAGAGTTGCTGCCCCACCTCTGGCACTAGGGAGGGGAAGACAACATCAGCCAGTTCTCTACCCTTGATTGTTGCAGACTCCCCGTGGAAGAAGCTTGTGTAGATTTTGATTCATATTACTTAATTGTGGACAATATAATTAAATGGTTAGAAACAAGAAAATGCAGATGCTGGTTTACAAAAAAAGACACAAA
Source organism: Malacoraja senta (assembly GCA_038087875.1). NCBI lineage: Eukaryota > Metazoa > Chordata > Chondrichthyes > Rajiformes > Rajidae > Malacoraja > Malacoraja senta. The sequence goes on along the minus strand of CM075986.1, from coordinate 25,225,790 downwards.
GTGCTGAAGTAACTCAGCGGGTCAGGTCAGGCCATATCTCTGGAGAACATGGATAGGTCCATGTTCACCTCTATTAAAAGTACTCTCTTGGACTTCTACAGGTGTACAGTGGAGAGCATATTGACTGGTTGCTTCACGGCCTGGTTCGGCAACTTGAACGCCCATGAGCGAAGAAGACTGCAAACAGTTGTGAACACTGCCCGGTCCATCATGGGTACTGACTTATCCACCATCGAAGGGATTCACAGGAGTCGCTGCCTCAAAAAGGAACCCAGCATCATCAGAGTCACACACCACCTGGCCACACAAGAAGGTACAGGAGCCTGAAAACTGTACGGTCCAGGTTCAGGAACAGTTTCTTTCCTACAGCCATCAGGCTATTAAACACTACAACCTCAAATAAACTCTGAACTACATAGAATTGTCTTTAGGCACTATGTTTTAATTTATTATATTGTTAGCAGGGTACTATGTTTACATATTCTGTTGTGCTGCAACAAGTAAGGATTTCATTGTTCTCTCTGGGACACATGACAATAAATCACTATTAACGCTTGTCCTGTCTATGTTCTCCAAAGATGCTCCTAAACCATTTAGTTTAGTTTAGTTTTGAGATACAGCGTGGAAACAGGCCCTTCGGCCCATCGAGTTCGTACCGACCAGCGATACCCCGCACACTAACTCTACCCTACACACACTACGGACACAGTGTGTCCATATATTTATACAATGGTTTATGGACACACTGATCTGTTCAGTATTCGTGCCTACTATGTTCTGTTGTGCTAAAGCAGAGCAAGAATTTAATTGTCCTATCAGGGACACATGACAATAAAACTCTCTTGAACTCTTGAACTTGACCCGCTTGTTGTATTTTCCATCATTAAATGATCATTAAATGATGCCACCAGGCGGCACAGTGGTGCAGCGGTAGAGGTGTTGACTTAAAGCGCCAGATACCCGGGTTCGATCCTGACTACGGGTGCTTGTATGTACGGAGTTTGTACGTTCTAACCGTGACCTGCCTGGGTTTTCCACGAGATCTTCGGTTTCCTCCCACACTCCAAAGACGTACAGGTTTGTAGGATCATTGGCTCGGGGTAACTGCAAATTGTCCCTAGTGTGTGTAGGATAGTGTTAATTTGCGGGGGACCGCTGGTCGGTACAAACTAGATGGGCCAAAGGGCCTGTGTCCATGCTGTATCTCGAAACTAAACTAAACTAAATGGTTGGCTATTGACGACCAGTTCGATTCCTCCATGGAGACTATGTACAGCTAGAATAGACCTTACTCATGACATGGAGAATATTGCATTTTCCACCAGCCCATCAGATCATTTTATAGCCATCCCACAGTTCCCTATTCATCAGTCCTTCTACCTTAAGTCTGAACATAATTTGTGTTGGTGGGAAATTTAGTGGGCTGTGTTTAATTACATTTGGAATAACAACTGGGTCAGAGTGTGTTACACAGGGTGTAATGTCAACCACAGATTGTATTACAGGCCATAACTTATCGCATCTCAACCATTAATTCATGGGATAGCAGTTAGGTTAGGGATGCGCATTTAAGAGGTCATATTGCCATTGAGCCTAAGCAATTAACCTGAACAGATTTCCGAAGAGGGAGATGACTTGTTTTGCTGTGATGTCATGTCTTATAATGGAAGGAACAGACTATTTATTCTCATTCTGCTGTTGCAGCATTGGGAATTATCCAAACATTACCATAAACCACATGCAGGATAAAACAGTCAAATTAATGTTCAGATGAGGACTGTTGAAATGGTTACAATACAATAATAATTTCAGAGATACAGCACCAAAAACCCATCAGCCCACTGATCCGTGCCGACCAGCGATCACCATCCACTAACAGTGTTTCAGAAGGAACTGCAGATGCTGGAAAATCGAAGGTAGACAAAAATGCTGGAGAAACTCAGCAGGTGAGGCAGCATCTATGGAGCGAAGGAAATAGGCAACGGTTCGGGTCATCTGAAGAAAGGTTTCGACCCAAAACATTGCCTATTCCCTTCGCTCCATAGATGCTGCCTCACCGGCTGAGTTACCCCAGCATTTTTGTCTACACACACTAACACTGTCCTACATATACTAGGGACAATTTACAATTTTACCATGCCAATTAGCCTCCAAATCTGTATGTCATTAGAGTGTGAGAGGAAACCGGAGCACCTGGAGAAAACCCACACAGGTCACGGGGAGAAAGTGGAAACTCTTTGCAGACAGCACTCATAGTCAGGATGGGATCCAGGTCTCTGGCACTTTAACAGTTCTGCTGCATTACCATGCCGTCCAAAAATAGATCTAACAGGAAAGTCGATACAATATGGAGGCAAAACAAAACTATAAAAGAGATGTCCTGAAGTCTTTTTCTACTTTTATGTAAATGCCTTGGAGCAATAGGAACAATTGGAACAAGTACAAGTCAAGTTTATGGTTCAGTTTAGTGTCCTGAGGGAAGGGATTGTAGCTCGACAAAGCTACAATCAAATCTGTAAGGAGAGCAGAGTGCTGTTGTATGGGCTATAATTTGATCAGATTCGCCAGTTACAATCAGCAGAATTCTGAACAATGAAAGGCTTGGATAGAGTTGATGGGGAGAAGATGTTTCCACTCGTGGGAGAGTCTAGGACTAGAGGTCGTAGCCTCACAATTAAAGGATGTTCCTTTAGGAAGGAGACAAAGAGAAATTTATTTTGATAGAGGGTGGTGACTCTGTGGAATTCTTTGCCATTTGTGGAAAGATTGGAAATACTGGGCCAGTATTCACTGGAATTTAGAAGGATGAGAGGGTAACTTATAGAAACGTATAAAAATATAAAAGGACTGGACAAGCTAGATACAGGAAAAATGTTCTCAATGTTGGGGGAGTCCAGAACCAGGGGCCACAGTCTAAGAATAAAGGGGTGGCCATTTAAAACTGAGATGAGAAAAACATTTTCACCCAGAGAGTTGTGAATTTGTGGAATTCACCGCCACAGAAGGCAGTGGAGGCCAAATCACTGGATAGAAACATAGAAAATAGGTGCAGGAGTAGGCCATTCGGCCCTTCGAGCCTGCACCGCCATTCAATATGATCATGGCTGATCATCCAACTCAGTATCCTGTACCTGCCTTCTCTCCATACCCCCTGATCCCTTTAGCCACAAGGGCCACATCTAACTCCCTCTTAAATATAGCCAATAAACTGGCCTCAACTACCTTCTGTGGCAGAGAATTCCACAGATTCACCAATGTGAAAAATGTTTTTCTCATCTCGGTTATAAAAGACTTCCCTCTTATCCTTAAACTGTGACCCCTTGTTCTGGACTTCCCCAACATCGGGAACAATCTTCCTGCATCTAGCCTGTCCAACCCCTTAAGAATTTTGTAAGTTTCTATAAGATCCCCCCTCAATCTTCTAAATTCTAGCATGCACAAGCCGAGTCTATCCAGTCTTTCTTCATATGAAAGTCCTGCCATCCCAGTAATCAGTCTGGTGAACCTTCTCTGTACTCCCTCTATGGCAAGAATGTCTTTCCTCAGATTAGGAGACCAAAACTGTACACAATACTCCAGGTGTGGTCTCACCAAGGGCCAAGGCCATGTACAACTGCAGTAGAACCTCCCTGCTCCTATACTCAAATCCTTTTGCTATGAATGCCAACATACCATTCACTTTCTTCACTGCCTGCTGCACCTGCATGCCTACTTTCAATGACTGGTTACCATGACACCCAGGTCTCGTTGCATCACCCCTTTTCCTGTTCTTGCCACCAAAGTGGATAACCTAACATTTATCCACATTATACTGCATCTGCCATGCATTTGCCCACTCACCCAACCAATCCAAGTCACCTTGCAGCCTCCTAGCATCCTCCTCACAGCTAACACTGCCCCCCAGCTTCGTGTCATCCGCAAACTTGGAGATATTGCATTCAATTCCCTCGTCCAAATCATTAATATATATTATAAATAGCTGGGGTCCCAGCACTGAGCCTTGAGGTATCCCACTAGTCACTGCCTGCCATTGTGAAAAGGACCCGTTTACTCCTACTCTTTGCTTCCTATCTGCCAGCCTGTTCTCTATCCACATCAATAGTGAACCCCCAATACCGTGTGCTTTAAGTTTGCATACTAATCTCTTCTGTGGGACTTTGTCGAAAGCCTTCTGAAAGTCCAGATATAACACATCCACTGGTTCTTCCTTATCCACTCTACTAGTTACATCCTCGAAAAATTCTATAAGATTCGTCAGACATGATTTACCTTTCATAAATCCATGCTGACTTTGTCCAATGATTTCACCACTTTCCAAATGTGCGGCTATCCCATCTTTAATAACTGACTCTAACATTTTCCCCACTACCGATGTTAGACTAACTGGTGTGTAATTCCCTGTTTTCTCTCTCCCTCCCTTTTAAAAAAGTGGGGTTACATTAGCTACCCTCCAATCCTCAGGAACTACTCCAGAATCTAAAGAGTTTTGAAAAATTATCACGAATGCATCCACTATTTCTGTGGCTACTTCCTTAAGCACTCTGGGATGCAGCCTATCTGGCCCTGGGGATTTATCGGCCTTTAATCCATTCAATTTACCTAACACCACTTCCCGACTAACTTGGATTTCACTCAGTTCCTCCATCTCATTTGACCACCGGTCCCCTGCTATTTCCGGCAGATTATTTATGTCTTCCTTAGTGAAGACAGAACCAAAGTAGTTATTCAAATCGTATGCCATGTCCTTGTTCCCCATGATCAATTCACCTGTTTCTGACTGCAAGGGACCTACATTTGTTTTAACTAATCTTTTTCTCTTCACATATCTATACAAACTTTTACAGTCAGTTTTTATGTTCCCTGCCAGTTTTCTTTCATAATCTATTTTCCCTTTCCCAATTAAGCCCTTTGTCCTCCTCTGCTGACTCTGAATTTCTCCCAGTCTTCTGGTAGGCTGCTTTTTCTGGCTAATTTGTATGCTTCATCTTTTTGTTTTGATATTATCCCTGATTTCCCTTGTTATCCACGGAAGAAGGCGGGCATGGGTTTCTGATTATGGATGATCAGCCATGATCACAATGAATGGCAGTGCTGGCTCGAAGGGTCAAATGGCCTCCTCCTGCACCTATTTTCTATGTTTCTATGTTTCTAAAAGGCTATGGAGGCCAAATCAATGGATATTCTTAAGGCCGAGATAGATAGATTATTGATTAGTACAGGTGTCAGGGGTTATGTGGAGAAAGCAGGAGAATGGGGTTGAGAGGGCCATGATTGAATGGCGGAGTAGACTTCATAGGCCAAATGGGCTAATTCTGTGCATATCACTTATGCCCTATGACCTTATTCTTTAAACTCCTTTTTTGCATTGAGTAACTGCTGCGACCTGCTTGGTTTGGATCTGATTCAGAGTCTGTTTCTCGTGGGAGATCAATACCAGAAGGGTTTATTGTTGGGTCAGATATTACGCTTCCATTCTGAGATATTATTCCATGCTTTTCTCCATGTTTTGCCCTGAAAGCACATCGTTCACAGTGCTTACTCCCAAAAGAGGGCCATCTGGTTTCCAATCAACAACGGGCACATAAAATATCCAGACAGTCAGCGAATTATGTGAGGGGCACGCCTCACATTTGTGAGTAGATTTCTCCATTAGTCAGAAACGTCCATTATCTAAAAACTTTAAAACTCTACAATCTCCAAATTGTATCGCTTTGGATTATTGTGTCGTTTTGGAGGAATACCATCAATCATCATCATCTTCTTCTTCTCCTTCTTCTCCTTCTTCTCCTCCTCCTCAGGATTGAAGCACAGATCTGTGATACAACGTAAAGATGGCATACGTCCAAGGAACAAAAATTCTATTGGTGTGTCAATGTCCTGAACAAATTCTTGAGGGAGAACTTGGTATGTGAGTGGCAGGTGTTTGTAAGAACAACATTGAACTTAACCTCTTTTGCAACAGCCGAGACACATCCTTTTTTATTTACTGATTGTGTGCCAGTGTCTATATTATTGTTCCCTGTAGACTTGTATAATGTGTTTCTTTCCTCTCTCAAACTGTAACCAGATACCACATCCATTAAGAATCTTGCATGGCTGATCGGTTTTGCAGCCAGTCCCGGAGCACCTTTGTTCCCAACAAGTACACTTGTTTCATTGAGTTGAGACAATCCCTCTGTTAACTCCCATCAGTTAAGTTACTGCCAAGTCTTACCAGCAACTGTGGAATCAGCCACTGATGAGGCAGAGGGATTTCTTCACAACAACTTTATCCCCTACCGAGCGGAGCGGTCGCAGAGGGAGGAGCTACACCCGAGCGGTAGGGGATAAAGTGGAGCGCGGGGCTTGCTTGTTCCTTACAGAGGCCAAAATCGGCAACGTTCCAAGTTCCACTTCAAAAACAAGTGGGCTTGAGGAAGCCGCTGATTGGTGGAAGCAGACAAGAGGGAGCAGCTGATTGGGAGTCAGATCCCTGCTGATTGTACTGTATTGTAGCAGTTTGTTTTGTATTGTAGCAGTTTGTTTTATATTCTATCCAGGGTAAGGGGAGTATGAGGGCCAGGGCAGTTTACTGTTCTGGATGTCAGATGTGGGAAGTCATGGAGTCTGATAGCCCTCCAGACGTCCACATCTGCGCCAGGCACAGGCAGGGACTAGAGAGCACCCCGGTGGCTGTACACCTTGACAATAAGTACTCCTGTTTGAGCACTGTTGGGGTGGACAGCCTACCTGGGGGTAGCGACAGCGGCTGGGCCTCCGGTATAGAGACCGGCCCTGTTGCTCAGAAGGGTAAGGAAAAGAAGAGGAGGGCAATACTAATAGGGGACTCTATAGTTAGGGGGTCAGACAGGCGATTCTGTGGACGCAGTCGGGAGACCCGGATGGTAGTTTGCCTCCCTGGTGCCAGGGTCTGTGATGTGTCTCAACGTGTCCAAGATATCCGGAAAGGGCAGGGAGAGGAGCCCGAGGTCGTGGTACATATAGGTACCAATGACATAGGTAAAAAAAAGAGAAGAGGTCCTGAAAGAAGAATTTAGGGAGTTAGGAGGGGAGTTAAAGAGAAGGACAGCAAAGGTAACAATCTCGGGATTACTGCCTGTGCCATGCGACAGTGAGAGTAGGAATGGAGCGAGGTGGAGGATAAATGCGTGGCTGAAGGACTGGTGCAGAAGGCAGGGATTCAAATTTCTGGATCATTGGGACCTCTTTTGTGGAAGGTGTGACCTGTACAAAAAGGATGAGTTGCACTTGAACCTGAGGGGGACCGATATCCTGGCGGGGAGATCTGCAAAGGCTACTGGGGAGACTTTAAACTAGAATGGTTGGGGGGAGGGACTCAAATAGAGAATGCTATTAGACAGTGTGTGAGGCAGGAGGCAGAGAAGGAAAGCACTCAGACCCAACATGTAGGGGGGAAAGAAGAAAACAATAATAAACAGAGAATAAGAGGTGCTGGGGTTCTTAAATGGGTGAGCAGAGAAACAGAGGGGTGTAAAATACGGGCGGAAGCAATAGGTAGCAAGGTGAAAAGTAAAAGTGGCAGGCAGACAAATCCAGGGCAAAAATCAAAAAGAGCCACTTTTCAACATAATTGTATAAGGGGTAAGAGCATTGTAAAAACAAGCCTGAAGGCTTTGTGTCTCAATGCAAGGAGCATTCGCAATAAGGTGGATGAGTTGAACGTGCAGATAGCAATTAATGATTATGATATAGTTGGGATCACGGAGACATGGCTCCAGGGTGACCAAGGCTGGGAGCTGAACATCCAGGGATATTCAATATTCAGGAGGGATAGAGAGAAAGGAAAAGGAGGTGGGGTAGCGTTGCTGGTTAGAGAGGAGATTAACGCAGTGGAAAGGAAGGACATTAGCTTGGAGGATGTGGAATCGGTATGGGTAGAGCTGCGATACACTAAGGGGCAGAAAACGCTGGTGGGTGTTGTGTACAGGCCACCTAGCAGTAGTAGTGAAGTTGGGGATGGCATCAAACAGGAAATTAGAAATGCGTGCAACAAAGGCAAAACAGTTATAATGGGTGACTTCAATCTACATATAGATTGGGTGAATCAAATTGGCAGTGGTGCTGAGGAAGAGGATTTCTTGGAATGTATGCGGGATAGTTATCTAAACCAACATGTAGAGGAACCAACGAGAGAGCAGGCTATTCTAGACTGGGTATTGAGTAATGAGGAAGGGTTAGTTAGCAGTCTTGTTGTGTGTGCCCCCTTGGGCAAGAGTGACCATAATATGGTTGAGTTCTTCATTAGGATGGAGAGTGACATTGTTAATTCAGAAACAACGGTTCTGAACTTAAAGAAAGGTAACTTTGAGGGTATGAGACGTGAATTGGCCAAGATTGACTGGCAATTAGTTCTAAAAGGGTTGACGGTGGATATGCAATGGAAGGCATTTAAAGACTGCATGGATGAACTACAAAAATTGTTCATCCCAGTTTGGCAAAAGAATAAATCAGGGAAGGTAGTGCATCCGTGGATAACAAGGGAAATCAGGGATAGTATCAAAGCAAAAGATGATGCGTACAAATTAGCCAGAAAAAGCAGCATACCAGAGGACTGGGAGATATTCAGAGACCAGCAGAGGAGGACAAAGGGCTTAATTAGGAAAGGGAAAATAGATTATGAAAGGAAGCTGGCAGGGAACATAAAAATTGACTGCAAATGTTTTTATAGATATGTGAAGAGAAAGAGATTAGTTAAAACAAATGTAGGTCCCTTGCAGTCAGAAACAGGTGAATTGATCATGGGGAACAAGGATATGGCGGACCAATTGAATAACTACTTTGGTTCCGTCTTCATTAAGGAAGTCATAAATAATCTGCCGGAAATAGCAGGGGGCCGCGGGTCAAAGGAGATGGAGGAACTGAGTGAAATCCAGGTTAGTCGGGAAGTGGTGTTGGGTAAATTGAATGGATTAAAGGCCGATAAATCACCAGGGCCAGATAGGCTGCATCCCAGAGTACTTAAGGAAGTAGCTCCAGAAATAGTGGATGCATTAGTGATAATTTTTCAAAACTCTTTAGATTCTGGAGTAGTTCCTGAGGATTGGAGGGTAGCAAACTTAACCCCACTTTTTAAGAAGGGAGGGAGAGAGAAAACGGGGAATTACAGACCAGTTAGTCTAACATCGGTAGTGGGGAAACTGCTAGAGTCAATTATTAAAGATGGGATAGCAGCACATTTGGAAAGTGGTGAAATCATTGGACAAAGTCAGCATGGATTTACAAAAGGTAAATCGTGTCTGACGAATCTTATAGAATTTTTCGAGGATGTAACTAGTAGAGTGGATAGGGGAGAACCAGTGGATGTGTTGTATCTGGACTTTCAGAAGGCTTTCGACAAGGTACCACATAAGAGATTAGGATACAAACTTAAATCACACGGTATTGGGGGTTCAGTATTGATGTGGATAGAGAACTGGCTGGCAAACAGGAAGCAAAGAGTAGGAGTAAACAGGTCCTTTTCACAATGGCAGGCAGTGACTAGTGGGGTACCGCAAGGCTCAGTGCTGGGACCCCAGCTATTTACAATTTATATTAATGATCTGGACGAGGGAATTGAAAGCAACATCTCCAAGTTTGCGGATGACACTAAGCTGGGGGGCAGTGTTAGCTGTGAGGAGGATGCTAGGAGACTGCAAGGTGACTTGGATAGGCTGGGTGAGTGGGCAAATGTTTGGCAGATGCAGTATAATGTGGATAAATGTGAGGTTATCCACTTTGGTGGCCAAAACGGGAAGGCAGACTATTATCTAAATGGTGGCCAATTAGGAAATGGGGAGATGCAGCGAGACCTGGATGTCATGGTACACCAGTCATTGAAAGTAGGCATGCAGGTGCAGCAGGCAGTGAAGAAAGCGAATGGTATGTTGGCCTTCATAGCAAGAGGATTTGAGTATAGGAGCAGGGAGGTTCTACTGCAGTTGTACAGGGTCTTGGTGAGACCACACCTGGAGTATTGCGTACAGTTTTGGTCTCCAAATCTGAGGAAGGACATTATAGCCATAGAGGGAGTGCAGAGAAGGTTCACCAGACTGATTCCTGGGATGTCAGGACTTTCATATGAAGAAAGACTGGATAGACTTGGCTTAGACTCGCTAGAATTTAGGAGATTGAGAGGGGATCTTATAGAAACGTACAAAATTCTTATGGGGTTGGACAGGCTAGATGCAGGAAGATTGTTCCCGATGTTGGGGAAGTCCAGGACAAGGGGTCACAGCTTAAGGATAAGGGGGAAATCCTTTAAGACCGAGATGAGGAAAAACGTTTTCACACAGAGTGGTGAATCTCTGGAACTCTCTGCCACAGAGGGTAGTTGAGGCCAGTACATTGGCTATATTTTAGAGGGAGTTAGATGTGGCCCTTGTGGCTAAGGGGATCAGGGGGTATGGAGAGAAGGCAGGTACGGGATACTGAGTTGGATGATCAGCCATGATCATATTGAATGGCGGTGCAGGCTCGAAGGGCCGAATGGCCTACTCCTGCACCTATTTTCTATGTATCTATGTATCTATGGATTGTAATAGAAATGGGGTGCCATGGTGGCACAGCGGTAAAGTTGCTGCCTTATAGCGCCAGAGACCCAGGTTCGATCCGGACCCAAGTGCTGTCTGTACAGAGTGTGTACATTTTTCCTGTGACCACGTGGGTTTCCTTTGGGTGCTCTGGTTTCCTCCCACACTCCAAAGACATACATGTTTGTAAGTTAATTGTGTTCGGTAAAATTGTATATTGTTCCTTATGTGTTGGACAGTGTTGGTGTATGGATGATCGCATGGACTTAGTAGGTCAAAGGCCTGTCTCCTCTCTGTATCTCTAAACTAAACTGAAGGTTTGTCGGTTAATTGGTCTCAGTAACAATTGTAAATTGTCCCTAGTGTGTAGGATAGTGTTAGTGTACAGGGTGATCACTGGTCGGCCTGGACCCGATGGGCCAAAGGGCCTGTTTCCAGGCTGTATCTCTAAAGTCTAAACTCAGTGTGGCAACACTGAGAAGGGTCCTGACCTGAAATGTCACCGATCCACGTTCTCCAGAGATGCTGCCTGACCTGCTGGGTTACTCCAGCACTTTGTGTCTCTTTTTGTAAGCCAGCATCATCAGTTCCTGTATCAAGCATTCTTTGAAACTGGTTGAAAAATAACTTATTCAACTCTATCTGATACCAAACTTCCACGATTGCCCTGGAGTTCTCCAAAATTCAGAACTAATGTCTTAGAAAATTACTGCAAACAAAAGACAACAGAAAAAAAATCACAGAGGAATGAAAAATAATATGTATCTTTTTGGTTCGGAATTCCATCCCGACTTCCGGTGGCAGTCCTCTTCAGTGTGGAATTTACAAGTTTCTCCCGAAGATAGACACAAAAAGCTGGAGCAACTCAGTGGGACAGGCAGCATCTCTGGAGAGAAGGAATGGGGTGATTGGGTCGAGACCCTTCTTCAGACTGGTTAGGGATAAGGGAAACGAGAGATATAGACGATGATGTGGAGAGATAAAGAACAATGAATGAAAGATATGCAAAAGAGTAACGATGATAAAGGAAACAGGCCATTGTAAGCTATTTGCAGGGTGAAAATGAGAAGCTAGTGTGACTTGGGTGGGGGAGGGATAGAGAGAGAGGGAATGCCGGGGCTACCTGAATTGAGAGAAATCAAAACTCATACCACTGGGCTGTAAGCTGCCCAAGCGGAATATGAGATGCATTTAGCCTCACTCCGACAATGGAGGAGACCTAGAACAGAAAGAGCTGTGTGGGAATGGGAAGGAGAATTAAAGTGTCCAGCAACCGGGAGATCAGGTTGGTCCACGTGGGCTGAGCGAAGGTGTACATGTTTTTCCCTGTGGGACTTCCCTGGGAGCTCCATCGTTATCTCACAACCCTATGACATGCCGGTAGGTTCACTGGTTCCTATAGATGATCTCTGAAAGAAAGTTAATTGCAAAAATAAATGAAGAGGAGCTGATGGGCAGGCGTGCAGGGATACAGGGTGATAGGGAGAGGTGGGAAAAGAATTAAATGGAATTCTCATCTGGGAGCTTGCATGCACCTGATGGGCCGAATGACCTCCTTGTCAATTCAATGATTCAGTGCTACTTTATTGTCTTACACATAATGAAACTTTATTGAATAGAAGGAATGGGTGTTGTTTCAGGTCGAGATCCTTTTCTCCAGAGATGCTACCTATCCTGCTGAGTTATGGGCCTGTCCCACTTGGCGATTTTTTTAGGCAACTGCAGGCGACTGTCATGGTCATAGTAGGTCGCCGAAAAACCGGCTACAACCTACTTCATCCTAGCGACAACCTACGACAGCACCTACGTCAGGAGAAGTCAAGCTACGCTCATTGGAAATTTAGCGGCGACCAGAAAGACGCTACGACTTTTTGCGTGACTGAGGAGACCACCGGTGAACATGTGGTGACAAACTAGTCTTCCTGTAGTTGCCTAAAAAATCGCCTAAGTGGGACAGGCCCATTACTCCAGCATTTTGTATCTATCTTCGGTGTAAACCACCATCTCCAGTTCCTTCCTACACATGATATTTTATAGTTTAGTTTTGTTTAGCTTAGAGATACAGCATGGAAACAGGCCCTTCGGCCCACTGAGTCTGTGCCGACCAGCGATCCCCGCACGCTAACACTATCCTACACACACTTGGGACAATTTACAATTTTACCAATCCAAGAAACTTACAAGCCCGAATGTCTTTGGAGTGTGAGAGGAAACTGTAGCACCCGGAGAAACCTCGCGCAGGACACAGGGAGAACGTACAAACTCCGTGCAGACAAGCACCCGTAGTCAGGATCGAACTCGGGTCTCTGGCGCTGTAAGGCAGCAAATCTACTGCTGCACCATGCCACCCTATTTTCTTATACTATATAAATAAAATCTATTATTATTATTATTATTATACATAATGATAGGAGCCAGGCGCCGGAAGTAAGATAAGGCTCAGGGTCGAGTTTGGAGTCCGTGGTGGTTGAGCCGGGCCTAACGGGAAGGTCCTCCGTCCTCGGCGGGCAAGTCCTTAGTCTGCGCCGGGCGAACTGGGCGTGCTGGAGGGCTTTGTCCCGTCTTGCTGGGATATTTCAGCAGCGTGCCGCGTAGCATTGCGTATTAGATAAGATGCCACTAAGACTATTTGATCACACGCTGAGACCTTCTGATTTGGGTCATATCAGAAATGACAATCCTTCTTTGCTTTACACCCAGTCTATGCCTTTCATAAGATCATGTGATAGGTATAGAACTAGGCCATTCGGCCCATCAGGTCTACTCCGCCATTCAATCATGGCTGATCTATCTCTTCCTGCCTTCTCCCCATAACCCCTGACACCCGTACAAATCAAGAATCCATCTTTCTCTGCCTCAAATATATCCACTGACTTTGCTTCACAGCCTACTGTGGCAAAGAAGTCCACAGATTCACCACCCTCTGACTAAAGAAATTCCTTCTCAGCTCCTTCCTAAAAGAATATCCTTTAATTCTGAGGCTGTGACCTCCAGTCCTAGACTCTACCTCTGTGAGGTCTCATCCTCATAAATCTTCCCTGCACCCTTTCCAGCTTGACAACATCTTTCCTATAACATGGCGCCCAGAACTGAACACAATATTCTAAATGCGGCCTCACCAACATCTTATACAACTGCAACATGACCTCCCAACTTCTGGGATACTCAATGCTCTGGCTGATGAAGGCCCATGTGTCGAAAGCCTTTTTGACCACCTTATCTACCTGCGACTCCACCTTCAAGGAACCATGCACCTGTACTCCTAGACCCCTCTGCTCTACAGCACCCCCCAGAGCCCTACCATTCACTGTGTAGACCCTGCCAATGTTAGATATCCCAAAATGTAACACTGCACCTCAGATTGAAGTTTGAGGAAGTGTCCCGAAACGTCACCCATCCTTTGTCTCCATAGATGCTGCCTGACCCGCTGAGTTACGCCAGCATTTTGTGTCTATCTTTGGTGTAAACCAGCATCTGCAGTTCCTTCCTACACATTATACCTTTGTGCGGCTGGGTCATATTGTTGTGAACCTAAAGTTGACATACAAGTATCGATAGAAATAAGGAACAGCAGATGCTGGTTTACAAAAAAAGACACCACGTGCTCATAGGATTATGTTCCGATGAACACAATGTTATAATGAGCAGGAAACACCTTTCAGCAGAAACGTTGGTGAAGTGAAGGCTGCTCCTCACACTATGGGTCCAGCCTGTAGTAACTGCACTCCCAACCATTCCATCCTCAGTTTCAACAGTGGATAGTCTTCCATGCCATCCGCAAAAGGAGAGAGATCGCAAAGATCTGATTAAATCTGGCTCAATTATCCTGTCAAAAAACTCTGAAGTTTCATGGCCATGTTTCCTTATAATCTGTGAATTCGACCATGTGTGTGTGTGAGTGTGTGTGTCTGTCTGTGTGTGCTTGCATGTGTGTGTGCTTGTGTGCGTGCATGTGTGTGCATGCGTGCATGTGTGTGCATGCATGTGTATGTTTGTGTGAGACAGATTATCTGTACATTTGTTTTGTGGATATGTTGTATACGTATGCACGTGTCTATGTATGTTATACATGAATGTTTTCCATGTGTGCCTGCTTGTGTGTACGCATGTATGTTTGTATATATGTGTGTATGCATGTATGTGTGTGTCTATGCATGTTTATGCATTTGTGCATGCATGTGCGTGTGTGTACATGTGTATGCATTTGTGTGTATGTATGTGTGTATCTGCATCTGCGCGTGCATGTGTGTCTTTGCATGTGTATGTGTATGTGCGTGGGTGTGTGGGTGTGTATGCGTGTGTGTTTTCTGTATGTGTATGTGTGAGGATGTGAGTGTGTGTGCATGTGTGTGTTCGTGGTTGGGTAATGTATAAGTGTGTCCATGTGTGTGTATCTGAATGTGTGTGTGTGAGCGTGTGCGTGTGTGAACGTGCGTGCGTGTGTGAGCATGTGTGTGTGTTTGAGCGTGTGTGCATGTGTGTGAGCGTGTGTGCATATGTGTGTGAGCGTGTATGCGTGTGTATATGTGAGTGCGTGTGTGGTGTGTGTGTACATGGCTGGGTGTTTGTGTCAATGTGTGAGCATGTGTGCATGTGTGTGTGAGCGTATGTGTGTGTGTATATGCGTGTGTGGTGTGCGTGTACATGGCTGTGTGTGTGTGTGCGTGTGTGTGTTTGCGTGTGTGTGTGTGTGCGTGAGTGTGTATGGGTTCACCTGAGCCTGTGATTTTTTTTGTTTTAGCCATTTATCCCCTCAGTGTTTGTCAACAGGACCCTAAAAAGAAGCGTTTTGCACCACACCCTGGTTCCCCTCTGATTACAGCTGAATCTTATGGCAGGATTTCTGTCAAAACAGGCCGAGTCTCCAAGTGATCTTGTGCCCCATAAAACAAAGTGGTTTTGGAGAAGCATATCAGCTGGAGCCAAAAAGTTGCACACACACCATAAAATCTGAAAACTGAACGGTCCCTGAAGAGATCAACCTGGCTCCTCTTCCAAGGACAAAGGCAGGGGGGAAAAAACCTAGTGTTTTCTTTCACTGAAAATGAAGAGCTCTTTCTCACAGGATCAAACAACCTCGCTGTCAAAGCCCACACTCAAACATTGCAGTGGTTCCATCCATAGATTTTCATGGCCTGCGCAGCCCAGAGTTAGTGTGTCTGCTACATTGCTGTTGTACTGCCCTTCCTGTAAACTAATTGTTGCTAGTCTTATTCTCTAAATGATCTGTGAAACTCACAGACTGCTCGTGAAGCACACAACATGCAGGGAGAACTTGGAAGGTGTTCTTAAGGTCTGCGATCGACCCTATGGAAAAATCTAAACAACAGAAATACATCTTTCCCATCCCAGAGGAGAGCTCTGTTACCAACCATATGGCTCAGTATATATGTTCAGTTACATTGGTCTTGGCTTCAAATGTGCAGATTTAGCACTGGTAACAGGCCAAGACTTGTAACTGGACCCATCAAGAGCAGGAAAAGAGAAAGAAAAGTCTTAAACTGCACCAGCACGCAAGAAACAGGATGCTACCCATAAAACTGTTTGCAGAGTAGGCCACATTTTCAATCGATAGAAAACTCCCTGTCAGGAGTAATGTCTCAACGTGGCTTTAAGAGGATTATTGTGACTTTAGACTTTAGAGATACAGCATGGAAACAGGCCCTTCAGCCCATCGAGTCCATGCCGACCAGCGATCATCCCGTGCACTAACACTATCCTAAACACATGTTTTACCAAAGCCAAATTAACCTACAAACCTGTACGTCTTTGGAGTTTGGGAGGAAAGCAGAGCACCCGGAGAAAACCCACCCGGTCACAGGGAGAACGTACAAACTCCGTACAGGCAGCACCTGTAGTCAGGATTAAACCCGGGTCTCTGGCGCCGTAAGGCAGCAACTCTACCGCTGCGCCACTGTGCTGCCCATTAATTGGAATTGTGAATGAAAAGTGCATGCAAAATTAGACAGAACAAGGAACAGTACAGCACAGGAACAGATCCTTCAGGAGATTGTAGACAGCTGCAGGTCAAATAAGGTTGTTGTAGTAGGGGATTTTAACTTTCCCAATATAGACTGGGAAAATCATAGCGTGAAGGGTTTATATGGGGTGTAATTGTATTTACCGAGGAGAAAGACAGTAGGATTGAGGAAATTGGAACAGGCACTTGAAGTGTCTTGAGAGCAGTCAGGGTTACTGTCGAAGAAGTACTGAAGGTACTGTTGTGTTTGAAGGTAGACAAATCTCCAGGGCCTGATCAGATATATCAGAGGACATTGCGGGGAACTAGAGAGGAAATTGCGGGAGCCCTGGTTGAAATTTACAAGTCGTCCTTAAATACAGGAGAGATGCCGGAAGACTGGAGAGTGGCAAATGTTCAAGAAGGGCTGCAGGGAAAATGCTGGGAACTATAGGTCGGTGAGCTTCACATCTGTAGTTGGTAAGTTACTGGAGATTATTCTGAGGGGTAGGTTATACATGCATTTGAATGGGCAAGGGCTGATTAGGGATAGTCAGCATGGTTTTGTATGTGGGAGGTCATGTTTCACAAATCTATTTGATTTTTTTGACGACGTGACCAAAAGGTTGATGAGGGCAGAGCTGTAGATGTTGTGTACATGGACTTCAGAGAGATTCCTTTATTTGTCATTCAGACCTTTCGGTCTGAACGAAATTTCGTTGCCTGCAGTCATACATGTAATAATAAATAACAAAACACACAATAAACACAAATTAACATCCACCACAGTGAGTTCACCAGGCACCTCCTCACTGTGATGGAGGCAAAAGTCTTAAAGTCTCTGTCTCTTCCTGCTTTGTTCTCCCTCTGCGCTGAGGCGATCCAGGCTTCTGATGTTCTGACCCCGCCGGTGATGGTAAGTCAATCCCGCGGCTGAATCCGTGCTCCGCGACGGGCCGAAGCTGCCGAAGCTGCCGCCCTCCAGTCCAGCGGACGCAGCTGTACTTGCGGGAGCTCCAGAAAAACAGGTCACCCACCTGTGACCTGCGAGCTCCCGACGATGTCGTCCACCGGGCCCGCGGCCAAGCCTCCGGATTCAGGTCGCCACCAGTGTCCTCGGTCACCACCGTCGGAACGCCACCGCAGCCCCGAAGCAGGCCTTCAGTAAGGCGTTCAACATGGTTCCGCATGGTAGGCTGCTCTGGAAGGTTAGATCGCATGGGATCCAAGGAGAGATAGCTGAATGGATAGCAAATTGGTTTCATGGAAAGAAGCAGAGGGTGATGGTGGAAGGTTGCTTCTCAGACTGGAGGCCTGAGACTAGTGGTGTACCTCAGGGTTTGGTGCTGGGCCTGTTACTGTTTGTCATCTACATCAATGATTTGGATGAGAACATACAGGGCAAGATTAGCAAGTTTGCTGATGATACAAAAGTTAATGGTTTTACAGATAGTGAAGATGGTTGTGAACGATTGCAGCAGGACATGGATCGATTGGCCAGGTAGGCGGAGGAATGGTTGACGGAATTTAATACAGAGAATTGTGAGGTGTTGCATTTTGGGACGTCAAACAAGGGCAGGAACTACACAGTAAATGGTAGCCCTCTGGGTAGTGTTGTAGAGCAGAGGGATCTAGGAGTACAGGTGCATGGTTCCTTGAAGGTCGAGGTGTAGGTAGATAAGGTGGTCAAAAAGGCTTTTGGCACTTTGGCCTTCGTCAGTCAGAGTATTGAGTATAGAAGTTGGGAGGTCATGTTGCAGTTGTACAAGATGTTTGTGAGACCACATTTAGAATATTGAGTTCAGTTCTGGGCACCGTGTTATAGGAAAGATATTGTCAAGCTTGAAAGGGTTCAGAAAAGATTTACAAGGATGTTGCCAGGACTAGAGTGTGTGAGCTATAGGGAGAGGTTGAATAGGCTGGAGTCAGAAGGATGAGGGGGATCTTATAGAAGTGTACGAAATAATGAGATAAATCAATCAGGTAGATGCACAGAGGCTCTTGCCCAGAGTAGGGCAATCATGGACCTGAGGACATAGGTTCAAGGTGAAGGGGAAAAGATTTAATAGGAATCCGAGGGGTAACTTTTTCACACAAAGGATGGTGGGTGTATGGAACCATCTGCCATAGGAGGTAGTTGAGGCTGGGACTATCCCATTGTTTAAGAAACAATTAGACAGGTACATGGATAGGGCAGGTTTGGAGGGATATGGACCAAGCGCAGGCAGGTGGGACTAGTGGAGCTGGGACATGTTGGCCGTTATGGGCGAGTTGGGCCGAAGGGCCTGTTTCCACACTGTATCACTCCATGATTCTATGTCTTACTACTCATCTAAAAAGTTATTGAAGTTAGGGGTTCATCTATTATTGTTAGGGGTTCATATA
Organism: Malacoraja senta; assembly: GCA_038087875.1. Lineage (NCBI taxonomy): Eukaryota > Metazoa > Chordata > Chondrichthyes > Rajiformes > Rajidae > Malacoraja > Malacoraja senta. Next base: position 25,206,917 of record CM075986.1, on the reverse strand, counting down.
TTATAGTTCCAAAGCTATGGATTTATGAGTCTTTCCTGGTCCATACATACCCATGGTAAAACATGCTTAAAACTTGGTAGACACCCTACTCAATTGACGCCTTGGGCGTTGCTACTCTTCCTACTTTATTTTATAGTTGATTGGGAGAATCCTCAAGAACATCCCAATCAGTATTTTGGGGATTCTGTTTTAGACTGCTAAATGTTAACGATGTACTGTTTGACAACAACATACATTGCATTCTGCCCACAAAGGATTTCAAGATTCTTGCAAATGATTTGGTGCTGGTATCTCAAAATTTTCACCAAGGCTTTATTCTCGACAAGTAGAGTCGTAGAATCATAAAGCATGGAAACGGGCCCTTCGGCCCAACTTGTCCACGCCGACCAACATGCCCCATTTACACTAGTCCCACCTGCCTGCGTTTGGCCCATATCCCTCTAAACCTATCCTATCCATGTTCCTGTCTGAATGTTTCTTAAATGTTGCGATGGTACCTGTGGTAGTGCATGTCGGCACAAATGACGTTGGGAAGAAGAGGACAGACATTCTGGAGCATGACAGAGAACTCGGAAGAAGGCTGAAAAGCAGGACCTCCAGTGGTTATCTCCGGTCTGCTTCCAGTTCCTCATGCTGGTGAGGGCAGGAACAGGGAGATAGAGGATCTGATGATGTGCGGCTGAGGAGCTGGTGTGGAAAGCAGGGATTTAGATTCTTAGAGCACCATCTGTTTTGGGGGAAGGTGAATTGTACAAAAAGGACGGGTTGCACCTTAACAGGCGGGAGACCAGCATCCTGGCAGGCAGGTTTGCCACTGCTACACCGGTGGGTTTCAACTAAATAGTGGGGGGGGGGGGGGTGGGGGGGCGGAAGAGACAAACTGGAGATATAAGGATGGAGTTCAAGGGAAAGAGAGTATAAGAAAAGTTAAGAAAGACACCAGAATTAATGGGGCAGAAAGCTCAGGAAGGAATCGGAGAGTGCGGACAAGTGAAATAGGAATCGATGTGAAAGGTGAGGGGAGTAATGGATTAAAAATATTATATATGAATGCATGAAGTATAAGAAATAAAGTGGATGAGCTCAGTTAGAAATTGGCAAGTATGATGTTGTGGGAATTACAGAGACAAGGCTGCAAGAGGGCCAGGGCTTGGAACTGAATATTCAGGGGTATACGTCCTATCGAAAAGACAGACAGGTGGGCAGAGGGGGTGGGGTAGCTCTGTTGGTGAGGAATGAAATTCAGTCCCTTGCGAGGGATGAAATAGAATCAGGAGGTGTAGAGTCAGTATGGATAGAACTGAGGAATTGTAAGGGTAAAAAGACCCTAATGGGAGTTATCTACAGGTTCCCAAACAGTAGCCTGGATATAGGGAATCAAGAGTTAAAATTGGCATGTCGCAAAGGTAATGCTATGGTTGTTATGGGAGATTTCATCATGCAGGTAGACTGGGAAAATCAGGTTGGTGCTGGACCCCAAGAAAGGGAGTTTGTGGAGTGCCTCTGTGATGGATTCTTAGAGCAGCTTGTACTGGAGCCGACCAGGGAGAAGGCAATTTTGGATTTAACGTTGTTTATTGAACCGGATTTGATAAGGGAACTCGAGGTAAATGGGGCCATTAGGAGGTAGTGACCATAATATGATAAGTTTTAATCTGCAATTTGAGAGGGAGAAGGGAAAATCAGAAGTGTCAGTATTACAGTTGAACAAAGGGGACTATGGGGCCATGAGGGAGGAGCTGACTAATGTTGACAGAAAATATACCCGAGCAGGGATGACAGTGGAACAACAATGGCAGGTATTTCTGGGAATAACACAGAAGGTTCAGGATCAGTTCATTCCAAAGAGGAAGAAAGATTCCAAGGGGAGTAAGAGGTGACCGTGGCTGACAAGGGAAGTCAAGGACAGTATAAAAATAAAAGAGAAGAAGTATAACATAGCAAAGATGAGCAGGAAGCCAGAGGATTCGGAAACCTTTAAAGAGCAACAGAAGATAACTAAAAAGGCAATATGGGGAGAAAAGATGAGGATCGAAGGTAAGCTAGCCAAGAATATAAAGGAGGATAGTAAAAGCTTCTTTAGGTATGATAAGAGGAAAAAAATTAGTTAATACCAAAGGTGGACCCTTGAAGACTGAAGCAGGTGAATTTATTATGGGGAACAAGGAAATGGCAGATGAGTTGAACAGGTACTTTGGATCCGTCTTCACTAAGGAAGACACAAACAATTTCCCTGATGTACTAGTGGCCAGAGGATCTGGGGTGACGGAAATTCACATTAGGCAGGAAATGGTGTTGGATAGACTGATGGGACTGAAGGCTGATAAATTCCCAGGGCCTGATGGTCTGCACCCCAGGATACTTAGGAAGTGGCTCTAGAAATCGTGGACGCATTGGTGATCATTTTCCAATGTTCTATAGATTCAGGATCAGTTCCTGTGGATTGGAGAATAGCTAAAGTTATCCCACTTTTTAAGAAAGGTGGGAGAGAGAAAACAGGGAATTAGAGACCAGTTAGCCTGACATCGGTGGGTGGGAAGATGCTGGAGTCAATTATAAAAGATGAAATAGCGGCACATTTGGATAGCAGTAACAGGATCGGTCCGAGTCAGCATAGATTTACGAAGGGGAAATCATGCTTGACTAATCTTCTGGAATTTTTTGAGGATGTAACTAGGAAAATGGACAAGGGGGAGCCAGTGGATGTAGTGTACCTGGACTTTCAGAAAGCATTTGATAAGGTCCCACATAGATTAGTGCAAAATTAGAGCACATGGTATTGGGGGTAGGGTACTGACATGGATAGAAAATTGGTTGGAAGACAGGAAACAAAGAGTAGGGATTAACATGTCCCTTTCAGAATGAGGCAGTGACTAGTGGGGTACCGCAAGGCTCGGTGCTGGGACCGCAGCTATTTACAATATACATCAATGATTCAGATGAAGGGATTCAAAGTAACATTAGCAAATTTGCAGATGACACAAAACTGGGTGGCAGTGTGAACTGTGAGGAGGATGCTATGAGAATGCAGGGTGACTTGAACAGGTTGGGTAAGTGAGCAGAAGCATGGCAGATGCAGTTTAATGTGGATAAATGTGAGGTTATCCACTTTGGTGGAAAAAACAGGAAGGCAGATTATTATCTGAATGGTGTCAAGTTGGGAAAAGGGGAAGTACAAAGAGATCTGGGGGTCACTCACTGAAAGTAAGCACGCAGGTACAGCAGGCAGTGAAGAAAACTAATGGCAGGTTGGCCTTCATATCCGGAGGAGTTGAGTATAGGAGTAAAGAGGTCCTTCTGCAGTTGTACAGGGCCCTAGTGAGAGCACACCTGGAATATTGTGTGCAGTTTTGGTCTCCAAATTTGACGAAGGACATTCTTACTATAAAGGGCGTGCAGCGCAGGTTCATGAGGTTAATGCCCAGGATGGAGGAACTGTCATATGTTGATCGAATGGAGCGGCTGGGCTTGTATACTCTGGAATTTTGAAGGATGATAGGGTTTCTTATTGAAAGATATAAGATTATTAAGGGATTTGACATGCTAGAGGCAGGAAACATGTTCCCGATGTTGGGGGAGTCCAGAACCAGGGGCCACAGTTTAAGAATAAGAATAAGGCCATTTAGAACGGAGATGATGAAAAACTTTTTCACCCAGAGAGTTGTGAATCTGTGGAATTCTCTGACTCAGAAGGCAGTGGAGGCCAATTTTCTGGATGCATTCAAGAGAGAATTAGATAGAGCTCTTAAAGATAGCGGAGTCAGGGAATAGGCAGGAACGGGGTACTGAATGTGGATGATCAACCATGATCACAGTGAATGGCGGTGCTGGCTCGAAGGGCCGAATAGCCTACTCCTGCACCTATTGTCTATTGTCTATTGTCTATTGATATCAAACTCAAAAATAATGAAACATTCTGAAGAAGGGTCTCGACTCGAAACGTCACCCATTTCTTCTCTCTGGAGATGCTGCTTGTCCCGTTGAATTACTCCAGCATTTTTTGTCACACATGCTGAAGATTGGAATTACAAAATCTGCAATTGCGATTACATTCTGGGCTTTCACATGAAGATTTTCAGGCTGAAACATCCTCAGAAAGCAGCTCCCATCTGCGAGGGAACAGAGGGGTCTCATGTTGCGTTTGTGGTTCTGGGCAATTCTTCGCCTGTTTCAATCTCCTACTGTGAGAGGAGGCCAAGTGCTCACGCTGACAGCGGTGAATAATACCTCCAGCCTCACCAGTAATGACCTAAACAGTGTTGCGGGCAGGATGCGAAGTACCACAGACTCCTGGTACTAAAAACAAGTGTGCAACCAACCAACCAATCTGCACAATTAACCTCAATAAGACACAAAGTGCTGGAGTAACATCTCTGGAGAAAAGGAATAGATGACGTATCAGGTCGGAACCCTTCTTCGGACTGGGTTCTGACCCGAAACGTCACATATACCGTAACCTTCTCTCCAGAGATGCTGCCTGACCCGCTGAGTTACTCCAGCATTTTGTGTCTATCTTCGGTAGAAACCAGCCTCTGCAGTTCCTTCTTACACATTCTCCAGAGATGTGGATGACCCACTGAGTTACTCCAGCACTTTGTGACTTTTTTTTCATAAATCAGCATCTGCAGTTCCTTGTTTTACTCTTTTAAACTTCAACTTAAAAACAGCTTTAAAATGAGCAAAGAATAAAGTGCTGGAGGAACGCAGCAGGCCATGCAGCATCTGTGGAGGAAAAGGTCAGGGGTTCATATATTAAAGTTAATATATTTTATATATTTAGTCATATATTAAAGTTCATATATTAAAGCCCATTTTGTCCTTCGTCAGATTCAAGAAAGGTTAGGATCCTTCTTCAGTCTTCATTCCCAAGGACCATGCATTAAGGCAACCTGTATGAATTGTTGATTATAACTGATGAGCTAGTTGAAATTGTTATTCTGATTATTATACAGAAAGCTAAACAATTAGAAAACGTAAGGGCATGTCCCACTGTACGAGGTAAATCAAGAGTTCTCACGAGTTTTCCCCTGATTCGAACTCGGAGAATGTCCGTAACGGGTCCGTAGGAGTTCGTGAATGTCCCGTAGCGGCTCGTACGAGTAACGGTAGGTACTCGGGAAATACTGTAAACTCGTGACGTTTTTTTCAACATTGTGAAAAATGTCCACGAGTAAAAAATACTCGTGATGAAAAAAATTGTTACTTTTTACTCGTACGAGCCTCTACGAGACATCCACGAACCCCTACGGACCCGCTCCGGACATTCTCCGAGTTCGAATCAGGGGAAAACCCGGGAGAACTCTTGAATTACCTCGTACAGTGGGACAGGCCCTTTAGAGAAGAAAACTGAGAGAAAACTTAACAATTCTAAGAAAGGGCCAATTCTCCTTTGAATTGGCATTGTTGATTGTTTAGAAGCTGATGGTATCCAAAGCAGATGTCTAAAACATCAACTTGGCACAGTGGCGCGGTGGGTAGTGCAGCTGCCCTCATATCTCCGGTGACACAGGTTCAGTGCTGACTACGGTTGCTATCTGTGTGGCGTTTACCTTGTGACCATGTTGGTTTCTTCCAGATGCACTGGTTTCCTCCAACATCTCGGACTAGTGGGTTGTTGGTAGGTCAGTGGAAACTATCCTCAGTGTGTCAGTGAGTGCTAGAATCTGGGAGGGGGATAGATTGCAGGGAAATTTAATGGAGAATAGTGAATTGTCAGCATGTTGGCCTTGAATGCAACGATGTTGAACTTCAAGAATATGGAGGTTTGGTTACAGTTGTACAGGATGTTGGCCAGGCAATGTAAGGATTACCAAGCACAGTCCTTGCCCCCTTAGCAAGAAAAGAATACAGTTTATAGACACAAAAAGTAACTCAACGGGACAGGCAACATCTCTGGAGAGAAGGAATGGGTGACGTTTTGGGTCGACAGTCTTCAGACAGTCATATATGGAGGTAGTCGAAAGGAGATTCACCAGGCTGATCCCTGGGATAAAATGATTGACCTATGAAGAGTGCCTTGATAGCTTGGGTCCACATTCCTTGAAGTTTAGAAGAATAAAGGGTGGCCTTTATTCCTTGGAGCGCTGGAGGGGAACAGATAGCGTGAATGTATGTCTTTTACCTATGGTTGGTGAATCAGGAACAAGACGACATAGGTCTCAGGTGAGAAGGGCAAGATTTAATAGGAACCTGAGAGGCAACATTTTCACTCAGAAGGTGGTGGGAATATGGAATTGAGCTGCCAGGGGAGGCAGTTGAGACCAGTACTATAACACCAGACAGATACATGAGTAGGAAAGATTTAGAAGGATTCATAGACAATAGGTGCAAGAGTAGGCCATTTGTGGCCAAAACTCGGGATAACCTCACTTTTATCCACATTATACTGCATCTGGCCTGCATCTGCCCACTCACCCAACTTGTCCAAGTCCCCCTGCATCCTCATAGCATCCTTCTCACAGTTCACACTGCCACCCAGCTTTGTGTCATCTGCAAATTTGCTAATGTTACTTTGAATCCCTTCATCTAAATCATTAATGTACTTTGTAAAAACTGCCTGTCATTCTGATAATGGCCGATCTTGGGCAAATGGGACTAGCTTAAATGGGGCATCTTTATCAACATGGACGAGTTGGGCCAAATGCCATGTTTCCGTGTTCTATGACTCTATGACTATGACATTATTTAAACATGTAAAATTTGTAAAACTTGTAAAAATGTTGAATGGTGGGGCAGGCTTGAGGGACCGAATGACTTTCTCCTGGTTCTATTGTGTTGTATTCTCATGAATGGGATCTCCCTGTGAGCCAGCGTAGATTCAATGAGTTGAAATGGCCTCCGTCTTTAAAATATGGAAATATAGAAAGATGGAACTGTTGAGTTGTGTCTACAAACTAGGGCGACAGATGGCGCAATGGGCTGGCAACCGGAAGGTAGCCGGTTCGAATCCCGCTTGGAGTGCATACTGTCGTTGTGTCCTTGGGCAAGACACTTCACCCACCTTTGCCTGCGTGTGAATGTGTGTGAATGTGTGTGAGTGATTGGTGGTGGTCGGAGGGGCCGTAGGCGCAGATTAGCAGCCACGCTTCCGTCAGTCTGCCCCAGGGCAGCTGTGGCTACAGAAGTAGCTCACCACCACCGAGTGTGACTGAGGAGTGAATGAATAATGCGATGTAAAGCGCCTTGGGTATTAGAAAGGCGCTATATAAATCCAATCCATTATTATTATTATTAGGGCTGCACGGTGGTGCAGGCAGCAGAGTTACTGCCTTACAGTGCTTGCAGCGTTGAAGACCCGGGTTTGATCTCGACTACGGATACTGTCTAAGTACATTCTCCCCGTGACCACGTGGGTTTTCTTCAAAATCTCCGGTTTCCTCTCACACTCCAAAGATGTAGGTTTGGCTTGGTGTATATAGGTTAATTGGCTTGGTGTATGTGTAAAAGTTGTCCCTACTGTGTGTAGGGTAGTGTTAATGTGCGGGGATCGCTGGTCAGTGCAACTCGGTGGGCTGTATCCCTTAACTAAACTAAACTAAAATGAGACTGGATGTTGTCAATGTTCCCAACCAAAGAAGTTCTTCTATATTAGAAAGGTGCATGAATGTGTTATGCTTGGACGCCAGCAAAAAATATTGATTACGTCCAATGCCCAAATTATATAGCCTTTCTTCGAACAGACACGGATGGCATCAGGAAAGATGGGACAATCAGGAGCATCGCACTTGTGGGTGGGAAAGGAATGAGTCTGCGCCAATGTTAAGCTGGTGGGAGGCTGAGGAGATAACATTGAAGGAAGAAAATGAAGAGAAGGGAAGTGAAGGTAGGAAGGAGGCAAAATAGAGGGAGTGGGGCCAAAATGGAGCTAGACCAGGGAGTGTGAAACAGGAGGGAAAGGAAACAATTCAGCAAAATGAAAAAGAGACTGGAGAAGTTGAGGAATCCTGCAGTTTGAAATCCAAGGCAATAATAATTGAAATAGGAACCTTAATATTTAATATAGAGCGTGGTGCACCAAACAGGCAGGGAATTTAATGAATATTTTCACTTTATAGAAAAAAATGTCTGTACGGTGCGGTCTTGGCACAAAGACAGTGAGTGTGTCCACACAGGGTTAGAAGGTTTTCTGAATGACCAACAATAGGAATAGTGTTTGCTTGAATGTTGAAGCATTGCATTGAGTTGTGTGAGTGCTGGCTGGAGCTGCAATATGAAAGCGCGTTGTTAGGGCCACCGAGCAATGAGGGAATTGGGCTGAGCAGGAAGAACATGGTTTCCTGTTGCCATCATCACCTGTGATTATTTCCTCTGGTAGGAAAGACCCAGGGTTCCAATGAAACAGCTGGCTTTTAATTGGTGCACAACAGACTCTGCTCTGGGTAATTAAACTCTGTCGCATGGACCATATCCAGACCCGTGGAATGAGATTTTCGATCCTGCTGTGTCTGCGCTGAACATTAGCAACCCCCCCCCCCCGGTGCTTGGGGAATTCATTCCTTGCTGAGGCCTTCTTTGAGTTACATGGCCTGACTTGTTTATCTTTGAATATTGGTGTTGTGTACAGCTACATCGATGGCCCACGTAAGCTGCAGAGCTCTTCCCTGTGGACACCTGATGGAATAAGTGTCCAGATAAAAAGGGGGTGAAAAAATCCACAAGAGAACATTAACAAAGGAATTCAAAGGCTATCACCTCTGGCAAACGTACTTAATCATAGTCAACTGCATTCCCACAGGTAGCCCAGTGAAAAGCGAGACATCAGGAGCTGATTAGCGGAAATTTCCACTGACTTAGAAAAGTCCGGGAGGGTTCTTTGCAGGGAGAGAAAAATGCTGGAAGATAAATATGAATTCAAAGGCGGTGACTCACTCCAGCGATAGAAAGTGAACAGCGTCGGGAGAGTCTGAGGAGACTTAATGCTCAGGAAGCCGCCACTAGAAAGAAAGACGTCCATGTTGGGTTGATGGTGCGAGGCAGACTGGGTCCCATTTAGCCGCAGAAATGAAGTGTGCCACGCTTTTCAGACGAGAGTGTTAAATATTATGAGTTTACTTGACTTTCAGCAGTGCCGTTCTCCGCACCTCCCTCTCCCTCCCTCCCACTATTTCATGCTGAGGACAGTCACAAAAAGCTGGAGTAACTCAGCGGGTCAGTCAGCATCTCTGGAGAGAATGAATAGGTGACATTTCAGGTCGAGACCCTTCTTCAGACAGTCTCGATCCGAAACGTCGCCTATTCCTTTTCTCCAGAAATGCTGCCTGACCCGCTGAGTTACTCCAGTTTTTTTTTGTCTATGTTTGGTTTAAACCTGAGTCCGCAGTTCCTTCCTACACATTTCATGCTGATTTGGTGCTGTATCTAAATAAGTTAATCTTCATGTGTGAGCCAGATGACGATTGCCTGGAGGCATCGCAGCTATAGCGGACACAGCAATCAAGTCCACGCTGTCCTCATCTGATGTCAGATCCAGTGAAGTGTCAGCAGGCAAGTCAGACGCAGGAACGCAGAACTCTTTTGATTCGCTTGGCCTATTTAGTTCTGGAAATCCAGGAGCATCAGTTAAGTTTAGTTAACTCAGGCCAGAGCAAGGATTGAACCTATAACTCAATGCTATGTTCTGGGACCTGTTTGATGATAATTCCATTCTGAGAGTCCCAATACAATTTGTTGCAATGTGGTTTTCAGGCAGGGCTGCCAACATTGGGTGAGAGTTGAGTGAGAAATTGCTAGGGAGCGTAGCAACCGAGGTGGGGGGAGGGTATGGGAAGGGGGTGTGTCCCTTCTCACGGTAGGAAGCTTTTGCATTTTTCAGCTTGAAATTGTGCAATCTGGTGCATACTGTAGAGAGTCTTTTAACTTACACTTGAATGCAACATTTATGCTTCAAATTGGATTAGGTATGAATAAGGTTAGGCTAAATTATATTCCTAATTACATTCCACAGTAGAGCCAGGCTCTGATCAACAGGTGCAGCACATGAATGACCTTTCATGTATGGAAATCAGATTATAATTCATGCTGTTATGCATATATAGAGAGAGAAACAGAAACATAGAAACAAGGCAAGAGGAGTCAGACTTCCATCACTATTCTGCACAAATAAATCAATCAACCTTACCCTTTGACTATAGAAACAAGACGAAAATAATGCCACATATTCAACCGTATATGGTTCAATGAAATTAAGATATATATGTAAAACATATATATGGAAACAGGGCCCTTCGGCCCTCACCAAGTCCACACCGACCAGCAATCTACCTTACACCAGTTGTATCCTACACGCCCAGGGACAATTTACAGAAGCCAATTAACCTACAAACCTGCACTTCTTTTGGATGTGGGAGAAACTGGAATATCCAGAGAAAACCTATGTGGTCATAAGGAGAATGTACAAATATAGTACAGACAGCACGCGTAGTCAGGATCAAATCTGGGTCTGTGGTGCTGCAAGGCAGCAACTCTACCGCTGCGCCACCGTGCCACCCCATTAAATTATTTTTTCTGTAATATATTTATTATGATGTCACGTCAATAAAGATGAACACATGATTCTGATTTCTGCCCTTACTTGGATAACACACGTCTCCAGTCATTGAGTTTTATGGCTGGTTTTTCAACCTCTTCAGTCTGAAGGTCTTGACCCAAAACATCACCTTTTCTTTCTCTCCAGAGATGCTGCCTGTCCTGCTGAGTTATTCTAGCTTTTAGTGTCTATCTTCAGTTTAAACCACTATCTGCAGTTTCTTCCTACACTCTTTGTAAAGCGAAACAGGTCCTATTCTCATAATATTATTCACCTCAACTAAGTAATTTCTTCATCTCCGTTGCTGCAGAGAATACAATCCAGTTATCAAATCTTTCTTCAAAGTGAAAAAAAATTCCAGCCCAGCCAATATGTTCGTAAATCGCCCCTGGATCCTCTCCAGAGCAATTGATCCCTTTCTACAGTGTGTCATAGTCTTACCGCATGGAAACAGGCCCTTCATCCCAATTTCTCCATCCCTCACCTGGTCCCTCACCTGGAGCCAGGAGCGGACCAGGTGAGGGACAGTGACCCGGGGGTCGGGCATCGGAGCGGAGCCTTAGCCTGAGATTCATCCCCTTGGCTCGGGAGGCGGCACCGACGCCCCCAGTCACCTGGTCCGCTCCAGGCTCCGTGCGGGGGGTTAAAACTCCATGGGGTGTGGACAGAGCGGCCGCCGGACACAGAGCCGCTGGAGGTGAGGGTGGGAGGTGTGAGCGGTGCCTCGGGGGGAGGGGGGTCGGTGCTGGGACCACCGCCGTGTCTCACCTATCACACCATCTGCACAGGAATGCGAAAGCAGGTGAGGCAGCATCTATAGCGTGATAGACAAAAATGCTGGAGAAATGCTTGAGTCTAAAGAAGGGTCAAACATAGACATAGATGCTGGCCTCACCCGCTGAGTTTCTCCAGCATTTTTGTCTACATTGCAATTTTAAATAGTGTGCGATGGGCTTAAGCCAAACAAATTGCTCGTTCTATACGGGAAACCCGCCGACAGAAAACTATCGGCTCATCAGCGCGTGAGAGCGTGAGAATTTCGTCAAATGCGTGAGTCTCACGCTCAATGCGTGAGAGTTGGCAGCCCTGTTTTCAGGCATGCAGTACTGTTGCCTAATGGGCAGTATCACAGCACAGCTGGTGAACCGCTACCTCATGGTACCAGAGTTCAATTCTGACCAAGGGTTCTGTCTGTGTGGAGTGTGCACATTCTCCCTGTGACTATATGTGTTAAATTGAATTCATATTTATCTTCCAACATTTTTTTTCCACATCCCATGACACAGCTGGCTATTTGGCAAATATACGTTATTTGGCCACACTATATTGCCAAAAGTGTGCAGGTGAATGGTAGAATTTGTGGGGGCAATTTTATGATTAGAGATTAGAGATTAGAGATTCCTTTATTTGTCATTCAGACCTTTCGGTCTGAACGAAATTTCGTTGCCTGCAGTCATACATATAATAATAAATGACAAAACACACAATAAACACAAATTAACATCCACCACAGTGAGTTCACCAGGCACCTCCTCACTGCGATGGAGGCAAAAGTCTTAAAGTCTCTGTCTCTTCCTGCTTTGTTCTCCCTCTGCGCTGAGGCGATCCAGGCTTCTGATGCTGTGGCCCTGCCGGGCGACGGTAAGCCAGTCCAGCGGCCGAATCCGTGCTCCGCGACGGGCCGGCTCAAACTCCGCGGCCCGGGGTGGTCGAAGCTGCCGCCCTCCAGTCCAGCGGACGCAGCTGTAGTTGCGGGGAGCCCCAGAAAAAACAGGTCACCAACCTGTGACCTGCGCGCTCCCGACGATGTCGTCCACTGGGCCCCGCGGCCGAGCCTCCGGATTCAGGTCGCCACCAGTGTCTTTGGTCGCCACCGCCGGAACGCCACCGCAGCCCCGAAGTTGGCCAGCCTCGCGCTCCCGAAGATGTCGTCCACTGGGCCAGCTGCGGCCGAGCCTCCGGATTCAGGTCGCCACCAGTGTCCTCGGTTGCCACCGCCGGAACGCCACCGCAGCCCCGAAGTTGGCCAGCCCCGCGCTGGTAAGTCCTGGCTCTGCCTCCGGAGCCTCAAGGTCGGTCGGTCGATCGTCGCAGTTGGAGTTGGAGGCCGGCAGCTCCGCCATTTTGGCCTCAGCGCAGACGGAGGCAGAGAAGGGGGATACGACAAGAAAAAGTCGCATTGCCCCGAAGGAAGAGACAAAAGTCATGTTTCACCCCCCACCCCACACATACACAACCCAATAAACTAAAATTTAACTAAAACAGGACAAAAGAAAACAACAAAAAAAGTAAAAACAGACGGACTGCAGGCGAGCCGCTGCTGTACGACAGCGCCGCCACTTCGGATTTTACCGCCACTTCCGGATGGGCATTGACTAAGTTCTTGTGATAGGAGCAGAATTAGGCCATTCGACCCATCCAGTGTACTCCGCCCCGACGACCATGGCTGATTTATCTTTCCCTCCCAACCCCATTCTCCTGCCTTCTCCCCATAAACCCCCGCTTATTAATCAGGAATCCGTCAATCTCTGCCTTAAAATATCCATTGACTTTGCCTCCAACAGCCATCTGTGGCAATGCATTCCACAGATTCACCACCCTCTGACTGAAGGAATTCCTCCTCATGGGTGAGTGGGTGGGGGCAGCATCTATTGTCTAAAGATGCATTCTTTTATTCTGAGGCTATGCAATGCCAGGGTGACTAGGGGGTGCTGTCTGTATGGAGTTTGTACCTTCTCCCCGTCATCTGCGTGGGTTTTCACGTGAAACTCTGGTTTCCTCCCACACTCCAATGTTTGTAGGCTAATTGGCTTGAAAAATTTGTAAAATGTCCCTTGTGTGTGTAGGATAGATTTAGTATGCGCGGATTGCTGGTCGGACGGACTCAGTGGGCCGGAGGGACTGTTTCTGCGCTGTATCTGTAAACTAAACCAAACTACGGCCTCGGGTCCCAGACTCTCTCACTAGCGGAAACATTCTCATGGTGGACTGAAGAAACTATTTCAGTGTTGTATGATTCTTTGACACTATGTCGCTATCCAACTTTTCGGGAGCAATGAGAAGGAAAATGAGTTGACAAATGATTCCAACAAATCCGAAGTCTTCGCAAATTCTAAGAGGTACAAGTTTGAAGGTTGATGGATGTGGTCATGAACACGTTGCCCCCCCCCCCCCCATCCCACCTGTGGACCTCACAGCTCAGACTTGCTCAGCACCACAAGATATTCCGCATTACAACCAAGTAACTGACCACTCCAATCAGACTCGCGGGAGGCAGAAGCAAATGGCAACGGATGCTTGTAATCTGAAACAAAAGCAAAACAGTCAGGAGACATTTCACAGATTCTGGCAGCATCTGTAGAGAGAGAATCAGAATCAACATTGCAGCTCAGTCACCTTCAGAACAGAATTTGTGAAGTTCAACTTGTTACAATCTTTTTTTCTTTTGAATAATTGCTGGTATAATTTATTCTCCTTTTTTCATCAGATGCTGGATATGACTCAGCGGATTATGCTCTCACCTCCTCTAAAGATCTGAACACATAAGAATTCTCCTCCACTGTCTGGGTGAGGCCACACACTAATTAGAGGAACAGCACCTCATATTTCGCTGGGGCAGCAACGGTATTCATTTTGATTTTTTCTAACTTCAAGTAACCCTTGCATTCTCTCTCTCTCTCTCTGTTCCTCCCCCACCCTAGTTGCTCCATCTAGTTTCACTGACGTCCCACTCCGTTTCACTGGTTCAGGTTCAAGTTCAAGTCCACATTTATTGCCACATGCACCAATTAAGGGACAGTGGAATTTGACTTTTACCATGCAGCCATACAAACTAAAGAGCACAACACACAATAGAATATAACATGAACATCCACCACAGTGGAATCAACGTCTTCATTGTGGTGGAAGGCAATAACTTTGTCAGTCCTCCTCCTTTGTTCTTCCGTGGTCGGGGCCATGAACCCTCCGCAGTCGCCGCTACGGATGGCCCGATGTACAGGCTCTCTCGTCGGGATGCTCGAAACTCCGACGTCGGGACGGACGGACACTCCGCGGCTCACACCTGGAGTATTGTGTGCAGTTTTGGTCCCCTAATTTGAGGAAGGACATTCTTGCTATAGAGGGAGTGCAGCGTAGGTTTACAAGGTTAATTCCCGGGATGGCGGGGCTGGGCTTGTACACTCTGGAGTTTAGAAGGATGAGAGGGGATCTCATTGAAACATATAAGATTGTTAAGGGCTTGGACACACTAGAGGCAGGAAACATGTTCCCGATGTTGGGGGAAGTCCAGAACCAGGGGCCACAGTTTAAGAATAAGGAATAAGCCATTTAGAACGGAGACGAGGAAACACTTTTTCTCACAGAGAGTTGTGAGTCTGTGGAATTCTCTGCCTCAGCGGGCGGTGGAGGCAGGTTCTCTGGATGCTTTCAAGAGAGAGCTAGATAGGGCTCTTAAAGATAGTGGAGTCAGGGGATATGGGGAGAAGGCAGGAACGGGGTACTGATTGGGGATGATCAGCCATGATCACATTGAATGGCAGTGCTGGCTCGAAGGGCCGAATGGCCTACTGCACCTATTGTCTATTGTCTATTGATAGTTTTACTCATTATCACCATCTCCACAGCCAACAATGAACCATGTGGGCTCCACCTTTTCTTGCTCATCGTTGCTGGCTTTGATTTCTACTTGTGCATACCTGTCATTCATTTGTTCTTTGTAACACTCCATATCTTTAGTTCCCCTCTCCCTTGACACATTTTGAAGAAGGGTCATGACCAGAAACATCAC
>CM075986.1:25131442-25191403 GCA_038087875.1 Malacoraja senta | reverse complement strand
AGTGGCTTGTTTGAGCTGAAGGTAGTTTGCACCACTTAAAACCAGACCCCACCTGTTAGGGAGAACGGATGCCATAGCTTCAGCACTGGTCAGAATGATGAGGCGAATGTTTTCAAGCAGACCTGTCTTAGCCAGAGAGAGAGAGCAGCATTGATGTCCTGCCTAATTCTGTACTGGAGACTTTGGTCAATCCACATCGGACCAGAGAACCCTCCAGGCGTGCACTTTGATCTAGTTCAGGGAGTGAATGTTTGGAGTAAAGCATGCCGGAGCAGAGCAGATGAATATTCAGTGATCCATTGAATAAAGTGTCAAATACCATATCCAACATTGGCACGACTTGCCCCATACAATCTTCAATGCACCACGACTCTAACCCTCACATGCCAACCATCTCTGGCAATGTGGGCTGCATCTCCAACACTCTCCTGTTTGCCCACACCCTCCACCTTTCCACTGGTGCAAGCCTCACACTCAGACGTTGGGCGGCACGGTGGTACAGCGGTAGCCCCTGGCTACGGGTGCTGACTGCACGGAGTTGGTATGTTCTCCCCGTGACCTGCGTGGGGTTTTCTCCGAGAACTTTGGTTTCATCCCACGCTCCAAAGACGTTACAGGTTTTTATAGGTTAATTGGCCTGGTTTGAATATATAAATATTGTCCCCAGTGTAGGATAGTGTTAATGTGTGGGGATCGCTGGTCGGTGTGGACTCAGTGCCTGAAGGCCCTGTTACCCACTGTATCTCCAAAAAAAAACAATCTCACTTTTCCAACTATTTAACTTTAGCAGCTACATCAGCCAAACACATTGTATGATAGTGAGACACATCTCTCTCTTGCTGGTCAAAAATGGAGTGCATTCATCACCAGTAGCAACAAACAGGCAAGACACTCTTAGAATAGAACCCTTTCCAGATTTGTTACATCTCGTAATTCAAACCTACAGGTCCCAAAGTTACACGAGTCCTATCAATGGCATCTTGCGCTGTTGTTAAGTGTAAGGTCGTGACGAAGGAGTGTGATTTCTCCATCTTCTGCTCTTTTGCAAGGGCATTGAAATATATTCTGGTGCTTGGAAGAGAAAACTCCATCCATCCTGTTGCAAATTGTGCATGATAAATCAGAACATGTTGCAGATATCTCCAGCTCTAGCCTGAAAGAAGTGTCATGCAAAGATTTGATAATAATGATTCCCTTCAGACGTTATACTTTAGCCCACTGAGTCCACGCTGACCAATAATCACCCAGTACACCAGCACTATCATAACCATTAGGGACAATTTACAATTTACAGAAGCCAATTAACCTACGAACCTGGACGTCTTTGGATTGTTGGAATAAACCGGAGCATCTGGAGAAAACCCACGCGGTCACAGGGTTAACGTACAAACGCCATACAGACAGCACCCATAGTCAAGATCGAACCTGGGGCTCTGGTGCTGTAAGACAGCAATGCCACCGCTGTGCCACCGTGCAAATCCCTTTCATTGGCAAGGTGCTTGCACAGATGTGGCTGGAATTGCAGCTGAAATCGTGGGCCCTCATCTATACTTCAATAACTTGGACACAGTCATCATTGATCAGGACCATCCCCATCTCCTGCCGCTCCTGATTGTTTACAGTGTACTATGTTTACATATTCTGTTGTGCTGCAGCAAGTAAGAATGTCATTGTTCTATCTGGGACACATGTCAATAAAGCACTCTTGACTCTATCTGACTCTACCAAGTTGACCTGCTCTACCTGCCTTTCCCTCATTCTCCCTTCACATTGGACTGCAATTCCTAACAAAGAATTCATGTCTGTAAGTAACTGCGTTACAGAAGGTTTGTGGGCAATATAAGCTCATTGTCTGAAGAAGGGCTCCAACCCAAAACGTCACCCATCCTTTTTCTCCAGAGATGCTGCCTGGCCCACTGAGCTACTCCAGAACTTTGTGTCTATCGCGAGCTCCTTATTTCTGGATGTTACATTTTAGTATCCACTGGCGTCTGCTGTTCCTTTTCACACATACATTCATTGAGAGTCTGGCACACTACTCATTTCCTGTAAACTTCATAAACTTTTATTAAAAATTTGAGAGACACCAGTTATTACTTCACTCAAATTAAATCTCTGGCAAAATTATTGTTCCTAAATGTTTTCACTGTGCATCATTAGGTTCGTTCTGGCAATGCTGTAACAAGTCAGTGTTGAACAATGTGTGGGAAGGAACTGCAGATGCTGGTTTACACCGAAGGTAGACACAAAATGCTGAAGTAACTCAGCGGGTCAAGTAGCATCCTTCATTGTCTGAAGAAGGGCTCCAACCCAAAACGTCACCCATCCTTTTTCTCCAGAGATGCTGCCTGGCCCACTGAGCTACTCCAGAACTTTGTCTATCTTCAGACAAAGGAATAGGTGAAGTTTCGGGTCGAGTCCCTTCATCAGACTCGTCTGATAAGTCTGATGAAGGGTCTCGATCTGAAACGTCACTTATTCCAGTGACGAACGATGATTGACATGATAGTTTGCTTACTCCCCATGCTTGTGGTGAGAGGTGACATCACCCACCAGACCGCCCTGTCCAAAATAATCATAAAAGACCGGCCACAAAGTCGCACATGGTACACCTTGTTAGTACCAATCTGGAAACAAATGCCCAAACAAGCAGTATAAGATGGGCAAAGTTTCAAGCAGTGCTGGTAACCAACTTGAGCTCCTCTGTTACACAATGAATTGTTAAAGTACATGTTATTCAGCTAAGAACAACTGTGCATTGCTGCCTTTAGTAAATTATATTAATTCATGGAATAGATGTTTATAGCTTCAACCAAAGATTCTTGTTGAAACACATTTCACTGCTATTCTCAACACTTTGCACATTCTTTTTTATGGGAAATTCACTGGCTTGTCTCTTAATTGATGTTTTAGTGTCTGCTATATATCCCATGTTCTTGTAAGCATTTTGTGTGAAAATATCTTCTAATACCGTTGTGCATTGACACGTTTCATGAAAGAAATGGCTTTGTATTTTTATTTCATGGTTTTACTGTAGAAGATCAATGCTACCCCCTACACTCCACAGTAGGCCCAGCGGCACGGTGGCGCAGCGGTAGAGTTGCTGCCTTACAGCGCTTACAGCGCCAGAGACCCGGGTTCGATCCCGACTACGGGTGCTGTCTGTACGGAGTTTGTACAGACAGCACCCCGTGACCTGCGTGGGTTTTCTCTGAGATCTTTTGTTTCGTCCAACACTCCAAAGACGTACAGGTTTGTAGGTTAATTGATTTAGTATGAATTTAAATTGTGTCTAGGATAGTGTTAATGTGTGGGGATCGCTGGCCGGTGCGGACTCGGTGGGCCGAAGGGCCTGGTTCTGAACTGTATCTCTAAACTAAACTAAACTAAACTAAAATGGACTCTATCCTCTTCCTGGAGGAGCCTTTGTTTCTTGTTGGACTGTAGATGCAATAAGTTAGAGTGTCGGATTGACTTTAATTATTGCTGTTTGTTTATTCCCCCTCTTCCTGATCCTATCTATTTACATTTCCTGATATGTTCAGGCCTTTATCTTTGAAGCATGGCTCAAGTTCCCTCTGAAACTAATTTAAGTTACCCTGTGCAGCTGCAAGCAGATTACACTTCAGATGGCAAATGAAAATAAAGATTTAGCTAAGATTGTTTGAATCAAGTCTGGAATTCATGCAGATCAAATTTGTTTACTTAATCTAGATGTACTACATTTATTTTGGATGTGGTGTGTGAACACAAAGACTTTGGTTTAGGAAGAGAGACCAAGTGCTAATTAAAACAAGAGGTGGCAACATGGCAAAATCATGTCTTCTATACCAAGTTATGGTTCTTTGTTTTCCGATATAGGTTAATATTCATATGTTATAGCCATTAATGGATTTAGTATTTATTATTCTGTTAGGTGCACATAAAATGCTGTCTTAGGAAGGTAATTAACTTCTTCAAATGGAAAGCATTATTAAGGAGCAGTGCTTTCTCAACACAATATCATATAGTGTGCCATTGTAACATCTGTTAATGTGTAGGAAGGAACTGCAGAGGCTGGTTTACACCAAAGATAGACACAAAATGCTGGAGTAACTCAACAGGGTAGGCAGCATCATTAGTTTAGTTTAGTTTATAGATACAGTGCGTTCGGCCCACCGAGCCTGTACCAACCAGTGATCCCCACACACTAACACTATCCTACACACACTAGGGACAATTTACAAATATACCAAGCCAATTAACCTACAAACCCGTATGTCTTTGGAATGTGGGAGGAAACCGAAGATCTCGGAGGAAACCCACGCAGGTCACAGGGAGAACGTACGATCTCCGTACAGACGGCACGCGCAGTCAGGATTGAACCCGGGTCTCTGCCGCTGTAAGGCAGTAGCTCTATCGCTGCGCCACCGTGCTGCCCTCTGGAGAGAAGGAATAGATGACATTTTGGGTTGAGACCCTTCTTCAGACAATGTTAATGTAAAGATTTATACTGCTCAAAATTCGGTTAAATACATAACTCACTCTTTAATTGTAACTGGCTGTGAAACAGAATAACTCAGCAGTCCAACTGAAGCAAATAGTTTGGAATTATTACAAAGATGTTTTGGCACCAATTTAGTTTCTGCACTGCCAGTCTTTTGTTCAGCTTGCTTGAATCAACTTTGTGGATCAATCATTTCTGTATAACCGAACTGCTTTAAAGAGAATTTTATAAAGTTTCTGAGCAAATCATTTAAAAACTATTTGGTAACTTTTCTCAGTTTAACAAAGAGTGAAGTGTGCCTGGGTTCTTAAACTTTAGAACAATACAAAATAGTCAGTATATAGGGCCTGTCCCACTTAGGCAACTCTTTAAGCGACTGCCACAGACTAGTTTTAAGGGGCTGTCCCACTTGGCGATTTTTTTCGGTGACTGCCGGCGTCATTGGCTGACGTATCAGGGTCGCTGAAAATCTTTGAACATTTCAAAATCCAGCGGCGACAAAAAAAATGTTGCGACACTTGAGGAAACACCGTGCGTCAATACGTCACCACGCCGCATCACGCTGTGACTTTTTCGGTGTCCTGATATGTCAGTCAATGATGCCGGCAGTCGCCGAAAAAATCGCCAAGTGGGACAGACCCTTTAATGGAATTCACCTACGGCACCTGGCGACAACCTACGACAGCACCTATGACAACCTACGACAACCTGCGATAAAAATTGTCGCCACTGTCACTGACAATTTTTCAACATGTTGAAAATTTTGCGGCAGTCGCCTGCAGTCGTCCAAAAAAATTGCCTAAGTAGAACAGGCCCATAATTCTTACCCAGTTCGAGATTTGTTCTGACATTAAAGATGTGGTATCATTGTGTCATCCTTCCTCAGGTGACCTTGAAGAATGATAAATGTTAAAAAAAAAAGATTATCAAAATATAGAAGGAAAATATTGTGGATTTTGGAAATCGATATAAACACTGGTAGTGCTGGAAATATTCAAGCAGCGATGTGTGTAGAGAGAAACCGAGAGAATAAGTAGGCTGGGTGAATGGATTGGAATTGGGGGTTACCATTAAGTTGACTGCCCACTCTTACTGCTAAAGCTCACACATTAACAACAATGACTTGAGTTCATTACAAAGAGCAGGCACATCTCATATCCAGAATAGACAATAGCTTCTGGGTAGAAACTGGTGAGAAATCAGGGTGGAATGTTTGAGAACAAGGAGGAAGAGCCACATTGAATGGACTGTTAGTCATAGATTCATAGTCATAGAGTGATACAGTGTGGAAACAGTCCCTTCGGCCCAACGCCCACACCGGCCAACATGTCCCAGCTACACTAAACCCACCTGCCCGCGTTTGGTCCATGTCCCTCCAAACCTGTACCTGTCTAATTGTTTCTTAAATGTTGTGATAGTCCCAGCCTCAACTACCTCCTGTGGCAGCTTGTTCCATACACCCATCACCCTTTGTGTGAAAAAGTTACCCCTCAGATTCCTATTAAATCTTTTCCCCTTCACGTTAAACCTCTGTTCTCTGGCCCTCAATTCCCCTACTGTGGGCAAGAGACTCTGTGCATCTACCCGATCTATTCCTCTCATATTGTTATTCAGCTAGAAAATTCTCCTTGAAGCATTCAACCTGCTGGCACTGTGATTCTACCACACACCCATAGCCTAGAAATTTAATAGCATGATATTTTTCAGTTGAACAAAACTATTTTTTCTCGGAAAGGAGAAAGATAATGACCATATCCAAGTTATTTTGCATCATGCTAGAATTTCAGGCTGGATCAGCTAGCTATGAGTCACCCTTGCATTCTGCATGCAATGACCATGTGTAGCATTGCGCGTGTTCCTGGGATAATTAGGCTCTGTTATCACAGTCCTGGGTTGACTCACTGCCGGCTAAACTAACCACTTACTTTTGGCCCAAAATTGGTTTGGAACATTTTGCTGCTCCAAAAAAATCATTGCATTTCACGCAAGGCAGCTCCCTGCCAAAACTGCAAAAAAACTAAATCGTTTTTGTGTCTAATCAAGATAGACACAAGATGCTGGAGCTACTCAACGGGTCAGGCAGCATCTCTGGAGAACATGGATAGATTACATTTTGGGTCGGGACCCTTCTTCAGACTCAGTCTGGAGAGTCAGGGCGTCACAGTGGCACATCGGAAGACCAGGGACCCAAGTTCGATCCTGACGAGGGGCGCTCTCTGTATGAATTTATGCGTTGTCCCTGTGACCGCGTCGGTTTTTCATGGGTGCTCCAGCTTCCTCCCACACTCCAAAGATGTCCAGGTTTGTATGCTAATTGGCTTCAGTACAGATTGGAAATTGTCCCTGGTTTGTAGGATAGTGTTAATGTGCAGGGATCGCTGGTCTGCGTGGGCCGAAGGGCCTGTTTTCACGCTGTATCTCCAAAAGTAAACTAAACTAAAGGGTCCGACCCAAAATGTGCCTATTCCTTTTCTCCAGAGATGCTGCCTGTCCCGCTGAGTTACTCCAGCATTTTGTGTCTATCTTCGGTATAAACCAGCATCTGCAGTTCCTTCCTACACGTGGTTATAATCAAACCTGGAACAATGTTAAGCTATTTAACAACTAGAAATGTGCACTAAAGCAGGACCTTCGTTGTTACTGATGGGACCACACTCTGATGGGTAAAGGCAGCTCTGTAACTTTCACATCCAACCAAGAAGGGTGTCATCCTTTAAAGGCGCACTTCCCAAGGCAACCACGAGGTCAGGCACACTGACCTCTCTGGAGCTGAGACGGGCTTCAGGGGAGACGGAGAAAGCTCCCAATTTCATTCAAAGCGCCTGGAGACTCCCGTCAATGGCAGTGGGGGACCCCCTTTACCAAGGAGTCATGAGTGACACAAAGACCACCACAGAAAGGGGTGCCAACCAGAGTCAAAAGTTGCATCCAAAGGCTCTAGCTTGTGTTATAAGTTCAAGGGGGAATACTGGATGTGCAATTGCTAGCACTAAGGTTGGGTGTATGGAACAAGCTGCCAGAGGAGGTAGTTGAGGCTGGGACTATCCCAACGTTTAAGTAACAGTTAGACAGGTACATGAATAGGATAGGTTTGGAGGGATATGGACCAAGGGCAGGCAGGTGGGACGGGTGTAACTGGGACATGCTGGCCGGTGTGGGCAAGTTGGGCCGAAGGGCCTGTTTCCACACTGTATCACTCTATGACTCTGTGGCTCTCCTCATCAGAGATTGTCCCGAAAGAGAATGCCATTTTTCCAAACCAACCATTCACTGCCCATTTCCCTCCACGGATGCTGCCTGACCTGCTTGTTTGCTGCTTCAGGATTAATGATGTGGCAGCAAGACGCTTGGGATGGTAGACTGAAGTCATTGCTCCATCAAATGCACTTTCTTCTAAAAAATGCAAGGGTATTCAGAAGGTCAAGGAAAATATTTGTCTTTGTGTGAGGCACAGCATCGTGGTCTGCTATTCATGGATTATGGCAAGGGTAGCACATGGCGCAGCGGTAGAGTTGCTGCCATTGAGACCCAGGTATAATAGTGACTATGGGTGTTGCCTGGACGGAGTTTGTACGTTCTCCCTGTGACCGTGAACTTTTTCTCCGGGATTTCAGGTTTCCTCCCACATTCTAAATACGTGCGGGTTTTGTAGGTTAATTGGCTTCAGTAAAATAGTGAATTATCCCTTGTGTGTAGAATAGTGCTCGTACACGGGGTGATCGCTGGTTGGGGCGGGCTCAGTGGCCCAAAGGGCCTGTTTCCGCACTGTATCTCTAAGACTTTAGAGAGTGCATCCTCATGCCAGTTATATCAGTAGTCAGGAGCAATCTAAGTAAGTGGTGGAACGTCAAGGCCTTAAGTGTTTGGTTGTTTCACTGAGAGTGAATTCCCTTTAAGTGTGCTTGCCGTTTATGCTTTGGAAGAAGACGCAGAGCTACGCACTGTTGAGAGATTGAAACCTTGGTCAACAGGTCACGAAGCTTTTTAAAACCATCTTACACTTTACAAGTTAATGAGAAAGTGAATGGATCTGCCAATTGTATTGGCACAGCCAGCTTTGCACCACAATGCCACCGTCAGCAGGCAAACTCATAGTTCATAGGTTCATGTGAAAGGGGCAGAATTAGGCCATTCAGTAAACAGGATTCAAATCCAAACATATCATTTTTCAATGAATGAATACTATAAATATAGTATTAGGGCACTAATTAATCATAACAATGCCTGTGGCTATCATTATCCATTGCCTCTACACTTTAATAGTCCCAATTCTGACTTTACAGTGCTTTAAACAGCCTGCATTTTTTAAATAACGACTCACAGTCTGATACTGAGACTCTTCAATTGCCATAAGGTCATAAGGTCATAAGTGATAGGAGTAGAATTAGGCCATTCAGCCCAGCAAGCCTATTCGTCATTCAGTCATGGCTGATCAATGTCTCCCTCCAAACTCCATTCCCCTGCCTTCTCCCCATAACCTCTGACACCCGTTATAAAAATTCAAGTCGAAACGCGGTAGCAGTTCGGAATTCAGGAGAGCAAATTCTGTCAGAGTGAATGAAATTGTGCTTCAAGGGCAGATCAGATATTACTGATATCCCAGCAGGTGTGGGATAAATCAGTCATTCTGAACCCGTGCATGCATATTTGTCAAGGTAAGGTGCAAAAGAACAAAAGTCTTTCTGCTTTTCAAGCAGGAATGGTCTCAGGAACTCGAGATCAGCAATGGGATATATCAGATGAAATGCAGACATCTTCTTGACTCCGTTCAGGTGATAGGGAACATTTAACCGTTTGAAGCAGTGAACATCGTTTGGAAGTTGCATGTTTGTGAAATGCCAACAATTATATCTTTAAATCTGCCATCATTTGTCTATTAGTGTTGTGTGATTATATGGACACAGTCACACAGCACGAAACCGGACACATTCATTATGTAGGAAGGAACTGCAGATGCTGGTTTAAACCGAAGATAGACACAAAAAGCTGGAGTAACTCAGCGGGACAGGCAGCATCTCTGGAGAGAAGGAATGGGTGACGTTTCGGGTCGAGAAGAAGGGTCTAGACCCGAAACGTCACCCATTCCTTCTCTCCAGAGAGGCTGCCTGTCCCGCTGAGTTTCTCCAGGTTTTTGTGTCTATCATCCTGAATTGTCACCTATTCCTTTTCTCCAGAGATGCAGCCAGACCGGCTGAGTTACTGGCTTTATGTGTCTACCTTGACCACATTTACTATATACAGTGCTGGCTACCAACTTGATTCTTTTACACATTTCATGTAAATTCCTAGAGTCATACAGCATGGAAACAGACCCTCCGGCCCAACTTGCTGATGCTGACCAAAATGCCCCAGCTGCACTAGTCTCACCTGCTTATGCTTGGCCATATCCCTCTAAACCTTTTCTATCCATGTACCAGTCCAAATGTATTTTAAATGTTATTATAATACCTGCCTCAACTACCTCCTCTGGCAGCTTGTTCCATACAGCCACCACACTTTGTGTGAGTATAATTACCCACAATGGTGGAGGAGGCCATTTGGCCCATTAAGTGTGCCAGCTCTTGGAACTAACCCATTGATTCCATTTTCACTTGTTATCCATCCACAACACAGGCCTCCTGACACGAACCTGCACCAGCAGTCACTTCCACCTTTGCGAATTGGGTGGAAACCAGAGCACCCGGGGGAAACCCACTTGGTCACATAGAGATTTAATATTTCAGATACTGAGTGTAAGTGATCAGTTACACACTGACACAGTCGTTAATGGTCCGTGGTCCACAGCATTGCAAATCACATTCAACTTGAATTGATCACGGATGATAAATCATTCTGTAGTGTGTAATGTGGCATAGTAGCCAAATGCAAAGTAATTATTTGATGGCTTGAAAGAAAATGTTGATGTATTTCTGGGCTTTGTGCTCTGAACTGCAATTTTATAATGGACTAACAGGATTCTTACTAGAGTTTTTTCTCAGTTCCGTTCAGGAAGGACTGTCACAGTTGTCTTTTTAATTTCATTAATGTTGAGGTAATTTGCATGTTTTGTTGCAGTGATCCTGGCGAGGTGGGTGTGGCGAAGGGGACCTGGGTGAGCTGCGGCCCATCCTGAGGGCAGGCCTGGCCCGCTTGCCGCAGACCTGAGATGCACCGCGCCACAGCAGAAGGGTCCCAAGATGCACCGCAGAACCCAACGACCCAGCGGGAAGGACCGCCGAGAGTGACGGGGGCCCTGAGAGTGAGGGGGGGGGGGGGCTGAGAGTGAGGGGGGGGGCTGAGAGTGAGGGGGCCCTGAGAGTGAGGGGGAGGGCTGAGAGTGATGGGGGCCTGAGAGTGAGGGGGGGGCGGCTGAGAGTGAGGGGGCCCTGAGAGTGAGGGGGGGGCTGATAGTGAGGGGGGGGGCTGATAGTGAGGGGGGGGCTGAGAGTGAGGGGGGGGCTGAGAGTGAGGGGGGGGGCTGAGAGTGAGGGGGGCCTGAGAGTGAGGGGGGGGGAGCTGAGTGTGAGGAAGGCCCTGAGAGTGAGGGGCCCTGAGCGTGAGGGGGGGGCTGAGAGTGAGGGGGGTCCCTGAGAATGAGGGCAGGGGGACACTGAGAGTGAAGAGGGGCCGTTGAGTGTGAGTAGGGGGGCCAAGAGCGAGGGGGGCCATCAAGAGTGTGGAGGGACCACCAACAGCAAGGGGGGGGGGGCACCAAGAGCAAGGAGGGTCACCCAGAATGTAGGGAAATCCGGTGGAATGGGCAGCCGAGAACAAAGAGGGACCCAGAGGGGGGCAAAGGAGGGGTAAATGAAGGAGGGGTATTCCATTAAACTCACAGCAGGTGCCTTCCAGTGGTCAGTAACGTGTATGGGTGGCCCACTAACTGCTTCTGTAGCTATGGCCTTGCTCCCTAAGATCATTCATCTCAGCTGAGGTTACTGTCAATAGCCACTGTGCCTTTAGAGTAGGGAGGAGAAATCAGCTCGACAAAAATGCTGGAGAAACTCAGCGGGTGAGGCAACATCTATGGAGCGAAGGAAATAGGCAACGTTTTGGGCCGAAACCCCTTTTCAGACTTCAGAGAGGAGAAATCAGCTTCTGGGCTTCCATGGTGTTTTTACCATTGAGTTTATTGGTTGAGTTTCTCTAAGTGAAAGCATCCTGGTTTTTAATTGACTCCGGTTGTTCAGCCACTCATATGTATCTTTGCTAATTATTTGGAAACCGAGTCCAAGATAAACAAGGTTAAAATCAAAAATAATATTTAGATCATAAACATGAAGATGTAAGCGTCCTTTGAAGCAATAAAAAGATTATTAGAAATACAAGGAGTAAAAAATCAGCTGATATATATATATATATATATACCCTACATTTCTTTAACGGAGATTATATATATTAGACTTTCAGACCTTAGAGATCCAGCCCATCAGCCCACAAAGTCCACACCCAACCAACCATCACCCCGTACGTTTACACTGTCCGACACACACCAGGAACAGTTTATAGAAACCAATTAACCTACAAACCTGTACATCTTTGGCGTGTGGAAGAAAACCAGAGAACCCGGAGAAAACCCACGTGGTTACAGTCTAATCTTCATAAAGACAGCACCCATAGTCAGGATTGAATGTGGGTCATTGTGCTGTCCCAAATCTAACATAATAGACATAGATACATAGAAAATAGGTGCAGGAGTAGGCCATTCGGCCCTTCGAGCCTGCACCGCCATTCAATATGATCATGGCTGATCATCCAACTCAGTATCCCATACCTGCCTTTTCTCCATATCCCCTTAGCCACAAGGGCCACATCTAACTCCCTCTTAAATATAGCTATAACTCCCTCTTAAATATAAGACATACTTATAAATAATATAACTAATATATATTTAAATATAGAAAAGCTAAAACACATGAATAT
Source organism: Malacoraja senta (assembly GCA_038087875.1). Taxonomy (NCBI): domain Eukaryota; kingdom Metazoa; phylum Chordata; class Chondrichthyes; order Rajiformes; family Rajidae; genus Malacoraja; species Malacoraja senta. Next base: position 25,179,015 of record CM075986.1, on the reverse strand, counting down.
ATACACAAAATATGTTAAAGTTTAAATATATTAATGATGATGAAGGATCTGATGAAGAGTTCTGATATGCAACACCACCTGTCTATTGCCCTCCTACTGCCTGGTGAATTCTTCCAGCACTTTGTGTTTTGGTAATTAAACATTCTTGACAGGAAAGGTTTAGAGGGACACAAACTGCTGGAGTAACTCAATGGGTCAGGCAGCATCTTTGGAGAATAAGGTGTCAAAACTCTACTTTAGACAGAGAGGCAGTGAGGACGGAAACTAGAGCTATGAAAAGGTATGAAAATTCAAAGCCGGCACCGATGATCAAGGAAATGTGGAGCCCACAATGGTCCATTGTTGGCTGCCGAAGAGGTGACAGCAAAGGAATATATGGATGCAAACAGTGGAACTGGCAGGATGGATAGGGTGGGGGAGTTGGCAGGGAGAGAGGAATGTAAGGGTTACTTGAAATTAGAGAAATCAATATTCATACCGCTGGGTTGTAAGCTGCCAAGAGAAATATGAGGTGCTGTTCCTCCAATTTGTGTGTCACCTCACTCTGACACAGAGGAGGCCCAGGACAGAAAGGTCAGTGTGGAAGTGGGAAGGGTGTTAAAATGTTTGGCAACCGGGAAATTGCTTTGGCCAAGGCGGACTGAGAATAGGTGGTCAGCAAAACAATCGGCCGGTCGGTCTGCGCTTGGTCTCGCCGATATATCGGAGTCCTATATATCTTATTTAGACATCATCCTATATAATACTATTTAGAGGGAGATAAATGGTCTTGACCTGAAACATCACCCATTCCTTCTCTCCAAAGATGCTGCCTGTCCCGCTGAGTTACTCCAGCCTTTTGTGTCTATCTTTGATGTAACTATCTAGAGGGATCTGGGCTAAATGAGGGCAGGTGGAACTAGCGTAAATGGGGCATTTTGGTTAGCACGGACAAGTTGGGCCAAAGGGCCTGTTTAGATGCTGTGTCACTCTCAGAGGCGGCTGAAAGAAGCAGCCGGTGGATTTGGCTCAAGCGGAAAGACCCATGCTGGGCCCCAAGTATGTCGGGGTGAATCTTTGGGACGGTTTGACACGGGACATGCGCTGAGGGTTGATCATCCTGCAGCGGGCCGCCCTTGTGGAGGGTGTATAGTGTTAAAAGGCCGAAACACCCAGTGATGCAAGGGTACACTACTGATGATGTGTCCTGTGCCCAACTGTCCTGAAGGTTACCCCCCCCACCCCCCCCGATGTTGAGCGTCTACCACTCTCAACAATCAACGAATGTCGTGAAATGCTCCCCATCTATTGGCACAAGGGACTTCTTAACATCTTGTCCTGTGTATTTGATTCTGATAATCTGGACTCGTCCAGTGACTGCTGTGAAAGGACAGCTGACAACATGGGAAAGTCCATGTGACAGCTTGGAGAGACAGCTGACAGGAGGGAACAGACCCCACTGGGGCCGTCATGGGCTAGCTACCCATGACAGCAGTCCCCAACGCTGTTTCAGCTAGTTGGAGACACCCGCTAAATGCTACTAAAAGTAAAATAAAGAGAATACCCCTAGAGCCTGCGAGAGCGGGGGCGGAAGATGGCTCACCGATTGATAACACGGTTACAGACCCAGGAACGGAAACGACTACTGACAAGGAGAGCATGGCACATGAGACATCCACAACAGCTGCGGGACACAAACTTCAGGTGTGCATCTGTGGTTGGGAGAAATTAACATCAGTGAAGGGCTTGAAGATCCACCAAGGGAAGAAAAAGTGCTTGAGAGAGCAGAAACATGGGCCTCGCATTGACCAGTACTTCTTACGAAGCAACCAGTCAAATCAGTCGAGTGAAGCACAGCGACGGGACACAAACCAAAGTTCGCAGAGCATCAGCACCCATGTCACTGAAGAGGGTGATACAAGCACAGAAATGCCGGTGGAGGAGCCCACGCAACAACTACAAAGACCTCCATTGGAGGGAAAGATCAAAGGGCACAAACCTGGAGTGAAATGGCCCAAGGCTGTTGAAAAGAAAGAGTGGGAGACGGTCAACAGTGACCTTATACATATCTTGGAGCAACAAACGGGCACAGCAGTGGAAAAGCTTGAAAGGATGGGCAACACAATCTACAGCTATGGAGAAGAATGGTTTGGGGTGAGTAAAGGGAGAGGTGGAAAGAAATTACCAACACCAATCAAGTCCAGGAGGCAGCAGGATATCGTGAGGCTAATCAGAGAGAGGAGACAGTTGAAAAAGCAATGGAAAAAAGCAACTGACGCAGAGAGAGAAGGTCTCATGCTACTCCAAGAGGACATCAAGAACCGATTGGCAACCTTGCGAAAAGCAGAGAACTTGAGGAAACTTCGCAAGAAGAAAGAACACACAAGAACACGGTTCTATAAAGACCCTTTCAAGTTCATCAAAGACCTCTTCGCAAAGGAAAAAAGTGGAACTTTGAAAACATCAAAACAGGAATTGGAGGAACACCTGGAAAAGGCCCACAAAGACACGAAAAGGCATGAGCAATTGGTCATCCCACATGACATCCCGCCTATTCAACCACCTGAATTCAACATGGACACCAGCCCTCCGAGATGGAAAGAGGTGGAGAACACGGTCCGGCGAGCAAGAGCAGCATCAGCTCCGGGGCCAAACGGAGTACCATACAAGCTCTACAAGAACGCACCGGATGTGTTACGCTTTCTATGGAAGCTCATGAGGGTGGTGTGGAAGAAGCAAACAATACCTAAGGCTTGGCGAAGGGCCGGCGGCGTGCTAATACCTAAAGAAAAGGATTCGTCAGATATCAGCCAATTCCGGCCAATATGTCTCCTCAACGTCGAGGGAAAAATCTTTTTTAGCATTGTATCACAAAGGCTGTCCACCTATCTGGTAACAAACAAGTACATTGATACATCTGTACAGAAAGCAGGAATTCCAGGATTTTCGGGCTGCTTGGAGCATACAAGCATGATCTGGCACCAGATCCAAGCAGCTAAGAAGGACAAGAGAGACCTACATGTGATCTTCCTCGATCTGGCCAATGCATTTGGTTCAGTTCCCCATGAACTCCTTTGGGAATCTTTTGCCTTTTTCCATGTACCAGAGCTCATCACCACACTGGTCAAGAAATATTACCAAGACCTGCAGCTGTGCTTCACAACAGCTGACTTCAGTACAACATGGCAGCGCTTGGAAGTAGGCATCATGGCAGGCTGCACAGTCTCACCCTTGGCCTTTACAATGGCCATGGAAGTCATCATCAGGGCCTCAAAATGGGTGGTGGGCGGTGAACGAACCAGGGCTGGGCTCCGTCTGCCACCCATCAGGGCATACATGGACGACATGACAACACTAACCACTACTGCAGCATGCACCAAGCGGCTACTTGGAAAGCTGCAGGAGAACATCAAGTGGGCCCGAATGAAAATCAAACCAAGTAAATCTCGAAGCATCTCCATAGTCAAGGGGGTGCTTAGAGACACAAGGTTCTGTATTGGTGACGACCCAATACCAACAGTGTCTGAGCAGCCAGTTAAAAGCCTGGGAAGATGGTATAACGCAAGTCTCAAGGACAAAGAGCAGGTGCAACAACTAAGGCAAGAAATTGTCAATGGACTGGAGAACATCAATCAGACCCTACTGCCTGGGAAACTGAAGCTCTGGTGCCTACAGTTTGGACTCCTTCCTCGGACAATGTGGCCACTGACCGTTTATGAAGCCCCAATAACAACTGTGGAGAAGATGGAGCGAACCATAACTTCATACGTGAAGAAATGGCTCGGTGTCCCACGATGTCTAACTAACATCGGCCTCTATGGCAAAGGGGTCCTGGAACTACCTCTCACTAGTCTAACAGAGGAATATAAGTGTTCTAAAGTAAGACTCCAGATGACACTGAGGGATTCTAGAGACAAGATCATCAGTGCTGTTGCGCCGCCCCTAGCAACTGGCCGGAAGTGGACACCATCTGATGCAGTACAGCAAGCTTCATCAGCCCTGAGGCACAAAGACATAGTGGGGCAAGTCCAGCAGGGAAGAGGAGGCTTTGGCCTTACGACAAGTAAACCAACTTGGCGAAAGGCCACAACATCAGAGCGGAGGACGTTGGTGGTTGAGGAGGTGCGGCGACAGGAGGAGGCCGCAAGAAGTGCAAAGGCGGTCTCTCTTGCCAAGCAGGGGCAATGGATGCAGTGGGAAGGTGTGGAGCGGAGGAAGATCAGCTGGAAAGAACTATGGGAAATGGAAGCAAGCAAGATCAGCTTCATCATCAGAGCGACATATGACGTGCTTCCATCACCAAAGAACCTCCATCAGTGGTACGGCGAGGATCCAACCTGTGCCATCTGCCCAACTCCAGCGACCCTCAAACACATCATGGTAGGCTGCAAGACCAGCCTCACGCAAGGGAGATACACGTGGCGGCATAATCAGGTACTAAAAAGCCTGGCATCAGCCCTTGAGAACAAGCGGTGTGCGACCAACTCCTTGCCTCCGAGAGCAAGCAACCCTCCCCTAAGGGTAATAACCTTTGTCCGAGAAGGACAGAAAACTTCTAAACTTCCTTCCACCAGATCAGAAGAAGGAAGCCAATGCAGGGCCCGTGACTGGAGGATGCTGGCGGACATCGGCCGACAACTAATTTTTCCACCTGAAATTGCTTCCACCACCCTCAGGCCAGACTTGGTGTTCTGGTCCCCTTCACAGAAGACTGCTTACATCATAGAGCTCACAGTTCCATGGGAGAACTCTGTTGAGGAGGCCTATGAGCGTAAGAAGCTGCGCTACGCAGAGCTTGCAGCAGAGGCAACGCAGCGTGGCTGGAACACCAAAGTCTATCCAGTTGAAGTGGGATGCAGAGGATTTGTTGCGTCATCTACCATCAGACTGCTGAAGGAGCTTGGAATCCACGGTCAGGCTATGCGGAAGACCATAAGATCACTCTCAGAGGCGGCTGAAAGAAGCAGCCGGTGGATTTGGCTCAAGCGGAAAGACCCATGCTGGGCCCCAAGTATGTCGGGGTGAATCTTTGGGACGGTTTGACACGGGACATGCGCTGAGGGTTGATCATCCTGCAGCGGGCCGCCCTTGTGGAGGGTGTATAGTGTTAAAAGGCCGAAACACCCAGTGATGCAAGGGTACACTACTGATGATGTGTCCTGTGCCCAACTGTCCTGAAGGTTACCCCCCCCCCCCCGATGTTGAGCGTCTACCACTCTCAACAATCAACGAATGTCGTGAAATGCTCCCCACCTATTGGCACAAGGGACTTCTTAACATCTTGTCCTGTGTACTTGATTCTGACTCTACGATCGTAAATGTGTAAAAGTATCACAGACAGGACTTTGCCATAATGGCATAAGGCCGCCTGCTTTGACACAAAGCTGCCAGTGGAAATGAAACAGCAAGAGCAAACAAACTTGATGTGTTCCATCCCTGCGGGAGGTCCGAATCTTATGATGTCTGAACTCAGTTGCCAAGCAGTAGTTGTTTGCCGAGAGTGTGGTTTGTCTGTGTGCACAGTCTAATTGCTCCTGCTTCAGTCATAAAAGTTTCCAAACGTTTTTTATGTAACTGTAAAAGTGAGCATCAGTCCATTATACCCATCAGCTAATTAACAGTGGGTTAAACTGCAATTTGTGGTTTTGATAGATAGTTACAGGAATCCCCCAGAGTCAGTCATAGTCATTCAGATTAGAACGTCATCTGGCCCATCATGTGTGTACTAGCTTAGAGAGTTTAGAGTTTGGAGAGATACAGCGTGGAAACAGGCCCTTCGGCACTCCGAGTCCGCGCCGACCAGCGATCGGCGTACACTGGCACTATCCTACACACTAGGGACCATTTACAATTTTACTGAAGCCAAATTAACCTGAAAACCTGTACATCTTTGGAATGTGAGAGGAAACCGGAGCACCCTGAGAAAACCCACGCGGTCACGGGGAGAAGGTACAAACTCCGTACAGACAGCACCCGTAGTCAGGATCAAACCCGGGTCTCTGGCACCGTAAGCAGCAACTCTACCACTGCACTGCCATGCCACCCTGTACTAGCTCTTAGTACATCAGCCACCAGTACCACATACCATTGCTTCTCCCCTGGTCTTGTTCCGAGTGGGACTCAGGTATTTTATGTCTTTACTTGGTGGTAGAGATGAAGATTAAAAAATGAACAATGATTAGAACTCTACATTGAAACTTTAAAATGACTTAGAAAACAATAACAACAACATTTGTTTTGCCTTTAGCTCATTTTTTTTGAAGGTTTGTTCCTATTGAGTTGTCCATCTTGGCTTTGTAGCACTGGTTGTTTGAGGGACTGGAGGACATTACAAGATCAGCAAAATACAGCTCAGTCAGTAATGGTGAGGAGTGGTCTCCAGAACTAGGGTCACCAGTATTCCCGCTGTATTATGCTACTGAATCCCAGGACATTGTCAACTGGAACAAACAAGAGATGGGCCTGGTGCTCAACATCTGCATGACAAGGATTCTCTACCAAACTGCCTCATTGAAACACTAGATATTCAAAACAGTTTACTTTAGGGAAGGAGATGAGAAGGAATTTGTTTCGTCAGAGGATGGTGAATCTGCAAAATTCATTGCCACAGGAGGCTGCGGAGGCCAAGTTAATGGATATTTTTAAGGCAGAGATAGATAGATTCTTGATTAGTACCGGGGTCAGGGGTTATGAGAAGGCATGAGAATGGGGTTGAGAGGAATGGGGGGAGATAAGTCATCCATGATTGAATGGCAGAGTAGACTTGATGGGCCGAATTACCTAATTCTGCTCCTATCAGTTATGAACATGAACTCTACATGGTTACAATCAAGTCGTCCACAGTGAACAGATACCGGATAAAGCGAATAATGTTTGGAGAGATTATGAAGAGCATGGTTAGAGTAAGTAATGCTGCTGTTGGAGGAGAGTGGAGCATCCACCTCTGCGACCAGCGCGCAGAGAGTCGCCTGGCCTGGGCGCCATTTTTACATACTCTATTTAGTTTTAGTTTAGTTTAGCAATACAGCGCGGAAACAGGCCCTTCGGCCCACCGAGTCCGCGCCGACCCCGCACATTAACAATAATAATAATAGATTTTATTTATATAGCGCTTTTCAGGACATTAACACCATCCTACACACACCAGGGACAATTTATACATACACCAAGCCAATTTACCTACAAACCTGTACGTATTTGGAGTGTGGGAGGAAACTGAAGATCTCAGAGAAAACCGTCGCAGGTTACGGGGAGAACGTACAAACTCCGTACAGACCACACCCGTAGTCAGGATCGAACCTGGGTCTCCGGCGCTGCAAGCGCTGTAAGGCAGCAACTCTACCGCTGCGCCACCATGCCACCCTATTATGCATATTCTGCGTACTCATACAGACAATCTATTTCATGTTTTGTCTTGGAAGGATGGAAAGATGGAGAGAGGAAAGGACTAAAGGAAACGTTCAAAGTCTCTTTGAAGAAATGCAACGTCCCCACTAGTTCCTGGAGATCTCTGGCCCGTGTTCAAAGTGTAGCCGGAGCCTGGAGTCCATGCATCAAGAACAGTCAGATACCTTAAGCAACCAGTGCTCAGAGTGAACCACCTCTTCAACTGCACACCCTCCCCACCAGACACCTCCTGCCTCATCTATGGAAGAGTCTGTGATTCTCACATCATCCACCTTCTGCTCCACAGATGCTGACTGACCGACCTGCTCAGTTTCTCCAGCATTCTGTTTTTATGTACTGGAGTGGATGATCTATAATGATGGTGTCCAATGGTGGAAATGTCGCAAAGAACCTTGCGGCTTACTTCTGCTCTACTTTATTTTGTATACTGGATGATAAAGTATGAATGAATACTTTATTGTCACATGTGACAAGCCACAGTGATATTCTTTGTTTTGCATCCCCAAGGTATGCAAATAGTCTCCACATCAAGGGCGACGACAAAGTCACGAAGTATCCCGCGCCAAGTCCTCCTTTGTTCCCCCCTCCTCCCTCCTCATGGCGGTTCCCCCATTCCGGATCTTCCTTTGTACTCCCCCCCCCCCTCACAGTGGTTTCCTACGCCAGGACCTCCTTTGTTCTCACCTCCTCCTCATGGAGAAAGACTAAAGGGCCTGTCCCACGGGCATGCGACTCCATGCGGCAAGCGCGACCTAACCGCAAGCAGGGGCCACGCGGAGGTCGCGGGGCCGGTCCCACTTCGATCGCGGGAGCCGCATGGAGTTGTGCGGAGCTGGTCCCGACGAGAAACTGACACTGTTCAAAAATTCCGTGTGGCAACGGCCTGCCGCCCCGCAGCCGCATCGACGGCTGTGCGCACCGCCTCGCCGCCGTATGCACCGTCTTGACGTCACTCGACCTCCACGCGGCCCCCGCTTACGATTGGTAGCGCTTGCCGCATGCAGCCGCATGCTGGTGGGACCGGCCCTGTACGGGGATTACTCGACCTCCGCGCGGCCCCCGCTTGCGGTTAGGTCGCGCTTGCCGCATGGAGTCGCATGCCCGTGGGACAGGCCCTTTAGTGTGCACAACGTTAGTGGATCCATGATGCTGGTTAAACATGATATTTCTTCAGTGGTCAAATACTGAGGCCGCATCACGATTCCTCCTTTGAGTCCAGGACTGAGCTGCTGGGACAAGCCCGAGATCGCCAGCGCCTCCTCACATGTGCCTCGATGACGAGGGACTTCCCTGTCACTGTAAATAAAACATATCACGCGAGTTCACCCTACCACAAGTGTCGGTGTGGTCACTGTCGAACCTGGCATCATCCCCGGCGCCACAACATAGATAGATAGATACTTTATTAATCCCTTTTCAGGGAAATTCATAGTCTTTTGCAGCACACCAATAAAAGTACGACACCACATTAAAGTAGCATTTAACATAGAACATAAAAACATCCCCCCGCAATGATTCCCACTGTGAGGGAAGGCAACAAAATCCGGTCCTTTTCCTCTTGTTCACCCCGTAGTCGGGGCCTATTGGGGCCTCCGCAGTCGCCGCAACGGCGGCCCGATGTTTCAGGCCCTCACGCCGGGTGATGGAGTTCCGGCGTCGGGTGAACACTCTCAGCAGCTTGGATGTCTGGAGTGGCCGCTTCCTCCCCGGAGACCACGGCTCCCGAAGTCCACGGGCCACGCTGGTCTGAGCTCCAAAACTGGCGACCTCGGCGAGAGATCCCAGGCTCCGCAGTGTTCAAACCCAGCGCCGCCGCAGCTGGACACCCCGCAGACCCCCAGCTCCACGATGTGGGAGTCGGCGGTCTCAGCGCTCCGGAGCTTACCATACGGCAACCCGGGTAAGGCATCGCCCGCTCTGCGATGGTCCTTTAGCTCTGCGTCTGATGGTAGGCCGCGAGGAAGGGGCGAAGATACAGCTCGGAGAAAAGCAGCATCTCCGACCAGGTAGGGACTGAGAAATGCAGTTTCCCCCTCCCCCCCCCCCCCCCACCGCCCACATCAAAAAGATTAGACCTCCAACGAACTTTTTAACATACAAATTTGTTTTTTTTAAAGGGTGAAAGGACGAATGTTTGCAGCTGTATGTAAAGATCTATTTAAAGTTCTGCTGAGGATCGAAGGCTTTGAGATCAAACATTAGGTTAGATTTTAGTTTAGTGTAATTTAGCTTATTGTCATGTGTATTCAGCTACAGTTAAAAGCTTTTGTTGCGTGCTATCCAGTCAGCAGAAAGAAAGTACATGATTACAACTGAGCCATCCACACTGTACAGATACAGGATAAAGGGAATAATGTTTAGTGCCAGATAAAGCCAGTAAAGTCTGATCAAGGATAGTCCGAGGGTCATCAATGAGGTAGATAGTAGTTCAGCTCTGCTCTCTGGTTGGAGTGGGATGATTCAGTTGCCTGATCACAGCTGGGAAGAAACTGTCCCTGAATCTGGAGGTGTGTGTTTTCACACTTCTATATCTTTTGCCCGATGGGAGAGTGGAGAAGAGGGAGTGGTCAGGGTGCGACTCATCCTTGATTATGCTGGTGACATTGCCGAGCCAGCATGAGGTGTATATTGAGTCATTAAACCATTAAACCAAGGGCCTGTGCAGGGAGGGAAGTCTGCAGAAGAGTCTCAACCCGAAGCATCACCCATTCCTACTCAAGAGTCAAGAGTAAAATTGAAGGTACACAAAAATGCTGGAGAAACTCAGCGGGTGCAGCAGCATCTATGGAGCGAAGGAAATAGGCAACGTTTCGGGCCGAAACCCTTCTTCAGACCAGGTAGAGTAAAATTGACTTTGACTTTGACTTTGAGTTTTTGTTGTCATGTGTCCCAGATAGGACAATGAAATTCTTACTTGCTGCAGCACAACAAAATATGTAAACATGGTACATAACGGGAGAAAAAAAAAGTTCAGTGTGTATATATATACAAATTCACACATACTCAATAAATAAACAATTATAGTGCGATAATAATAATAGTCGGTTATAGTTCAGAGCTTATTTGTCATTGTGTTTAATAGCCTGATGGCTGCAGGGAAGAAGCGGTTCCTGAACCTGGACGTTACAGTTTTCAGGCTCCTATACCTATTGGCAACGGTGAAATGAGTGTGTGGCCGGGACGGTGTGGGTCTTTGAATATGTTGGCCGCCTTTTTGAGTCAGCGATTTCGATAGATCCCAATGATGCTGCCCGTCCCGCTGAGTTACTCCAGCATTTTGTCTATCTTCGGTGTAAACCAAGGCCAGGTCTCATGATGCAATTTTAAAGAAGAAAATAAGCTATTTCCAGTATTTTTCCTGCAACCATAGTTTGGAAATAGATTATCTGTCCATTTTCTCATTGAGGTTTGTGGGAACTTGTGTTTGCAGTAATTCTCCAAGAATACTGAAAAAGGCACTCTGCGACCTCAGTACATGTGACAATAAACTAAACTAGTTGTGTATGAGGTCCGTAAACATTATTGACTGAAGCATCGATTGTATTCCTGGTGTTCAATAGTGTAGATCTGTATTCCAAACTCTTTTATCAGCTGTATTGAACGCTTCTGTTCAATCATTTGCAAGATTAATAAACTAATTGGGTTGCTCTAAAAAATGATATAAGTAATAGATATTTGAATTATTTTGCCTAAAGCCTGGGAACATTCCTTCATGTTGATGTTTATTTGTAAGGCACTGATGTCTGCTAACTTGAGAGTTAATTGTATTACGGTTTGCAGTGTTTAATAAACAAGCAATTGTTAACCAATGTGGAGATTAATTTGTTGCTGTATCAATTGTGCGTGACTGCATTGTGGGAACATTCAGTAGGCATTGTGGGAACATTCTTCAACACAATGTTTATTGTTGAGAATCTTTTCACCTTATATTTCCCATTAAGGAAAACGTGAGCTGAAAGTGCCGTCACATGTCTTCATGTCTTTCTCTAAAGATAAATCTCTGAAAGAGCTTTTGAAGAGAGTGGAAAAAATATTTGTGAAAGGGCCGTTTCAAAGAGGCCCATCCTGGGAGTGGGACTAATTAGGCGGCTCTTTTGAAGAGCTGGTATGGGTTGAAGCTGCCTAATGGCTTCCCACTGTGCTGTAAAATTCTACATATTAGAAAATCCCTATCAATAATATTCACAACATGTATCAGACGCTTGTGGGGAAAAGTCCAAGTCTCTGGTCACACACCTAATATTTCCTGTCTCTTATGTCGAAACATGTAGACAACTGGTTCACTGTAAAGATATCTCCACATCGGTGGATTTTACCATGGTACGAGACTCGTGTAGACACCTCATAATGCCAGATTCTCACCTCTTGCTGCATTAAACATTTCCATCTCTTATACATAGCTGCTGCCTCACAGCGCCAGAGAACTGTGTTTGATCCCGACCTGTCTGCGGAGTTTGTAAGATAAGTTGTCACTGTGAATTGCCCCAGGTGCATAGAGTGTGCATGTAGGATATCATAGAACTGTGAACTGGTGATCGATGGTTGGCATGGACTCGATGACCTCATCTCAATCCTAAATGGCCTACCCCTATTCTTAAACCGTTACACCTGGTTCTAGACTCTCCCACCATCGGGAATATTTTTCCTGCATCTAGCCTGTCCAGTCCTTTAAGAATTTTATATGTTTCTTTAAGATCCCCTCTCATCCTTCAAAAATGTCAGTGAATACAAGTCCAGTCGACCCATTCTTTTCTCCTCATTGGCTCCAAATCAACACTCACTAAAATTAACAACCCCACTCTCACTATCGACGGCACCACTGTCTCCCCATCTCCTCAGGCACGCAACCTTGGCGTGATCCTTGACTCAACCCTCTCCCTTGAGCCTCACATCCGCCATGTTGTCAAAACATCATTTTTTCACCTCCGCAACACTGCAAAAATCAGATCCTCTCTCACACCCCCCGCTGCTGAAAGACTCATCCATGCCTTCATCTCCTCCCGACTGGACTACTGTAACTCTCTTCTTTTCGGAATCAATTCCAGCAGCATCAACCGACTCCAACTGGTCCAAAATGCAGCCGCTCGACTCATTACCCACACCAAATCCTGGCACCACATCACCCTAGTTCTCAAAGAACTTCACTGGCTTCCCATTTCCCACCGGATCACCGACAAAATCCTGGTCCTCACCTACAAAGCCCTCAACAACCTGGCCCCCCCTTATCTCATTGACCTCCTCTCCCCCTACCAACCCTCACGGTCCCTCAGATCCACATCAGCTGGTCTCCTCTCCACTCCGAAATCAAACCTCTGCACTTTTGGAGGCAGAGCCTTCTCCAGGGCAGCTCCCAGGCTCTGGAATTCCCTCCCACAACCGGTCCGAAATTCTGAGTCCCTCACCATCTTCCAGTCCCGCATCAAGACCCATCTCTTCACCTCTGCATACCCTTAGTCCCATGTTCCCCTCCCCGCTGTCTTACTGCTCTATTTTGTTTTGTTTATTCCTGACTCTCAATTGTAAAGTGACTTTAAGTCCTGAAAAGCGCTATATAAATAAAATCTATTATTATTATTATTAATATTATTATTATTTCATCATATGGCATCCTGCCATCCCGGGAATTAACTTGGTGAACCTACTCCCTCAATAGCAATAAATCCCTTCCTCAAATTACTCCAGGTGCGGTCCATGCTGATCAGTGATGACCTGCACATTAGTTCGATCCAACAGACTCGGAAAAAATGTACAGAAGCCAATTAACTGACAAACCTGTACGTCTTTGGAGTGTGGGCAGAAACCAGACCAACTGGTGAAAACCCACATGGCCACATACTCCATAAAGGTTGCACCTGTAGTCAGGATTGAACCTGGGTCTCTGGCGCTGTAAGGCAGCATCTCTACTGCTGCGCCACCGTACCACCCTCGAATGGACAAGCAGGAAATGGAGGGATATAGGTTATGTGCAAGCAAATTAGCATTGTGGTTAGCACAGGCATAGTGGGCTGAAGGGCCTGTTCCTGTGCTGTACTGTTCTATATTCTATATTTCCAGCATCTGTTTTATTTTTCTGTCAGACACCAGTTGTACCCGACTGGTTCCATTGAATTAACATTTGGTTGCTCACTCTCAATCTGAAAAAAAATGTTTCTTCCTACTTTATCAATACCCTTCAAAATATTGATACTGTTAATCCTTCCTAAATTTCATGGTTACAATATGTACAGTCCCAGCTACTCCAATCTCTGTTATCATGCATAAATGGATGAATGTAAAATTGTCCCTACTGTGTGGGGATCGCTGGTTGGTGCGGATCGGTGGGCCGAAGGGCCTGTTTCCGCGCTGTATCACTAACACTAAAATGACACCAATGACCAACTCAGTACACTTTTGAAAATGATAACGCTTTCAAGCCATTTTGATTCACAGTTTCCTGTGTGGGGAGTATGGATGAACGGAGGGACACGGAAACAGTTAGCAAGGATCAAAGGAATGTTAAGAGGTTATTAGTCAAGTCAGGTGTTTTCATGCATTCATGGTATCCAAGACATTCCAACATTTGACCTCTGGCAAATTCCTTGCTGTAGTGTGGTTAGCTCACAGGATTACATTCACAATTTCACAATTTCAATCACTGAAAAGGAATTAAATGGGGATGGGGACCAATCGCATTGGCAATATTTACCAATTCTGCACATTTGAATGGTTTAGTTGAAAGTTCCAGATATATTATTGTGGGAGAAAATTTAATATCCTTTTTTATTTCATTGGAATTGAACAAGGCAACGAAAGGGTCTTTGGATGTGACAATTGGCAGCTCAGGTGCAGAAGAAGTTTGTGAGAATCTACAGTAAGATTCGACGTATTACCTCCAGTCTGGGAATGTGACGAATTGTGGATGGTAAATGTAAACATGAAATGGGAGGAGATAACGAAGCTTGTTTACATTTCTGAGAAGTTACAGTGGATCACCCGCACCCCCTACCGCTGGTAGTGTAAATACATTGCAGCAAATAGGAGGCTTATGATCGGCACGGAATGGGAATGGTGACATGGGCCACTTAAAAGATGACATAGAATAATGTCAAGATTCCCTTGTTTGCAGTTGATTTGTATTAACCATCTGTTGTTGAATAAGATTAACATAAGCTAACAATATGTTATGACTAATGAAATAATTGGAACCCATGTGGTGATAGATGTTTTTCTAGAATAGTATCTAACAAAACTTATTTACTTCACAATTTAACTGTTGGCTAATTCTGCTTGGAAGTCAGAGAACTGGTCAGCAGTTTACTGCAGCCATCTCTCCATGATCTCATGCAATAAAGTCTCATGAAGCAAACCTGCGAAGTCTGTAGGGCCTGTGCCACTTGGGCATCATGCAGGTGGCGTGCAAGGATTTTGACCATCCCAAAATCCTGGGGCGGGGCGCGCTACCGCGCGTCACGGCATACGCCACCACGCCTCACCATGCGCCATGAGCGCATCATGCACGCCATGCGCGCGTCACGACGCGCCAACCAATATTTAGGATGTCGGGTAAATGACGAGCAAATGACGCCCAAGTGGGACAGGCCCTTAAAACTTTTCATTTTTTTCCTTTTATTTCCCTAAATTAATTTCTTCCACAATTATGCAGTTTACTTTCAATTTCACGTGCAAAGTGTGAGCATATTTCTTACAAAGGAGAAAAATAATTTTTAAAAAGCTTGCTCAATGTCTTGGTGTGAAACCATGGCTGTATTACTGCCCAGTGTACATTGTACATGGAATATATATATGTTTCAGCTCAACAAGGTTAGAGGACATGGAATTAGAGATCAGATCCAGGCATGGACAGGAATTGGTTACCACAAAGAGCAAATACTGAAAATAAGCATTGACGGGCTGGGGTTAATGGGATACCATGGACATAGGTGTGTGGGCCGCTACTAGTCACAATGTATATCAATGATATTGTTAAGGGGATTAAATGGCTGTTTTCCAAGTGTTAAAAAATGCTAATTTAGATGGGAATACAGAATGGAATATAAAGAAGATTTAAGATAGTGATGGGAGACTTGATTGTGAGGGGGACAGACAAGAGATTCTGTGCTCACAAATGAGATGCCTTGTGTAGGAAGGAACTGCAGATGCTGGTTTACACCAAAGAGACTTCAAATGCTGGAGTAACTCAGCGGGACAGGCAGCATCTCTGGAGAGAAGGAATGGGTGACTTTTCCGGTCGAGACTCTTCCTCACAGGTCTCGACCCGAAACGCCACCCATTCCTTCTCTCCAGAGATGCTGCCCATCCTGCTGAGTTACTCCAGCATTCTGAGCCTGTGCCAGGATGATGTGTTGTCTCCTATGTGCTGGGGTCAGGGATGTCTCGGAAGAGTTGCAGAACATTCTCAAAGGGGAGGGTGAGCAAGTAAAGGTCATTGAGATAGGTAGACAAAGTGATGAGGTCCTATGGACTGAAGATAGGGAGTTAGGAAAGATATTAAAAAGCAAGACCTCGAGGGTGATCATCGTTTTCAGGCGCCTGCATCTTCTTCCCGATGAGAGTAGAAAAATACGAGCATGTGTGATGTGGGTCTTGATGATGTAGGTTGCCTTTTTGAGGCATTGCATCCTATAGATCTCCTCAATTGTTGGGTGATCAATACTTCTGATGGACCGAAAAATGTCTACCATTCTCTATAGTCTCCTTCATTCCTTGGCTTTCAAGTTGCTGAACCTAAAGGGCCTGTCCCACTTGGCGATTTTTTCTGTGATCAGTGTCGCCAAAAGATTTGGAACATTTCAAAATCCAGCGGCGACAAAAGAAATGTTGTGACACACTTGAAAAAAACACGGCGCATCATACGTCATCACCGCATCACACCGCATCACGCCGCATCACCACCGCATCACCACCGCATCACACCGCACCACCACCGCATCACACCACATCACCACCGCATCACCACCGCATCACCACCGCATCACCACCGCATCACCACCGCATCACCACCGCATCACCACCGCATCACCACCGCATCACCACCGCATCACACCGCATCACACCGCATCACACCGCATCACCACCGCATCACCACCGCATCACCACCGCATCACCACCGCATCACACCGCATCACACCGCATCACCACCGCATCACCACCGCATCACCACCGCATCACCACCGCATCACACCGCATCACACCGCATCACACCGCATCACCACCGCATCACGCCACATCATGCCGCATCACCACCGCATCACCACCGCATCACCACCACATCACCACCACATCACACCGCATCACCACCGCATCACCACCGCATCACACCGCATCACCACCGCATCACGCCACATCATGCCGCATCACCACCGCATCACCACCGCATCACCACCACATCACCACCACATCACACCGCATCACCACCGCATCACCACCGCATCACCACCGCATCACCACCGCATCACCACCGCATCACACCGCATCACACCGCATCACACCGCATCACCACCACATCACGCCACATCATGCCGCATCACCACCGCATCACCACCGCATCACCACCACATCACCACCACATCACACCGCATCACCACCGCATCACCATCGCATCACCACCGCATCACCACCGCATCACACCACATCACCACCACATCACCACCGCATCACACCACATCACGCCACATCACCACCGCATCACACCACATCACCACCGCATCACCACCGCATCACCACCGCATCACCACCGCATCACACCACATCACGCCACATCACCACCGCATCACACCACATCACCACCGCATCACCACCGCATCACCACCGCATCACACCACATCACCACCACATCACCACCGCATCACACCACATCACCACCGCATCACCACCGCATCACACCACATCACCACCGCATCACCACCGCATCACCACCGCATCACCACCGCATCACCACCGCATCACACCACATCACGCCGCATCACCACCACATCACCACCGCATCACACCGCATCATGCCGCAAATGTTTTGGTGACCTGATACCAGTCAATGATGCCGGCAGTCACCGATAACTATGATGCAACCAGTCAGCGTGCTCCTTAGAATACACCTTGACAAGTTCAGCAGAGATTTTGCCGACATACCAAATCTCCACAATCTTCCAAGGAAGTGGAAGCGTTGATAACATTTTCCTTGTGATTGCGTCGATGTGCTGGGCCCAGGATAGATCTTCAGAGCCATGCATTCCCAGCAGCTTGAAGCTGTTGACTCTCTCCACTGGTGCCCTGACGCTGAAGAAAGGTTTAGAGATCCTGAAGTCAACAATCAGCTCCTTGGTCTTGCAAACATTGAGAGCATGATTATTATAATTCTGGAATTATTCAATCATATTTTCAATCTCCCTCCTGTTCTCTGACTCATCATCACCCATTATGCATCCAACAACAGTTGTATCATCGGCCAATTATAAAGATGGTGTTGGAGCTGTGACTGGTTGCACAGTGTGTAGGAAGTTACAGCAGATGCTGGTTTACACCAAAGATAGACATAAAGTGCTGCTTTAGTTTAGTTTAGTTTATTGTCACATGTACCAAGGTACAGTGAAAAGCTTTGTGTTGTGTGATAACCAGTCAGTGGAAGGACAATACATGATTTCAGTTGAGCCATCCACAGTGTACAGAAACATGATAAAGGGAAGAATGTTTACATAGAAACATAGAAACATAGAAAATAGGTGCAGGAGGAGGCCATTCGGCCCTTCGAGCCATTCAATATGATCATGGCTGATCGTCCCCAATCAATAACCCGTGCCTGCCTTCTCCACATATCCCTTGATTCCACTAGCCCCTAGAGCTCTATCTAACTCTCTCTTAAATCCATCCAGTGACTTGGCCTCCACTGCCCTCTGTGGCAGGGATTTTCACAAATTCACAACTCTCTGGGTGAAAAAGTTTTTTCTCACCTCAGTCTTAAATGGCTTCCCCTTTATTCTAAGACTGTGGCCCCTGGTTCTGGACTCGCCCAACATTGGGAACATTTTTCCTGCATCTAGCTTGTCCAGTCCTTTTATAATTTGATATGTTTCTATAAGATCCCCCTCATCCTTCTAAACTCCAGTGAATACAAGCCTAGTCTTTTCAATCTTTCCTCATATGACAGTCCCGCCATCCCAGGGATCAATCTCGTGAACCTACGCTGCACTGCCTCAATCACAAGGATGTCCTTCCTCAAATTGGAAGACCAAAATTGGACACAATACTCCAGATGTGGTCTCACCTAGACCCTATACAACTGCAGAAGAACCTATTTACTCCTATACTGAAATCCTCTTCTTATGAAGGCCAACATTCCATTAGCTTTCTTCACTGCCTGCTGTACCTGCACGCCAACTTTCAGTGACTGGTGTACAAGGAGGCCCAGGTCTCGCTGCACCTCCCCCTTGCCTAACCTAACCCCATTGAGATAATAATCTGCCCCCTTATTTTTGCCGCCAAAGTGGATAACCTCACATTTATCTATATTATACTGTATCTGCCACGCATCTGCCCACTCACTCAACCTGTCCAGGTCACCCTGCAACCTTCTAACATCCTCTTCACAGTTCACACTGCCACCCAGCTTTGTGTCATCCACAAACTTGCTAGTGTTGCTGCTAATTCCCTCTTCCAAATCATTAATATATATGGTAAACAGTTGCGGCCCCAACACCGAGCCATACGGCACTCCACTTGCCTCTGCCTGCCATTCTGAAAAGGACCCGTTCACTCCTACTCTTTGCTTCCTGTCTGCCAACCAATTTTCTATCCATGTCAACACCCTACCCCCAATACCATGGGCTCTAATTTTAGTCACCAATGTAAGAGGAAAGTATACAATTAATGGCAAGACCCTTTACAGCATTGATATACAGAGAGATCTTGGGGTTGAAGTCCATAGCTCCTTGAAAGTGGCAACACAAGGAGATAGAGTGGTAAAGAAGACATATGGTATGCTTGTCTTCATTGATCAGTGCATTGAGCATACAAATCAGGAGGCCACATTGCAGCTTTATAGGGCTTAGGTTAATGGTTCAATGGTGCTTTTATGAAGTACAAAGTGCAAATGCACAGTGAAATTCTTCTCTTTCAAACAGTCCTGTAGAGTATTTCCATGCTTAAGCACATCCCGAATTAGCAAATTGCTCAGAAATAGTTTACTGATCCCACATAGAAGTGGCGCCATGTTTTGGCGCCATTTTCAAAGTCTAGTTTAGTGCAACATAAAGACACAAAAAGCTGGAGTAACTCAGCGGGTCAGGCAGCATCACTGGAGAAAAAGAATACCTTCTTCAGAAAGATCTCCACCCAAAACGTCACCTATTTGTCTTCTCCAGAGATGCTGCCTGAGTTACTGGCTACACAGTCATGGGTATAGAGAGAGTAGAGCAGGGGACCGAGCACACGGCCTTGTGGTGCTCTTGTGTTCATGGTTATCGAGGAGGAAGTGCTGTTGCCAATTCATACAGACAGTGGTCTGCTGATGAGTAAGTCAAGGATCCAATTACATGGGAAGGAGCAGAGACGCAGATCTTTGAGTTTGATAATAAGTTTGGTGGGGATGATGGTGTTGAATGCTGAGCTGTAGTGAATGAACAAGAGTCTGATGTACGTGTCCTTATTTTCAAAGTGATCCAGTGCAGAGTGGAGAGCCAGTGAGATCACATTAATGCAACAAAGCAACAAATAGTTTAGTTTAGTAGAGTTAAAAGATGCAGCACAGAAACAGGCCCTGCAGCCCACTGAGTCCGCGCGACCAGCGATCCCGACACATTAACACTAGGGACAATTTACAATTTTACCAAGCCAATTAACCTACAAACCTGTATATCTTTGGAGTGTGGTAGGAAAGCGGAGCTTCACGGAGAAAGCCTAAAAATAAATGAGCAATTTACAATAATAAAGCAAATTATCAATTAACTACGTTAACAGAATATAAAAGTGCAAACTGAAGTATGTAGTTCAATCTAACAAAGTCTACAGTAGATCTACAGTAGAGGTAGGGGTGTGGTTAGGGATGTGCCATGTGGTTCAAGAGCCTGATGGATCAGGCATGAATCTTATTGAATGGTGGAGAACGTACAAAGTGCCAACATCTCTGAACCAGGCTACTCTGAAATAGGCCCTTCGGCCCACCGGGTCCATGCTAATCACCGACCACTCGTTCACTAGTTCTTTGTTATCTCAATTTTGCATCCAGGGGCAATTGATAGAGGTCAATTAACCTACAAACCCGCACGTCTTTCGCATGTGGGAAGAAACCGGAGCACCCGGAGGAAACCCACGTGGTCACATGGAGAACGTGCAAACTCCCCACAAACAGCATCTGAGGTCGTGATTGAATCTGGGTCTCTGGAGCTATGAGACAGCAGCTCTACCCGCTGCGCCACTGTGCCGCCCCATAGAGATCTGTAGAATTCTAAGTGATAAAAATTCAGTCCTAAACCATGCAATATTGAACATGTGATGTTCACAATACTTAGTTCTACTTATTTCACCCAAAGCTCTAATATGTAACTGGTACCATCAACCTGGGCAATTCTTTATTCCTTTGTAAATATGTTATCAGTTCAGTTCAGTTCATTTTATTGTCACGTGTACCGAGGTCCAGTGAAAAGCTCCTGTTGCATGCTAACCAGTCTGTGGAAAGACAATACATAATTACAATCGAGCCATTACAGTGAACAGACACATGATATGGGGATGATGTTTAGTGCAAGACAACGGCAGTAAAGTCCGATCAAATTGTCCGAGAGTCACCAATGATATATTTACCTTTAGAATAACAACGTGCTCTCCTTGGTGGTAAGTTTTTTCTTATTGCCGCGATGGAGAGAAGTGGTCTTTTGTGACTGTAATTAGACTGAAAATTTACACAGCAGTGTGTATCCATGCAGTGAGTATTTAAAAATAGTCAATTATCCCAAATTGTAGCTTTTAGCTGTAAGGCATGTTCAAGGTCTTGCATCTTTGTTTAATACCCTGCAATTATCTAGCTTCAATTGTGTCTCCAGTTTGCTTGTTGATATTTGTATGTCACCCATACCCACATCAAGGCTCTAATTGCCCTAAGTTGACATTGAAACAAATAAATAATTGGAAACCATTGGAAACAGACTAATTCATTGTATCTTGAAAGATCTCTTGTGTCATTTGTATTAGTTGGTTTGTTTCAGATTGGAAAAGCCATCATGATGTTTCTGTGGGCGCCCCTGTGTAACATCTTCAAACAATAGGACAAGGACCACAGAGGGAAATGATGAGATTATGGGTGATCTTGTACCTCAGCAATACTTTCTTGAGATAGATATCCACCTGATTTATGGAACATTTAAGGCATTGTGAAGGAAGGAACTGCAGATGCTGGTTTAAACTGAAGATAGGCACAAAATGCTGGAGTAAAGGGCCTGTCCCACTTTCACGATCTAATTCATGACCTCTGCCGAGTTTGCCCTTGACTCATATTCGCAGCGTGGTCGTCACAAGGTCGTAGGAGGTCGTAGGTATGTCGAGATGCTAGTCGTAGGTACTCGTGGCATCAAGTAAGTCGCGGCGTTTTTTCTAGCCTGATTAAAAATAGTCCACGAGTAAAAAAGGTCGTGAACTAAGTCGTGAAAGTGGGATAGGCCCTTAACTTAGTACAACAGGCAGCATCTCTGGAGAGAAGGAATTGGTGTGTTTCGGGTCGTGACCCTTCTTCTTCATCTATAAAAACTGGATGTAAACTGCTTTGCCCGTATGTTTGCTGGACCCAGATGAGCATCCGTGACTGAATACCAGTCTGATGTGTATTGAATAACATTGGGTGTCGTTTATCATGATTATTCAGTGGTAACAGTGAACAGTGATAACATGCTTCACTAATGAACATTGGCTTGTCCTGATGAAATAGCAAATCTATAACAATTACCCAAATGCTAATATAATGAAAGACTACTTTTTATCAATTCCATTCTCCAGGAGCTGTGTAAGCTTGTGGCAAGTACAAAATGCCATCTTGGCTCTAAAAAAGATATGAACCACTACATCAGATTACATGGGCACATGGATGGGTGACGCTTTGGGTCGGGACCTTCCTTCAGACCTGACCCAAATGCCACCCATCCATGTTCTCCTTAGATGCTACCTGCTGAACTACTACAGCACTTTGTGTCTTCGTTTATAAATCAGCATCTGCTGTTCCTTGTTTCTATATCAGATTACATGGTGTCTGAAGAAGAGTCCTGACCCAAAATATTCATGTCCTCCACAGATGCTGCCTGACCTGCTGAGTTGCTCCAGTTCTTAGTGTTTTGCTCAAAATTCTAGCATCTGCAGTTCCATCAGATTTCATGATTGATGACGTATTGTCTCCAATGGTTCCATGACAACAATATCTATCAATTTCATACCTTAACGTATGTGGACCTTGTTGAATATTGGTTCTAAAGTAACAGTTTGCAAAATGGGAGTTGAAGGAAAGAGACACTTTATTTATTCAAATAGATGAGTATTTTTTTCATTTATTAACAGCAAACATCAACCAAAAATGAATTGTCTGGTTGTTCAAACTGAATCACTTTGCTCCTTCTATTCCAGAGACAATAATATGTCCACTGAATTAGTTTTAGTCTTAGTTTTAGAGATACAGCACGGAAACAGGCCCTTTGGCCAGCCGAGTCTACACTGACTATCGCAGACTGTGTACTGGCACTATTCTATACACTAGGGACAAACCTATAGTTCTTTAGAGTATGGGTGGAAACCGGAACACCCAGAGAAAACCCACGTCGTCACGGGAGAATGGACAAATTCCATACAGACAGGACCAGTAGTCAGGATCGAACCCAGGACTCTGGCGCTGTAAGGCAGCAACTCTATCGCTGCGCCACCGTGCTGACCTTGATGTTAATGAATAACTTAATAACAATCTTATTTCCACTTCTCCACCCATTTTGACACAACTATTGTTAGCACCGTATAAGATTTCCCATTAAGTGTTCATGCTTTGGGATAGGAATGGCTGTGCCATGAGTCAGTGGTTACAACGTACCATGATCATTACAATGTAATTTAGTAAAACACTGGGAAGGTTCTACAATATTCACGCGTGTTATTCTGATGTCATGCCAAGGCAAGGTCCAATCTGCCAGCCCAGGTGGAAGGCAAGGATTAGATGTGATATTTGAATAAGCTTTTATCCCATGATCAAATCCAGAAGGAGCAGAGACTTAGATCATTGGACTCTACATCATGGTTTTGCTCTTGTCTGCTGACATTAAGTTTTGCTTCCAAACTCTAAGGTTGGAGGTGAATTTACCCTGTTCCCAAATATCTCACACAGGTCAATAAGTGCCTGAAGTATCTTGATGAGCACGAGCAAGTGCCTTTGTCTACAAATTACTTTACCTTTCATGACCTTTGAGTCGTCTACCTGAGACCTTGCCCTCCATGGAACTGGCGCATTGTCTATGTCACTGATTAGGCTGTGAACCATTAACCCCTTCATTCCCTCTCTCTCTCTGTTCCTCCCCCACTCCAGTCATCCTGCCAGTTCCACTGTTCGCATCCATGTATCACTTTATTATCACCTCTCCCACAGCCAACAATGGACCATTGTGGGCTCAACCTTTCCTTAGTCATCGGTGCCAACTCTGATTTGTTCTGACCCATTTCATACCTCCAGTATCACTCTCCCCTGACTCCTTTGTGTAGAAAGGAACTGCATATGCTGGTTTAAACCGAAGACAGACACAAAAGGCTGGAGTAACTCAACGGGTCAGAGAGCATCTCTGGAAAAAGGAATAGGTGACGTTTCGGGACGAGACCCTTCTTCAGACTGAGAGTTCGGGAAAAGGGAAATGAGAGATAATGACGGTGATGTAGAGAGATATAGAACAAATGAGTACAGATATGCAAACAAGTAACATTGTCAACGGAAACAGGCCCTTGTTAGCTGTGGCTTAGGTGAAAACCAGTTACAGATAATGAAACTCACCAGGACGACATAAAAACTAGTATGACTAGGGTGGGGCAGGGATGGAGAGAAAGAGATTCAAGGGCTACTTGAAGTTAGAGAAATCAATATTCATACCGCTGTGGTGTAAGCTGCATCAGCGAAATATGAGGTGCTGTTCCTCCAATTCGTGTTTGGCCTCACTCTGACAATGGAGGCGGCCCAGGACAGAAAGGTCAGTGTGGGAATGGGAAGGGGAATTAAAGTGTTTAGCAACCGGGGGATCAGGTAGGTTCAGGCGGACTGAGCGAAGGTGTTCAGCGAAATGATCGCCCAGTCTACATTTGGTCTCGACGATGTGTAAGAGTCCATACCTTGAACAACGGATACAGTAGATGAGGTTGGAGGAGGTGCAAGTGAACCTCTGCCTAACCTGAAAGGACTGTCGGGGTCCCTGGACAGTGACGAGGGGGGAGTTATTGGGACAGGTGTTGCATCTCCTGCAGTTGGAGGAGAAGGTACCTGGGGAGGGGGTGGTTTGGGTGGGAAGGGATGTTAACCAATCAATCAATCAATCAATCAATTTTATTTGTATAGCACATTTAAAAACAACTCACGTTGACCAAAGTGCTGTACATCAGAGCGGATACTAATGTGCTACATACAATGGTACACAGACCTAACAATACATACATAAACTGTTTACAGCGCCCCCTCACAGGGCCTCAAAAACGCTAGGGAGTAGAAATAGGTTTTGAGCCTCGAATTAAAGGAGTCGATGGAGGGGGCAGTTCTGATGAGGAGAAGGGATGCTGTTCCACAGTCTAGGTGCTGCAACCGCAAAAGCGGGGAGGTAACGGTCTATGCGGAAGGCGGAAAGGGGTGGAGATGGAAAGATGTGACTAGTGGTGGGATCCCGTTCGAGGTGGCGTGGAAACAGGCTCTACGTCCACTGAGACCACACCAACTAGTGATCATTCCGTACACTAACACTATCCTACATACTGGGGACAATTTTACAACTTACTAAAGCCAATTAATCTACGAACCTCTACAAACCAGAGCACCTGGAGAAAACGCACGCAGGTAACAGGAAGAATGTACAAACTCCGTACAGACAGCAACCATAATCAGGATCGAACCCGGGTGTCTGGCGCTGTGAAGCAACAAATCTACCGCTGCACCGCTGCGCTGCCCCAGAACTTTTTTGTGAATTCATTTCAAAACAAACAGCAAAGGAAGGAGAGAGGTTTTCGTGAACAGCTGACTATCTATATAATCCTATTGATTTAAGGTTTAAGAAACTTAGTTACATAGTATGCCTTGTCGACCTCTCTGGTGGGAACTAATTAAGTTTCTCCGAAAAGAATACCTTTGAGGTTTGCTTCAGTACTGTTTTTCATGGTTTTATGAAATTCATTTTGCCCTGAGGGTGTAAATGGACTTGTTTCCAGGATATTTCACATAATCCGAACCTGCTGTTTCAAGGCTGGTGCCCTTGGATATTGGAGAATGAACTGGAACAAAATATTGCTACTTGTGGTTAATAGACATAGTTAAAAGCATCGGCAGACCAACAGAGGGGATGATGTTGCTGCAACAAGATGGCTTCTATTAGGAGGCTTTGCAATAATTAGGCTGCAATCTGCAATGAGAATATTGAGGCAAATATGCAAATTAAACAGTAGTTTAAATTCTCATTATTTTGAATGGAATGAGAAATGTCCTCTGCCCCTTTTAATAGGAAGTAATAGAAGCATTGCGATCCTCCTGTGATTGATTAAGGAAACTGATATGGTTTTGCCTTTGGCAACCGACTGTTTTGTCAAATATCCCACGATATTCAATAACCATCTATCAATGTTAATTGAGTTTAACTGTCCCAATGCTGAAGGACACCTTTGTAATCAGCTCAAATGGAAACAGGACTGCTCTAATCTGCGATATATTTCCTTTATGATTAGTAATATACTGCAGTTCCTTTCCCATGCATTTAATATAAAGAAAACATGAAATTTGCATATAATTTTGAACCAAAGAGTTTATCATTTTTTTAGGTTTTAGTTCAGGCCATTCGGCCCACCAAGTCCACGGCCACCAGCAATTCCCGTACACTTGTACTATCCTACACACCTGGGACAATTTACAATTATACCAAGACAATTAACCTTCTAAGGTGTTATAGCTTTTCAGCTCACTGAACAACCAATATGTTTTTTTTGTATTTAATCTGATATTATTAATAAACATACATGTATATCGATCATGCGTATTCATTTATTTTTCTAATGAATGATATGGTCAAAGAAGTCGACTATTCAGTGCTTTATTCTCCACGAGAGGCAATATACTTTAGCTTAGAGATACAGCTTGGAAACAGGCCCACTGAGTTCACGCCAACCATCGACCACCGATTCACACTAGTTCTATGCTATCTCACTTTTGTATGCCTTCCCGACACACCAGGGGTACGTTACAGAGGCCAATTAACCTACTAATCTGCACATCTTTGGGAGCACCCTGAGGAAATCCACGTGCTCAGAGGGAGAATGTGCAAACTCCACACAGACAGCATCCGGAAGGTGAGGATCAAACTTGTGTCTCCGGCACTGTGACTCTCTCAGCTGTGCCTCTGCGTCACTGCGCCACTGTGCTACTATACCACCGTGCCAGTACCATCGTGCCTCCGTACCACCATGCCACGTGCCACTGTGCCACCGTGCCACTGTGCCACCGTGCCAACATGCCACCGTGCCACTGAGCCACTGAGCCACTGTGCCACCATGCCACTGAGCCACTGTGCCACTGAGCCACTGTGCCACTGAGCCACTGTGTCACTGTGCCAACATGCCACTGAGCCACCATGCCACTGAGCCACCATGCCACTGAGCCACTGAGCCACCATGCCACTAAGCCACCATGCCACTGAGCCACCATGCCACTGTGCCACTGTACCACTGTAATACCATGCCATTGTACCACTGTGCCATCCTTAGACGTTCCTTTGGTATGGGAGAGGGCAAATCATGAAGCATTTTTTATGCGATTCATCATATGTGTTTTATTGATATATCTAGAGATAGTTGAATTTCTAGGGTAGACAAAAATGCTGGAGAAACTCAGCGGGTGAGGCAGCATCTATGGGGCGAAGGAAATAGGCAATGTTTTGGGCCTATTTCCTTCGCTCCATAGATGCTGCCTCACCCGCTGAGTTTCTCCAGCATTTTTGTCTACCTTCGATTTTCCAGCATCTGCAGTTCCTTCTTAAACAAACGTGGAATTTTTAACCCGGTTTCCCTTCAATAAATCCCTTCCAATTTTGTTGTTTACCTCCAGTATGCACTTGTGGCAGTAAATCAAAGGACATGCCACATGTGCACCATTTCCATCTGCTTGAGTGAAATACATTATTACGTTACAATTGCTAAACAAATTTCTGGATACATAATAACAGTCCATGAAATATCAGTTACAAATAATCCAATTGGTGTTGTCACAATGGAAGATGCTTGCAATTATAGGCTTTAGACAATGATGATGTAAACAACTGCCCTTTTCCAACAATATATAACAATGTTTCTATTGGAATGGCTTAGATCTTAAATACTGAAAGCCACTGATGAAAAGTGAACATGAAAATGTGGTAATTTAGGCTTTGTCCCTGTCATTCCCTTTGCAAAAGAAGGTATTCTTTGTTCTGCCTTTGGCTATGTTCAGGTACAATTACCACAAGAATTGACTGTCTTTTAAGCAACTGACACAACTCTCCCGTTTGCTAACATTTTTAACTGTTGGGCCTCTTCCACCGTCAGAGTGAGACCCAATGCAAATTGGAGGAACAGCACCTCATATTTCGCTTGGGCAACTTACAACCCAACCGTATGAGAATTGATTTCTCTAACTTCAAGTAACCCTTGCTTTCCCTCTCTCTACATCCCTCCCCCAACCCTCATGCTCCGACTAGTTTCACTGTCCTTCTGATTAATTTTACTGATTGTGTGCCTCCGTGTCACCTTCCCCATGGCTAGCAATGAACCATTCTGCATTTCCTTATCATCGTCTGCTTTGATCTGTCGTTTTCACACCTTACCCCTCCATATCTCTAGACTCTCTCTCCCCTAACTCTCAGTCTGAAGAAGGGTCTGGACCCGAAACAGCACCCATTCGTCTCTCCAGAAATGCTGCCTGTCCCACTGTGTTACTCCAGAATTTTGTGTCTACCTTCGGTGTAAACCAGCATCTGCAGTTCCTTCCTACAACCTCAATACAGCCTCGCCTGGATTTTAAACTTCATGCAAATGTTATGGTTTATTTTTAGGACCAATTAAGGATTTTTACAGCGTCATAAAGTGCAGATTGGTTCTACAAAGTTGCACAGAACATCTCCTAAAGATTGATTGGAAATTAAACCAAGTAATTGGAACCAGAGGATTTAAATGGAGATGCGGGAGGGTTAAATCCAAAACAGGTACAGGGAAATGTAGGGAATAATTTATCGAGCCCAAGTAATTGATTAAGCTAATATAAATAACAACAAAATGCCATTTTGAGAAATTGAATCTGCAAGTGCAAATGGAATAAATCCACACACACTCGTCCTCCTTAGTTTTAGTTTTTTTTAGTTTTAGAGACAGAGCGTGGCAACAGGCCCTTCGGCCCATCGAGTCCGCGCTGACCAACAATCACCCTGTACACTAGTTCTATCCTACACACTAGCAACAATTCACAGAAGCCAATTAACCCACATGCCTTTGGAATGCGGGAAGAAACCGGAGCTCCTGTCACAGGGAGAACGTGCAAACTCCGTACAGACAGCACCCATAGTTAGGATTGAACCAGGGTCTCCAGCGCTGTAAGGCATCAACTCTAACGCTGCGCCACCATGCCTCTGTTGCTTGTCATTTTAATCATGTGTCACCATCAAATGAGAGAAGCTTACAACGAGCCTTATTGTTGAATGTTCAGTGGGGAGAAGGACCAAATATAGTCTATGCTTTTATATTAAAATTATAAGAGAATATAAACTTGCTTCCACTCTTTCTAGTGATCATCAGAGACCCACACCACCCTGGCCACACACTCATTTCACCACTGCCATCGGGAAAAGGGTACAGGAGCCTGAAAACTGTAATGTCCAGGTTCAGGAACAGCTTCTTCCCTACAACCATTCGGTTATTAAACATTACAACCTCAAATAGGCTTTGGACTACATAGACTAATATTGTTATTATTGCACTATTATTGTATATATATACATCCTGAAATTTTTTTTCCTTCTCGTTTATTATATTGTTCACAGTGTACACTAGTTCTATCCTACACACTAGCAACAATTCACAGATGTTTACATATTCTGTTGTGCTGCTGCAAGTAAGAATTTCTTTGTTCTATCTAACGGGTCCCTTTAAGAATGGCAGGCAGTGACTAGTGGGGTGCCGCAAGGCTCGGTGCTGGGACCGCAGCTATTTACAGTATACATTAATGTTCTAGATGAAGGGATTCAAAGTAACATTAGCAAATTGGCAGATGACACAAAGCTGGGTGACAGTGTGAACTGTGAGGAGGATGCTATGAGGATGCAGGGTGACTCGGACAGGTTGGGTGAGTGGGCAGATGCGTGGCAGATGCAGTTTAATGTAGATAAATAGTAAGATTAAACGAGAACTTACCAGTTTGGTGGCAAAACAGGTAGGCAGATTATTATCTAAATGGTGTCAAGCTGGGAAAAGGGGACGTACAATGGGATCTGGGGGGTCCTTGTTCATCAGTAACTTAAGGTAAGCATGCAGGTACAGCATGCAGTGAAGAAAGTGAATGGCATGTTGGCCTTCATAACAAGAGGTGTTGAGTATAGGAGCAAAGAGGTCCTTGTACAGGGCCCTAGTGAGACCACACCTGGAATATCGTGTGCAGTTTTGGTCTCCAAATTTGACGAAGGACATTCTTGCTATTGAGGGAGTGCAACGCAGGTTTACAAGGTTAATTCCTGGGATGGCGGGACAGTCATATGCTGAGAGAATGGAGCGGCAGGGCTTGTATACTCTGGCGTTAAGAAGGATGAGAGGGGATCTTATTGAAACATATAGGATTATTAAGGGTTTGGACACGCTAGAGGCAGGAAACATGTTCCTGATGTTGGGGAAGTCCAGAACCAGGGGCTACAGTTTAAGACTAAGGGGTAGGCCATTTAGAACAAATGGCCTACCCCTTAGAGACTTGTGAGTATGTGGAATTCTCTGCCTCAGAAGGCGGTGGAGGCCGGTTCTCTGGATGCTTTCAATAGAGAGTTAAATAGGGCTCTTAAAGATAGCAGAGTCAGGGGATATGGGGAGAAGGCAGGAACGGGGTACTGATTGTGGATGATCAGCCATGATCACATTGAATGGTGGTGCTGGCTCAACCTATTGTCTATTGTCTATTGGGACATATGACAATAAAACATGCTTGCCTTGACTCTTGAAGATTTGGTGATTTCTAAGCTTCCAAAGTTCACTCCACCCCCACCCCCCCCCCCCTCCACCCCCCACCCCCCACCTCAAACGTCCACAAACCTCTATTAATTGAAACCAAACATTTTTAGTGGATTTGAATGAATGTTGAGGTGTTAGGTTTCAACAGACCAGCAACAGCCCATATACAGTCTGCTCAGGTGAAAAAGCATGATTTATATTTTCCACTGACATGTATACAGGTACATCTGTCAGACGTCTGCCCTGGGTAGATTTCAGGTGAAATTGGTCCAGGAATCATTGTTACAAGGATTTCCTCCCATGTTTCCCGTATAGTGTGGACGAGAGTGGCACGGTGGGGCAGCCGTAGAGCTGCTGCCTTACAATGCCAGAGACCCGGGTTCGATCCTGACTATGGGTGCTGTCTGTATGGAGTTTGTACGTTCTCCCCGTGACCTGTGTGGGTTTTCTTCGGGAGCTCACGTTTCTGCCACATTCCAACGACTTACAGGTTTGTAGACTAATTGGCTTGGTAAAATTGTAAATTGTCCCTCGTGTGTTAGTGTGCGGGGATCGCTGGTCAATGCGGACTCGGTGGGCAGAAGATCCTGTTTCCACACTGTATCTCTAAACTAA
Source organism: Malacoraja senta (assembly GCA_038087875.1). Classification (NCBI taxonomy): domain Eukaryota; kingdom Metazoa; phylum Chordata; class Chondrichthyes; order Rajiformes; family Rajidae; genus Malacoraja; species Malacoraja senta. The sequence continues at coordinate 25,147,593 of CM075986.1, read as the reverse complement.
AAATAACAATCTATAGTGTGCTTCATACACCTGATCAGTCAACATCTGCGTTTGTGTATAAAGATGCAAAAAAGCTTTCATGGGAAACTTGAGAATTATTGGCATAGAGTCACTAGATGGGCTTAGCATAGGTTGTTAACCATTAACAGATTTCATGGCTGCATTTCACTGTTAAGGGGCTGTCCCACTTCCCCTCGACTCATACTCGCAACATGGGCGACACGAGGTCGTAGGAGGTCTTTGTAACTCTCCTTCTTGCTCGAGAGTAGTCCCCATGTACTCGAGGCCTCAGCTAGGTCGCGGCATATTTTTCAACATGTTGAAAAATGCACGCGAGTAAAAAAAGGTTGCCATGGAAAAAATTTATACTTTTTTACTCGTAGGTTTAGTCGTAGTAGGTCGTAGTAGGTCGTAGTAGGTCGTACTAGGTCGTAGTAGGTCGTAGTAGGTCGGCATGTTAGTCGTAGGTAATGGAGGGTAGTCGAAGGTAGTCGAAGGTAGTTGAAGGTAGTCGTAGATAGTCTTCATCATAGTCGAAGGGAGGTCGTCTTCACTCTCCACTATTCGGTGTCCAATTTTCCCGAAGTTAATCGTAGCTAGTCGAAGCTAGTCTTCTACATAGTCAAAGGAGGTCTTCAACATGACATTTTTTCAAACTTTCCTAAACTCTTCTAAACTCACCAATTAGGTCGCCCACGTGGGACAGCCACTTGAGGGTGGGTTATTATAAAAGGCAACTGAAGATATCAACACATAATGCCGGTCTGCATGGACCTGTGCTTTCACACAAATATATAAGGGACAGAAGCATCAACGTGATGCTAAAGCTGGCAGTGCCAGCTACCAGAAGCATCTTAATAGCTGGTCCTTATCCAGCAGTTGGTTCTGTTTGCCCAGACCTTGTATATGGGGGCCAACATCTTCCTAGCACGTCCCATCAGGGTTAGCCCCCATCTGATCAGGCAGATGACCAGTCCCCACACTAATTCATCCATCTTTGTGTTTGCTGAGAGCATGAAGTGAGTCTGATTCAGATAGTCTGAAGTCTGAAGGCAGTCTAAAGAAGGGTCTCGACCCAAAACGTCACCTATTCCTTTTCTCCAGAGATGCTGCCTGACCCACTGAGTTACTCCAGCTATTTGTGTCTATCTTCAGATAACCACAGCCCAGTACAATCACACAGAAGCGCCAGGCAATAGGCGCACCAAGGCCAATATACTTCCTCCTGAGATTGAGGAAATGAGACATGTCTCCAATGAGTCTTACAAACTTCTACAGATGCACCACAGGAAACAGACTGTCAGGTTGCATCACAGCTTGTTTCAGGAACAGCTCTCATCCTCCTGCGCTCTAGGGAATAGAGTCCTCGCCTCCTCAACCTCTCGCAATAGCTCTGGTCTTTGAGTCGAGCTTCCTTGGAGTATGGAAACCTGGTAGTTAGAAGAAACCTTTAGTAGTAAAGTGGAGGTCAGATCCACTCCTTTCTTAAGACAAATGCTTTTCATAGCCTTCGCTGTAGGCCAAGAGAAGGTATAAACCTCTCGGGGCCATGATATGTGATTAACGAAGATGTACTGGGCAACTTTTTCACAGAGAGTGGTTTGACTGGAAAGTGCTGCTGGGGGTGGTGGAGAAGCAAATGCTATAGTGACATTTAAAAGACTTTTGGATAGGCATATGAATATGTAGGGAATGGAGGGATAAGGGTTACGTGGTAAATAAATGATGTTTGGTGCAGATATTTTGGGCCGAAGGGCTTGTTTAGTTTAGTTTGGTTTAGAGATACAACACGGAAACAGGCTCTTCGACCCACCACTCCACGCTGACCAATGATCCCCGTACATTAACACTAACCTACACACCAGGGACAATTTTACATTCATACCAAGCCAATTATCCAGTAAACCTGTACGTCTTTGGAGTGTGGTAGGATAACAAAGATCTCGGAGAAAACCCACACAAGTCACGGGGAGAACGTACAAACTCCATGCAGACAGCGCCCGTGGTCAGGATAGAACCCGGGGTCCCTGGCACTGTAAGACGTAACTCTCCGCAGCGCCACCGTGCCGCCCTGCACTTGTGCGGTGTTGTTATATCCATGTTCTATGAGGAACCCATTCTTCCTCTCTCAGCTGATTACAGCTGCTCTCTGGCTGCTGCCGTGTTTGGTGCTCCCCTCCAACACTAGGCCGGATCTGCACACTGGCCTGCATTAGGATTGCTCTGGATTCATTCCCAAGAGAGCCCAACTATGGCTTCCTGTGCTGGGCAATGGGCCACCCCTTCAACTTGGCCCATTGCCATGGAGGAAACGGAAGAAATGGATGATAATGAGGTCCTGTTGTTGAAGCTAGCTGGACATCCACATCGCTGGCTCTGCGGGATTTCCCCCTGCTCTCTCACTCCCTTCCTGTGGACACTGTGGCCGACAGATCCCAAACACCTTGGGCAGCCTGCAAAACGCCACTTGACCACAGCAGCTCAGTAACCACTGGAGAATTTATTTAGTTTAGAGTAGTTTAGTTTAGTTTAGCTTAGCTTAGTTTAGGTTAGCTTAGGTTAGTTTAGTTTAATTTAGTTTAGTTTAAAAATACAGTGTGGAAACAGGCCTTTGGGCCACTGAGTCCGCCCGACCAGCGATCCCCGCACACTAACACTATCCCACATACACTGGGGACAATTTTACATTTACATCAAGCCAATTAATCTACAAACCTGTACATCTTTGGAGTGTGGGAAACCAAAGGTCTCAGAGGAAAGCCACGCAAGTCACGGGAGAACGTACAAACTCCATGCAGACAGCACCCGTAGTCAGGATCGAACCCGGGTCTCTGTCGCTGTAAAGCAGTAGCATTACTGCAACACTACCATATGTCTTATTGCTTCAGTTTAATGGCAGGGTCATAACCAGTCAGGTATCTATCCATTTGTTTTCTAAAGGTGTTATTGAATGCTGTTTGTGTCTGTGTCTGCTCTGTGGAAAATATAATACTTCTCAATCTAAAATATTGCTTGTGGATTCATGTTTTTGAACTGTGGCTGACTTATGTCAAATAAAAGGGTGTCACGGTGTCACAGCAGTAGAGTTGCTGCCTTACAGCATCAGAGACCCGGGTTCGATCCTGACTAGGGGTGCTGTATGTACATTCCATGTGGACTTTCTCTGGGTGTTCCGGTTTCCTCCCACTTTCCCAAGACGTACAGATTTGTAAGTTAATTGGCTTCTGCATAAATTTTAAATTGTCCCTCGTATGTAGGATAGTGTTAAGGGCCTGTCCCATTTGGGCGGCCTAATCCGCGAGTTCTGGCGAGTTTGCCCTCGACTCATACTCGCAGCATGGTTGACACGAGGTTGTAGGAGGTCTTCGTAACTCTCCTTCATGCACGAGAGTGGTATCCGCGTACTCGAGGCAGCTAGGTCGCGGCGTTTTTTTCGATATGTTAAAAAATGCCCGCGAGTAAAAAAAGGTCGCCATGGAAAAAATACTTTTTTTACTCGTAGGTTTAGTCGTAGTAGGTTGTAGTAGGTCGGCATGTTAGTCGTAGGTAATTGAGGGTAGTTGAAGGTAGTCGTAAATAGTCTTCATCATAGTCGAAGAGAGGTAGAAGGGAGGTCGAAGGAGGTCGTCTTCACTCTCCACTATTCGGTGTCCAATTTTCCCGAAGTTCGTCGTAGCTAGTCATAGCTAGTCGAAGCTATTCTTCAACATAGTCGAAGAAGGTTGAAGGAGGTCTTCTACATAGTCGAAGGAGGCCTTCAACATGACATTTTTTCAAACTCTTCTAAACTCGCCAATTCAGTCGCCCAAGTGGGACAGCCCCTTTAGTGTGTGGGGATCTCTGGTCAGCATGGACTCGATGGGCCGGAGGGCCTGTTTCAACTCTGCATCTCTCACCACATCTGAACCAAGTAGTTGACTTCTATCAATGTCTTCCATTCCTCACAGCATTTAAGAAACCCGAGATAATCTCCCCATGTAGTTTTACTTTCTCTCTAGAAAACATGTTCAAGACCAGAACATCTGATCGAGCTGTGCAAGTAATCAGGGATTAATTTGTCGCTACCCCTTAAACCATCCTCATCATTCACCATTTTACCGACAATTCTCCACCACATTCCAAACTTGGCTCCGCATCCAAGATGGAAAGAACTTGTTTTGAGACCACATGACCTTTATGCACACCACAACACTTAAATCACGTTGGCAGCTGATAACAGCTTCAGAAGGGTTGTGAACTTCCATCAATATATTTCTTGAATTATTTCTCTGCCTCAGAGGGCGGTGGAGGCCGGTTCTCTGGAAGCTTTCAAGAGAGAGTTTTATAGATCTCTTAAAAATAGCAGAGTCAGGGGATATGGGGAGAAGGCAGGAACGGGGTACTGATTGTGGAAGATCAGCCATGATCACATTGAATGGTGGTGCTGGCTCGAAGGGCCAAATAGCCTACTCCTGCACCTATTGTCTATTGTCTATTGTCTATTGTCTATTGTCTATTGTATTTTGTCTATTGTCTATTATCAAATCTTGGATTTATATTGTCCCGTCTACTTTGCTAAATTCTTCATGGTCTTCGCATAATAACATTACCACATGCACTTGTGCAATTGTGGGTGGCACGGTGTTGCAGCGGTAGAGTTGCTGCCTCACAGTGTCAGAGTCCAGGTCTCGAGCCTGACTACGGGTGCTGTGTGCAGAGTTTGTACGTTCTTCCCATGGCTGCGTGGGTTTTCTCCGGGTGCTCTGATTTCCTCCCACACTCCAAAGACGTACAGGTTGTAGGTTAATTGGCTTCGGAAAGTTGTAAAATTGTCCCTAGTGTGTGTAAGTTAGTGTGTGGGTGTGATCACTGGTAGGTGCAGATCCGGTGGGGTTAAGGGCTTATTACCGCACTGTATGTCTACGCTAAACAAAACTAAAAACTAAATTAAGGAGAGATACTCCAGTGACCCGGGTTCCATTTCGAGCTCCGGGTGCTGTCCTTGTGGAGTTTGCATGTCCTCACTATGGGTCTCCTGAAGACATATGGGTTGGTCGGTTAATAGGCCCCAAAATTAATAGGCCCCAAATGTGGTTGAGTGGTAGAATTTGGGGTGGAGGTGATGGAAATGTGGGGAGATTGGAGCAGGAAGAGTCTAAATGGCTGCTTAATGGTCAGCATAGACTAAGTGGGCTGAATGGCTTGTTTCTATGCTGTAGATCTCTACGTCCCTCTAGAGGTTGTAAAAATTGATATCTATTCTTAAATAGATAGTAAAGTTGCAGATAGCAACTCACTGGTATATTAGACAATGAGGAAGGTTATCTACATAGATCAGCTGGGATGATGGACCAAGGAATGGCAAATGGAAATTACAAGTGTGAGTTGTTGGACTTTGATATATAAAACCAGGGCAGGACTTACACAGTAAAGCCCAGAGTCCTAAGGAGTGTTGCAGAATAGAGAGATCTTGAGTGCAGTTGTATGGTTCCCTAATAGAAGTGAGTCAGAAGCCATTGATCATGCTTGTCTTCATTGAGTCATAGGGGGGAGTTAGATTGCTGGTGCTTTTTTCTTTGGAGTGCAGGAGGCTAAGGGGTGACCTTATTGATGTGTAGAAGATCTGGAGGGACATGGATAAGTTAAATGCTCACAATCTTTTTCCCAGGGTAGAGGAGTCTATAACTAGAGGGTATAGGCTGAATGTCAGGGGGGGTATGAGAGACCTCAGCGGCTATTCTTTTACTCAGAGGGTTGTCCATACCTGAGGTGGCAGAGGAAGATATGAAAGCAAGTGCAAGTACGACTTTTAAAAGACATTTGGATAAATGTATGGGATAGGAGGGATTTAGAGAGTTGTGGGCCAAATGCAGACAAATGGGACTAACCCAATGTGCCAACTTGGTAGGCATGGACAAGGTGGGATCAAGGGCCTGGGTTTAACTTGATTGTATTTGTGTATAGTATTATCTGATTTGATTGAATAACATGCACTGTACCTCCCTCCGTTCATTAGTTCAGAAGCCATTCGGCCCATCAGGTTTACTCCACCATTCAATCATGGCTGACCTATCTTTTCTTTCCTAAGCCCATTTTCCTGCCGTCATCCCATAACCTCTCACACCCGTACCCGGTACACGTGACAATAATAAACCTAAATCTAAACCTAAAGATTGTTGATATGTATGGGGGTGAAAGACTACTCCCTGTAGACAGGAGTCTGGAGTTCTGTACACCATCAGATTAGCCACAGCTTATTAACTGGTGGGATGGGCAGATTGACGACCTCTTGCAGCTAACTTGTATGTTCACATCTCCTGCAGATAATATAATGGAATCTTTAAAATTCAGCCAGTTTGAATTTAATGTTTCACCTGCAAGAAATCATCAACAAAGCAGCAGTGAAATCTGTCAATTAGTGAATCTGTGGAATTCTTTGCCACAGAAGGCAATGGAGGCCAAGTCAGTGGATATTTTTAAGGCAGAGATAAGGTGAAGACAGGAGAATGGGGTTAGGAGGGAGGGCTACATCAGCCATGATTGAATAGCGGAGTAGACTTGACGGGCCGAACTGCTCCTGTCACATGACCTTATGAAATGTCAGCATTGTGTAAATGAGAGGGATTGCCTGGAACTATGAGAATAGTGAAAATGCAATACACTCGATCTGAAACCTCTAAGTAGCAAATAACTAACTGCAGAGTTGGTTTACGTGGATCCGATAGCGTTCAGTGGTTACACCACCACACTATTGTTTATTGTCTAGATTAAAACCAGGCCTTGGGTTTATCCAATGTTCCACATAGTTTTAAACCAAATTGGAGTCAAAGGGATTTACGACTAAGGCAACAGTGTGAAAAGATTATGACCTTGTTACCTATTAAGGTTTTTGGCATAGATTTACCCAATTAATACATTTATGCAAGACGGGTTTCATTAAGTTATGTGTGAGGTATCAATGAGTTGCAGGGATGATTTTGGCACTCACTAGGGACTCCTCTACAGGGCAGCACAGTGGCGGAGTTGCTGCCTTGCAGCTCCAGAGACCCGGATTCGATCCTGACTACAGGTGCTGTCTGTATGGAGTTTGTACGTTCTCCCTGTGACCGCGTGGGTTCTCCTCCCACACTCCAAAGACATACATGTTATGTAGGTTAATTGGCATGGTAAATTCATAAATAGGATGGTAGGATAGTGTTAGTGTGCAGGGATCGTTGGTCGGCGCGGACTCGGTGGGCCAGTGAGCCTGTTACCGTGCTGTAAATCTAAACTAAACTAAACCAATCTAAACTACAGAAGTTGCTTATTTATGCAATTCAATGGCAAACTATTAGCATGGATTTTTATTTTCACGGGTGTTATTTCAATGCTACTGTATATTCTCCATTTTGACATGCTATCAAACCACACTCCATTCCACAGTTAAGGTGATGGATATCTGATCAGAGCCAGTGTAACACAGTTTCACCAGGTGGGATAATAACTACAGGCAGCTCAAGATTCCAGATTCAAGATTCAAGAGAGTTTATTGGCATGTGTCCCAGATAGGACAATGAAATTCTTGCTTTGCTTCAGCACAACAGAATATAGTAGGCATAAATAAATACAGAACAAATCAGTGTTACCATATACCAATGAATATATATATATACACACATAAATAAGCAGATAAAGTGCAATGGGCTATTCATGTTCAGAGTTGAGTTTAATAACCTGATGGCTGGGGAAGCAGCTATTCCTGAGCCTGGACGTTGCAGTCTTCAGGCTCCTGTACCTTCTACCTGAAGGCAGCGGGGAGATGAGTGAGTGGCCAGGATGGTGTGGATCCTTGATGATGCTGGCAGCCTTTTTAAGGCAGCGACTGCGATAGATCCCCTCGATGGTAGGGAGGTCAGAGCCGATGATGGACTGGGCAGTGTTTACAACTTTTTGCAGTCTTTTCCGCTCCAGGGCGCTCAAGTTGCCGAACCACGCCATGATGCAACTGTTCAGCATGCTCTCTACTGTGCACATGTAGAAGTTCGAGAGAGTCCTCCTTGACATACCGACTCTCCGTAATCTTCTCAGGAAGTAGAGGCGCTGATGTGCTTTCTTTATAATTGCATCAGTGTTCTCGGACCAGGAGAGATCTTCAAAGATATGCACGCCCAGGAATTTGAAGCTCTTGACCCTCTCCACCATCGACCCGTTGATATAAACGGGACTGTGGGTGCCCATCCTACTCCTTCCAAAGTCCACAATTCCAAAGTTCAAGGTCCTCTGTGTCTATACTGTGGCATTGACTGGCTGTGATCAGAAATCTCTATGAATTATGGATCTAAGCTGAGTAGAATGGTTATTTGTACTTATAAAATGAGGATGCTTAACTCAGTTGAACATCCCTTAATTGTATTTTTTCATTAATTTTTTTCTACTTTCATGCAGCACGGTGGCACAGCGGTAGAGTTGATGCTTCAAGGGCCTGTCCCACTTAGGCGACTTTTTAGGCGAGTGCAGGAGACTCTGCGATTGCCACATGATTGCCACATGGTCACCACATGTTCGCTGGTGGTCTCTGGTGAGTCTCCTTCATGGTCGCGAGGATTTCCCGCATTCTAGGAACCAGTCGCGGCCTCAGTATGGTCGCCACAAATTTTTCAACATGTTGAAAAATGTTCTACAACCAAAAATTGGTTGCCATGGAGAAAATCAATACTTTTGTAGTCGTAGGTGCAGTTGTAGTGGGGTCGCCATGTAGTTATAGGTAGTCGAGTTAGTCGTAGGTAGTTTTAGTTAATTGCCTTTGTGACCGGGCATTTTCATTGGCTCATTGGGGGGAAAAAAACGTAAGCATGGGTTTTCAGAACCAAGGATAACCGAACGGTAATGTTAAATGCCCGCCGAACTTCACAGCTGTGTATCTCTGGCTTATTAAAAAGTTGTCTGGCTTCTTAAATGTGTCTCCACTCCTTCTGCCCCCTTCTCTCCCCCCCTTCTCTCCCCCCATTTTCTCCCCCCCTTCTCTCCCCCTTCTCCCCTCCCCCCTCTTTTAAATGACTTAATGTACACGGTGCTAGCCTTCTTAACCTTTCTGTTCATCGCAGTGTGTGTCTGTAACACGTTGGCTTTGCACCATGTGAATCTCAGACAGCGCTCCCCCGCTTTCCCTGGCCCCCGCCTTTGCAATGTGTTTGTGTGTGAGTGTGTGAGTGTGTGAGTGTGTGAGTGTGTGAGTGTGTGAGTGTGTGTGTGTGTGAGTGTGTGAGTGTGTGAGTGTGTGTGTGTGTGTGTGTGTGAGTGTGTGAGTGCGTGCGTGCGTGCGTGCGTGCGTGCGTGCGTGCGTGCGTGCGTGCGTGTGTGTGTGCGTTCCACTCTGACACTCCCATTCCAGTTCCCGGTTTTTCAGCTAGTGCCGCGAACTTGACAGTCGCCGGCAGTCCGCTGAAAAATCGCCCAAGTGGGACAGGCCCCCTACAGTGCCAGAGACCCGGATTCGATCCTGACAGTGGGTGCTGTCTGTACGGAGTTTGTATGTTCTCCTGTGTGACCACATGAGTTTTCTCCAGGTTTGTCCCTAGTGTTAGTGTGCGGGGATCACTGGTCGGTGTGGACTCGGTGGGCCGAAGGGCTTGTTTCCACGTTGTATCACTAAACTAAACTAAAAAAAATGAGTAGTATGAATTGTTATATTATTCCTATCTTTACCAGATATTCTAAAACCTTATTTTGTTATTTTTGAGTTAAATCAGTTTAAGGCAGCAGGATGCAGATTAAAAAGAAGGCTTTGGACTGTATGATATTTGGTCTGTGCAATAGTTGCACTGAATGACACCATGGGTTGAGTACGCTGAATGCACAACCAGCACAGTATGTGCATCACACTCTGCTCCATGAAGCCAGTTCGATTTAGACTTAAGTTTAAGTTTAATATTGTCACGTGTACCAAGGTACAGTGAAAAGCTTTGCATTGCATGGAATCCAATTAAATCAGATAACACTATGCATAAATACATAAGTTTTACTCAAGTCCCATAGGTAGAGCAAACGGGAAGATACAGAGTGCAGAATATAGCTCTCAGCATTGTAGAGCATCAGTTCCATCAACAAAGTCCATTGTTCGCAATGTGGTGGAGGTGAATCGGCCTCCGCCCCCTCATCGGGTACCCCGGAGGCCAGTGATCAGTGATCGCTCGGCCCCCCCCTCTTTCAAAAATGTTCCGCGGCCCCTGACATACCCTGGCTTATGGAAGGACCGTTCCGAAGCCAGAAAACATCAGAGAAGAAGTTGTTCTTGAGTCGTGGTGCACACTTTCAAGCTACTGTATCTTCAGCCCGACAGGAATGGGGAGAAGAAGGAATGACTGGGTGGCACGTCATTAATTATGTTGGGCTGCATTCCTGAGGGGGTAGGGAGAGGAGAGGAGTTATGGAGGGAGGGAGTGAGTGACTGAGGGTAGGAGAAAGGAGAGGGAGAGGGAGGTGAGGGAGGGATTGGGGAGGGGAGGAGGAGGGGAAAGAGGGGGGAGGGTGAAGAGGGGGAGAGAGTGCTAGGGATGAGGGGAAATGAGCTGCGCCTGTGCAGTTGGGGGCTATGGGTGAGTGGTGGAATGTTACGTTGGGGGACCAAGCCTCCTGTGTGACAGGGACCCAACGGGTCCCACTTAGTCTAGTATCCTTCTAAACCTTTCCTATCCACGTACAGTCTGAAGAAGGGTTTTGACCCGAAACGTTGCCTATTTCCTTTGCTCCATAGATGCTGCCTCACCCGCTGAGTTTCTCCAGCATTTTTGTCTACCTTCGATTATCCAGCATCTGCAGTTCTTTCTTAAACATAGAAACATAGAAAATAGGTGCACGAGTAGGCCATTCAGCCCCTTGGGCCAGCACCGCCATTCAATATGATCATGGCTGATCATCCAAAATCAGAATCTGAAGAAGGGTCTCGACCCGAAAACGTCACTCATTCCTTCTCTCCAGAGGTGCTGCCTGTCCCGCTGGGTTACTCCAGCATTTTGTGTCTACCTTTGATTTAAACCAGCATCTGCAGTTCCTTCCTATCCAAAATCAGTAATCCTTCCTGCTTTCTCCCTATGTCCCTTGATTCCGTTCCCCCCAAGAGCTATATCTAACTTTGGCCAAATAGAAAACTTTCCATTTTAGTTCACACTGATTTCAACAACAATTGCAGTAGATTATGCTGTCAGCTGGTATCTGTATTTATATACCACTGTTATTTACCGATTTCCATTGCTTTTCGGCGTTATCGGAACTTGAGTACGTCATGTCGAGTCTTTCTGCAGACTGGTTAGAACGCACCAAAAAGCTTGTAACTGTACAAGTGACAATAAACTAGACTAAACTAAACTAATCTGCCTGTTTCTGAGTCTGAAGAAGGGTTTTGACTCGAAACGTCGCCCATTCCTTCTCTCCAGAGATGCAGTCTGTCCCGCTGAGTTACTCCAGTGGTTTGTGTCTATCACTAAACCAGCATCTGCAGTTCTTTCCTGCACACACAGATGTCGGCAGCTATTTATCAGGAAGGTTAGTGAGATTAATAAAAACTCTGCTGATGGTCTTATGGTGTGGATGTAGAGGTCAGTTGTTGGTCTTATGGTGTGAATGTAGAGGTCAGTTGTACTCATGAGGTTCTACATGTCATGGCATCTGTTGGATTTGCATTGATTTACAGTTGGCCCATTGTGGACCAATATTGATCGCTACTCAGTTTGAGTGGACGGATAGGTGATCATCACCATGCACGCTTTGATAACTTTGGTGGGATAACTGCGGGATCAAGAGGCTGGACAGAGACCTGCTGCGACCACACATGGACCATCACTGGGGATACTGACTCATCTGGTGAGGGATCCTAATGTTGGGGATGGCTTATGTTGAGCAAATTATTTCCTTTTCTTTTATGGATGAAAGTATCAGTAGCAGCTGTTCTGACACAGGGCAGAGAACAGAGGCATAAACACATTTGTTCCTCCACATGTAACGTGGAAAGTGCAGACAAACGTAACAGCAGTGTACTGGCAAACACAGAGAACATCTGATACCAGTATGTCCCAACTCACATGGTAAACCCAATTCAAAATCTCGCTGGCTCTTCCTGGGAAACAGATGCTAACAGGCACAGATATATTATCCACATGCTTTACATTTATACCCAGCCAATTAACCTCAAAAACCTGTAGGTCTTTGGCGTGTTGGAGGAAACCGAAGATCTCGGAGGAAACCCACTCGTCACGGGGAGAACGTACAAACTCTGTACGGACAGCACCCGTAGTCAGGATCGAACCCGGGTCTCTGGCACTGTAGACGTTGTAAGCCAGCAACTCTACTGCTGCGCCACCGTGCCGGAGTTGTGGGTGGTGGGTGGTTGTGTGAGAATTGGGAATTGTGGATTCCACCTCACATTGAACCCTTGGGGTTTGCATTGTATAATGTTCACAGTGCACAGACAGACCATTTTGTCCTAATAAGTTGATGTCGTTCATCACCCTCCAGACTACTTTTACAAGCACCAGTAAACCATGTGTTTGTCTAATTTCCCTGTAAAGGCATTTAATCTATTGCCTTTAACTAATTATTTGGAGGAGTGGAAGAGAGTATTGCATTCCAACCTCTCCCAATTAGATTTATTAGTGTCATATGCCCTCTGGTTCTGGTCTTCCCCAAAAGTGTAAACAATGACCTCAGACCTCCAGTGTACGTGCAGGTTCATTATTATTGTCACGTGTCGGTGAATGCCTTGTCAGCATCCTATGGGGGAAGCTGCAGTCTGGCACATTGGCACGGTGGCACAGCGGTAGACCTGCTGCCAGACAGCGCCAGTGACCCTGTTTGGATCCTGACTACGGACGCTGTCTGTAAGGAGATTGTAAGTTCTCCTTGCGATCGTTTTTTCCAGGTTGTCCAGCTTCCTCCAACATTGCAATGATGTACAGATTAGTAAGGTACAGTGATTGGCTTTAGTAAAAGAAAAGTTAAATTGTCCCTAGTGTGTAGGATGGTGCTAGCGTATGGGGATCACTGTTCGATGCGGACACAGTGGGCCGATGGGCCTGTTTTCGCATTGTATCTCTAAAATCGTTAAAAAAAACTAAAAACACTGGAAGTGTGAAACTAGGGGCAAGGTGTGAAGGAGGAATTGAGACCCACACGCCATTAGACATGAGAGGGTGGGAAGATGAAGTGGAATTTCTCTACCGGTGGTGGAGGTTGGCAAAGACCTTCTGGTCACCCTGATAGACCCAAAAAGCTAGAGTAACTCAGTGGGACAGGCAGCATCTCTGGACAGAATGAATGGGTGATGTTTCGGGTCGAGACCCTTCTTCAGACCCTTCTTTCTCTCCAGAGATGCTGCCTGTCCCGCTGAGTTACTCCAGCATTTTGTGTCCATCTTTGATTTAAACCAATGTCTGCAGTTCTTTCCTACACACTCCCTGGGTTGTTGAGGTTGGTGATGGGGGAGGAGAGGGGGATGGTACCAGAATCCTGGCGAGTGGCAGAGGTGATGGGAAAATGAGTGCAGGAGTAGGCCATTCGGCCCTTCGTGTCAGCACCGCCATTCAATTTGATCATGGCTGATCATCCAAAATCAGCACCCCGTTCCTGCTTTTTCCCCATATCCCTTGATTCTGTTAGCCCTAAGAGCTAAATCTAACTCCCTCTTGAAAACATCCAGTGAATTGGCCTCCACTGCCTTCTCACTGTGGCAGAGAATTCCACAGATTCACAATTCTCTGGGACCATGACAATAATAAACTCCAATATAGGAGGAGCTATCTTGGGGAACGGCTGCTAACCAGCAGCCGTCCGTTAAATTCACTTTTTTATTTAGTTTTTAGTTTTTTTTCTTGTCTATGTCTAGGGAATTTTGACTTTTAATGTGGGGGGGTAAGGGGGAAACTATCTCTAGGTCCCTACCTGGTCGGTGAGGCAGCTTTTTCTCCGGGCTGCCCCGTCGACCCGTCCTTGCGGCCTACCAGCGGGCGTGGAGTGTCGTTTCCTGGCGGGGACTGCCCAGCACCTTCAGCTCCGGTTGCGGCACAGCGCTGGAGCGCTATCGCCTACCAGCGGGCGATGCCTTGCCTGGGTCGCCGCGCTGGATCGACGCGCTGGAGCTCCGGTGAGCTCTGACCGCCGAGCTCAACACCTCCGGGCTGCGGGACTGTGGAGCGGCCAGCCGCGGGCGGCGGCGCCGACACTAACATCGGGAGCCTCGGAGCTCCAAATCGGCGCGGCCTTGTCGGCTTCAGGTGCCACGGACTCCAATAGGAGATCGCTGTTCCAGCCGTCCCAGCCGCTGCGTGGACTCTCCCGACGCCGGGGCAACTCCACCCGGCGAGAACGGCCAGGAACATCGGGCCTCCGGAGAGGCAACTGTGGAGGCCTCAATAGGCCTGACTTTGGCTGAACTGGGGTTGGGGACTGGACATTGTGCCTTCCCCCACAGTGGTAACCATTGTGGGGGGATGATTTTTTTTTTTTGTGTGTGAGTAAATGATATTTTATTTTGTGTCCAAGATGGCTGCCGGAAGGGAGAGTGGACGCTGGCGCGCTTTAGCAGCCGCTGCTCTCTCTTCCATATTGTGTTTTTGATTTTTGTTTTTGGACTAAATTCTCTCTTAATTTGTGTACTCGTGATGTCTTTACTATTTATTTCATTCCGCTTACATGTTTCTACTATTTGTTAAACTTTGTAAGGTGTCCTTGAGACTTTTGAAAGGCGCCCATAAATAAAATGTATTATTATTATTATTATACCACAAATAGGTTGGTGGAAACAAGGAACTCAAATGCTGGTTAACAAACTGCAGGCAACAACTCTGGAGAACATGGATAGGTGAAGTTTCAGGATGGGACCCTTCTTCAGAATGGAAGAGTCCAAGAATTGGACCAAGATGTTTGGTCTTAAATCAACAATGGGTTGCCTCGTGGGGAAAGACGCAAAGTGCTGGAGTAACTCAGCAGGTCAGGCAGCATCTCTGGAGAAAATGAAGAGGTGATGTTTAGGGCCGAGACCCTTCGTCAGACCGAAAGTCAGGCACGGGGAAGCTTTAGGTACGGGAAGGTGCAGAACAAAGCAGAGCCTACATCGATGACTCAGGAAAGGTGGAGCCCACAATGGTCCATTGTTGGGGACGAGGTGAGAACGAAGCGATACAAACGGTGAAATTAGCAAGAGGACTAAGGTGGGGGAGGGAATGGAAGCTAGAAAAATTAATATTCATGATGACGCTGTTGTAAGCTGCCCAAGTGAAAATTTGAGGTGCGCTGTTCCTCCAATTTGCCTTGTGGGGAATAGACTGGATGTTGGAGAGGATTGAGGTGTGTACTTTATTCACCTGCAGGCACCCAAACCTGACGCAATGCTGATGGACCATGTTGTCCCTGCCTCTGGGCAGCAATGGAACTACTAATACTTCCCAAGGAATGTGTCATGAAAAACGACATATGATACGATATAATAGAACTTTATTTATCCCAGGAGGGAAATTGATCTGCCATCAGTCATAAAATACAAAAATACATGAAACATGAAATTAAAGTGAAGAGTGGAAAGGATTGGGGATGTGCAAAGATTGGGGAGGGGGGGGAGGGGGGGGGGTAGTAGAGCTGGTCTACCCACGACGGAAGGGGGAGGAGTTGTACAGTTTGATAGCCACCGGGAAGAAGGATCTCCTGTGGCGTTCTGTGCTGCATCTTGTTGGAACCAGTCTGTTGCTGAAGGTGCTCCTCAGGTTGACCAGTGTGTCATGGAGGGGTGAGCTGTATTGTCCAGGATGCTCCGCAGTTTGAGGAGCATCCTCCCCTCCAAGGCCACCTCCCATGAATCCAACTCCACCCCCAGGACGGATCCAGCCTTCCTGATGAGTTTGTTAATCCTATTGGCGTCCGCGGCCTTCAACCCAGCACACGGCAGGGAAGAAGATGGCACTGGCTACCACCAATTGGTAGAACATCTGCAGCATCTTACTGCGGATGTTGAAGGAGCGGCGCCTTCTCAAAAAGTACAGCCGGCTCTGTCCCTTCTTGTTCAGGGCCTCAGCGTTCCTGGACCAGTCCAGTTTACTGTCCAGGTACACTCCCAGGTATTTGTTCTCCCTGGTAAACTGCACATCCACACCATTGATGGAGACAGGGGACAGGGGTGTGCCTCTCCTCCTAAAATCTACCACTAACTC
>CM075986.1:25066008-25131242 GCA_038087875.1 Malacoraja senta | reverse complement strand
GCTCCCTTTATTGATTATTTAAAGGGTCAGAATGGTTCAGCACAAGAACCTGACTAACACTCGGGCTAAAGAATGGATGAAATGTTATACTCTGAAATGTACGAAGATATCTCGAACGAAGTTTTTTATCTTAATAAATTTTTCCATTCTTCTTTAACTATCTTTTTCTTTTCTGTTTTCTTTTTTTTCCTTCTTTTTTTTTTTCTTTCTCTCTCTTTTCTTCTCTCTCTTTTCTTTCTTTACTTCATCTATCATTTTAGTTCTATCTAGTTTAAAAAAACAAAAAAAGGCAAAAGGTATTGGAGACAGTGTAATAATAATTGACAATATTATCAATTTAAAAATGCAAGACTGGTAATGATGTTAATATGTTATGTACTTACCTCCAATAAAAAATATTTTCAAAAAAAAAAGAAAAAAAAGATGACACATATTGTGTTCAGCTCTGATCGCCGAACTACAGGAAGAACGTGGTAGCAATGGAGAGTGCAGAAGAGATTCTGCAAGGATGTTGCCTATAATGGAAGGCTGTATGTATAAGGACAGATTGGATAGACTTGGGTTTGTTTCACTGGAACATACTAGGATGAGGGGTGACCTTATAGAGGTTTACAAAGTTGTGTGGGGATATAGAAAGGATAGATGGTCAGAGATTATCGCAGAGCAGGAGAGTCTAGAACTAGAGAACACAGGTATAAGATGAGAGGAAATAACTTTAAATGAGAGGAGCAAGTACTTTATACAGAGAATGGTCAATATCTTTAGACTTTAGTCTTTAGAGATACAGGGTGGAAACAGGCCCTTCAGCCCACCAGGTCTGCGCTGACCAGTGACCACCCAATGCACCAGCACTATCCTACACATTAGGGAAAATTTATAATTTTACCAAAGACAATTAACCTACAAACTTGTACATCTTTGGAGTGTGGGAGGAGACCGGAGTGCCTGGAGAAAACCCACACGATCTCCGTAGAGATAGCACCCTTCGAACCCGGGTCACTGGCGCTGTAAGGCAGCAACTCTACCGCTGCACCACTGTGCCACCCATATTTGTAATGAGCTGCCAGAGGGGGAAATACTTTGTTTAATAGGCATTTTGACAGGTACTTGGATAGGAATAGTGTAGGGATTTGGGCTGAATGCAGGCAAATGTGATTACTGTAGTGATGGATACCATTATCATGGGCATGAACCAAATATATCATATGGATCAGTTTCTGCGCTGGGCATTTCTATGATTTCCCACAAAAGAAGGCATCTCATCTCTGCCTTACACTGCCAACCTGATTTTTGAATGGCACCGTGGTGCAGCAGTAGAGTTGCTGCCTTGCAGTGTCAGAGACCCGAGTTCCTTCCTAACTATGGGTGTTCTTTGTACGGAGTTTGTACATTCTCCCTGTAACCTGCGTGTATTTCCCCCGGGTGCTCCGGTTTCCTCCCACATTCCAAGGATGTACAGGTTTGGAGGTTAATTGGCTTTGGTAAAAATTGTAAATTGTCCCTAGTGTGTAGGATATTGTTAGTGTACGGGGTGATCGCTGGTCGGCATGGATCGTTGGGCTGAAGGGCCTGTTTCTGTGCTGCATTCCGACCCACAATCCTGTTGATATCAACAGGACGATGGTGGAGAGAGTCAAAAACTTCCAATTCCTGGGCATGCATTTCTCCGAAGATCTTTCCTGGACCCAGCACACTGATGCAATTATAAATAAAGCACATCAACTCCTCTACTTCCTGAGAAGATTATGGAGATTCGGTAATTCTCTTGAAATTCTACAGGTGTACAGTAGAGAGTATATTGACTGGTTGCATCGTGGCCTGGTTCGGCAACTTGAACGCCCAGGAGCGGAAAAAACTGCAAAAAGTTGTGAACACTGCCCAGTCCATCACCGGCTCTGACCTCTCCATCATCAAAGGGATTTACCGGAGTCGCTGCCTCATGAAGCCAGCCAGCATGACCAGAGACTCACACCACTCTGGCCACACACTCATTTCACCCCTGCCATTGGGAAGAAGGTACAGGGGCCTGAAAACCGTAACATCCAAGTTCAGGAACAATTTCTTCCCTACACACATCAGGTTATTAAACATTACAACCTCAA
The DNA here is from genome assembly GCA_038087875.1 of Malacoraja senta. Classification (NCBI taxonomy): domain Eukaryota; kingdom Metazoa; phylum Chordata; class Chondrichthyes; order Rajiformes; family Rajidae; genus Malacoraja; species Malacoraja senta. The sequence goes on along the minus strand of CM075986.1, from coordinate 25,129,140 downwards.
ATAAGCTCTGAACTACAATAAACTATTATTATTATTATTATTATTATTATTATTATTATTATTATTATTATTATTATTATTATTATTATTGAATTATTATTATTATTATTACACTACTATTGTTTGTTTTTTGAGTATGAGTGTGTGTGTGTGTGTATATATAATATCTATATTACTAAAAGTCTGATCTTGACCACTTCCTGTTGTTCTGTATATTGATTTTAGAAATAACGCTGCCACTTACGCTGTGATTTTTGGCCATCTTACTCAGAGTCCCCCTCCGCTGCGCAGGACAAGAGGATTTTTTCCCATGTATGAAAAATAAAAGAGTTATTAGTGTTTAAAAAATGTTGAGATTCTCTCTCCTGAAGGTCACGCCCCTTCCAGAGGGACTATAAAACCCGGAAGTGATGAGTGCCTCAGTCAGTCTCTGCAAGATGGGGGAGTGAGTGGGTCACGTCTCTCAGTCTGAGCTGAGAATAACACTGAACACATATCTACTAAACTGTGCGTGGTTTTACTGACCTGTTTGTGCCCTTAATGTGGTTTGAAAATATAGTTTGGAAATGCTAAAGCTGTGTTGCCTTTGGTTTGGAAATGTTAAAGCTGTGTTGCCTTTGGTTTGGAAATGCTAAAGCTGTGTTGCCTTTGATTTGGAAATGCTAAAGCTGTGTTGCCTTTGGTTTGGAAATGCTAAAGCTGTGTTGCCTTTGCCTTGCCTAATTAAAGTTGCCTTGCCTAATTAAAGTTGCCTTGCCTTGCCTAATTAAAGTTGCCTTGCCTTGCCCAATTAAAGTTGCCTGGCCTAATTAAAGTTGCCTTGCCTTCTATATAATTAAAAGTCTAATCTTGACCATTTCCTGTTTGCGCTTTCTATTGATTTTAAAATCTATCTATATTACTAAAAGTCTGATCTTGACCACTTTCTGTTGTTCTTTATATTGATTTTAGAAAAAATGCTGCCACTTACGGCTGTGATTTTTGGCCATCTTACTCAGAGTCCCCCTCCGTTGCGCAGGACAAGATCATTTTTCCCATCGATGAAAAATAAAAGAGTTATTAGTGTTTAAAAAATGTTGAGATTCTTTCTCCTGAAGGCCACGCCCCTTCCGGAGAGTCTATAAAACCCGGATGTGTTGAGTGCCTCAGTCAGTCTCTGCAAGATGGGCGAGCAAGATGGTCACGTCTCCCAGTCTGAGCTGTGAATACCACTGAACACATGTCCACTAAACTGTGAGTGGATTTACTGACCTGTCAGTGCCCTTAATGTGGTTTGAAAATATAGTTTGGAAATGTTAAAGCTGTGTTGCTTTTGGTTTGGAAATGCTAAAGCTGTGTTGCCTTTGGTTTGGAAATGCTAAAGCTGTGTTGCCTTTGGTTTGGAAATGCTGAAGCTGTGTTGCCTAATTAAAGTTGCCTTGGCTAATTAAAGTTGCCTTGTCTAATTAAAGTTGCCTTGCCGAATTAAAGTTGCCTTGCCTAATTAAAGTTGCCTTGCCTTCTATATAATTAAATGTCTAATCTTGACCACTTCCCGTTTGCACTTTACATTGATTTTTTTTAAAACACTACAACGTACGGCTGTGATTTTTGGCCATCAGAGTCCCCCTCCGCTCATCAGGTGCCAAGGATTTTTCCCATCGAAAGAAAAAAAATAGTTATTACTGTTTTAAAAAATGTTGATGTTCTCTCTCCTGTCAATCACACCATGAAGGCCATGCCCCTTCTGGTGGGAGGGGGGTAGGGACCATAAAACCCAGAAATGTGGGTGTGGCTCAGTCTCTGCAAGATGGAGGAGGGAGAGGTCACGACTCGCTGTCTTTAGTGGCCTTGCACCCTGCTTGAAATGGTATGAAACTGCACTTGAATTTATATATATGTTTATGTGTGTTTACTTGTGAGTATGTGTGTGTATATACACACGAAACCGCTTTCTTTTTTCTCTCTCGTTTATCATATTGTTCACAGTGTACTGTGTTTACATATTCTGTTGTGCTGCAGCAAGTAAGAATTTCATTGTTCTATCTAGCATATTGTCACATGACAATAAAACATTCTTGACTCTCGACTTATCTCTAAACTAAACTAAACTAAACCTGTTCCTGGAGTAAAGCATGAATATTGAGTCAGATGAGATGTTACCACTGGAGTCATAGACACATCTAGGCCTAAATACCAATGGTCCTTCAGTTCTTGAGTCCAGATAATGAATAGTGAAGGTTCCAGAAATTAGAGTATTCCAGTCCTGAGGGAACAATCTGATCGGCCATGGTCCTGATAATTAACAGTACAGACTTGAGGAGCCAAATGGCCTACTTCTTTAGATGCTTGTAGGTCCTTATTCACGATACGCCAAGAAAACCATTTGACTGAAACTACGACTGTTAGCCTAGCTGATTTCCTTCCCTTCTCAGGCCAATAGTTGCTGAGAGCGATCTGTGTTTGACAATATTACAATAATTTAAAAAAACTAATTGAGATTAGAGCAGAGAGCAGCCATCTTTGGGCTTTAAGGTTAAAGCCCTTCTCAGTTAAGAGTGGTACTTCCAAAGTCAGAAAGAGTTACAAGAGGAAGACTTGCATTTATATAGTGGCCTTCACAGCCTCAGGTCATAGTAAAACAATATAGAGCCACTGCAAGACAGGCATCATCCCGGGTTAGAAAGAATGGGTGACGTTTCGGGTCGAGACCCTTCTGAAGGTCACGACCCATCCATATCAGTGTCTCACACTTTATATACCATCCCTTCAGCGGGCTCCTGCAGTATAAAGTCTGTCTGTGTACATACAGGGTTTATTTTGTTTTGCAGAGAACTGAAGTTGAACTGAGTAGGAAGAAACTGCAGATGCTGGTTTACACTGAAGATAGACACAAAATGTTGGAGTAACTCAGCGGGACAGGCAGCATCTCTGGAGAGAAGGAATGGCTGACGTTTCGGGTTGAGACCCTTCTGAAGAAACGTCACCCATTCCTTCTCTCCAGAGATGCTGCCTGTCCCGCTGAGTTACTCCAGCATTTTGAGTCTATCTTCAGTCTAAACTAGCATCTGCAGATCCTTCCCACACATTAGAGCCAATGCAATATGGTTCGTGCTGGAGGAAGATTTGTAAAAAGCAAGATCCCATGAACATACTCCTGCAGCGATCAAATAAAATCCGCTTTTGTGATGTCCGTATTCTGAAAATACTCAAACCCTGAATGTTTTAAACAAAGGGCACTTCTTTCTAAGGTTCTTGGATCACTGTGCCTCTGCCTACGTCGATGGATATTTTTGTCTTATTTCTGGAAATAATGAGGGCTGGCAGCGCAGGCAAGAGCTCCTCGTATTCTGCAGTGAGTTGGGTGGCACAGGATGGACGGAATTCTACCAATTATTTTCCACAAGTCTGGAGGAGCTCGTGATTCTGGCAGCCCTGACAATGCGAGGGAGCTTCATTAATATCAACGCAGATATGGTTATTAACCCGGGCCATTTCAGCAATCATGTCTTTTGAATTTCTACGTTTTCATTAAAATCTACAGCAGAGCCAGGATCAGTCACAGTCTCGGTGCCTGGGAGAGAGAGGGACATTAATGAGGATGACTAACCCACCTAGGCCAGGTAATCTGTCACTATTTAAGCAGAAAGATTCAAGAAAATCAACTCACAGTTGGAAAAAATGGGTCACAGTTCACACACTTCCTCCTAATAGGACGATGTTCAGAAGCGGCAGAACGGTGAAGCTTGCTTCCCAGGGAGGATGGTGAGGCTGGGAAGAAATATTTGCATAGCTTTCAAGCTGTGCTTTTAACTCCACGCCACAATGATACTGTTCTTTCCCTGCAAAACTGTTCACTGACTTACTGCACAGGAGGGACCATTCATCCCGTTGAGTCCTTGCAAGCTCTGAGTGGAGTAAACCCACCTCTATTCCCACGATAGACAGGCAAGATGCTGGAGTAACTCGGTGGGTCAGGCAGCATCTTTGGAGAACATGCATAGGTGATGTTTCTGCACAGGTCCCTTCTTCATCTTCTCCAGAAAATGAGTTCTTCTGAAGAAGTGTTTCACAACCCAAGACGTCACCCATCCTTCTCTCCAGAGATGTTGCCTGACCTGCTGAGTTACTTCAGCATTTTGTGTCTATCTTCGTTATGAACCAGCATCTGCAGTTGCTTCCTAACGCTTCTGTTGCCCTTCCCCAATCTCCTTCCCTGGCCCCAATCCCCTATCTCTCGCAATTGACTTTCTCTCAGGCATGTTCGTTGCTATTAACCCAAGCTTTTCTTTGTGGAAATCCCTGGGGGTTGAGGGTGATTTACCTCCACTCCGATTTTGTGCTTTTTTAAAAATAGATTGATTGAATGACACTGCAGGAAAACAGGCCCTTCGGTCCACAGAGACCATGCTGACTATTGATCGCCCTGTTCATACTAGTTCCATGTTATCCCACTCTCCCACTCCCTGTACACTGTGATAGCGCCCCCTGCCTTGGAGGTCACTCGGATGCCTATCACTGGCTGACAGGCCAGGAGAGGCCAATTGCCAGGCACATATAGGCCACCTAAACCTTGTCACCCAACACCCTATAAAACCAAGGCATTCCAGCAAGAAGGGAGTGGGTGATTAAAGCAGGAGAGAAGGAGAGGGAAGTGGGGCACCTCCCTGCTAGCTGAGTTCTCCTGCCACAGGTTTGAAGAAGATAGAGCCACTGGGACAAACCTGAGACCACCAGTCCCAATATGTGACCAAGACTGGCCTCAGGGAAGAAGCCCTCAACAGCCAGCGCCTCCACTGAGGCTAAGACTGAGTGGATGAAGCCAGTGCCTCTTCCTGCCCATGGACAATGAGGGACGGAGGCAAAGACTGAGCTGCCAGGATGGTTGACAGACTGCCAGTGCCTCCTCTGGAGACAAGGGTGAACTGCAGGATGAAGCCTGAGGTTGAAAGGTCTCCTCTTTCGTGACTAGGAGTGAGCTGCCAGGACAAGCCTGAGATCGCTAGCACCATCACACATACCCCCTGATGGCAAGGAACAGCGCCCCATCTCATCCTGGGCATTTTTAACACGATAAATAAAATATATATGTGAGCATCTGACGAAGCAATTTTACTGAGTCCAATGAACCTACTCAGAAGATGGTGGGTAAATGGAACGAGCTGCCAGAGGAGGTAATTGAGGAGGGTACTATAACAACACTTAAACGGTACTTGGACAGGTACATGGATTGGAAGGATACGGGCCAAATGTGGGAAAATGGGGCCAGCTTCATTGGGACATATTGGTCGCCATGGCTGTGTTGGCCAAAGACCCCTTTGTCCATGGTGTATGTCTCTGTGACTGTCTCTGTGAGAAACGTTCATATATCTCACCTGGCATTTAGAACAATTTCAATTGAAGAGAAATATCTTTGATGACCTTCAAGCTCTTGGGAGGACAGCATTACCCTTCCATCCTTTGGCCAGCACCACCTTTCCTGACCGAGTTTGAGCCTGCAGTGCACATGAACAATTGCCCACTCTGCTAACTGTAGTGATAGAGTTGCTGCTTTACTGCGCCAGAGACCCTGGTTCGATGGTGACTACGGGTGCTGTCTGTACGGAGTTTGTACGTTCTCCCTGTGACCTGTATGGGTTATCACCGAGATCTTCGGTTTCCTCCCACACTCCAAAGACGTACAGGTTTGTAGGTTAATTGGCTTGGTATAAATGTAAAAATTGTCCCTAGTGTAGGATAGCGTTAAAGTGCGGGGATCGCTGGTCGGTGCAGACTCGTTGGTCCGAAGGGCCTGTTTCCGCGCTGTATCTCTAAACTAAACTAAACTAAACTGTGTACCAGTGTACCAGTTGTTGCAGAACCACTGTGCCTCTCGCTCTTAATCTTCACTGGCAAAATTAATATGTCGTTTTTCATTTGAGTTACTTGGCATTAGACCACAGCAGCACATCATCAGTGGAACATGGGCATCGTGCCAACCTTGTGCTGGTTACTGCTTTCCATGCTTGTAACACGTAGCCGGTGCAAACTGCACTGTTCATTGTTTGGAAAGCTCTTCAAGGGGCCGGTATCATGATTGTTCCACACAGACACAGCTCGCTGTTAAAGTTGTCTCTCGTCACTTGAAGTGGAGGTCCATTGCGCAGAGGGTAAGGGTTGGAGAACGGTGTCGGAACCAAGAATTGGGCAGCACGGTGGAGCAGCGATAGAGCTTGTGGAGAATCGTGGATGTGGTGCTTCCAATTATCCTGTCTCGCTGCCCAACGCTCAAAGTGTTGAAACATTTTCCACATCAACCAGTTATCCGACTCCTTTTCATAAGCTAGCACCAATCCTGCATCCACTGTCCTTACATGTTATATACTATATCATGCTTTATAAGCGACCATCTCGCTTTTGGAGTGGCATGGTGGTTCAGCGGTATAGCTGCTGCCTCACAGCACCAGGTTTAATCCTGACCTCGGGTGCTGTCGGTGTGGAGTTTGCAGGTATTCCCTGTGACTCCATAGGTTTTCTCCAATTTCCTCCCACATTCCAAAGACATGCAGGTTAATTGGCCTCTGCAAATTGTCCCTGGTGTATAGGGATTGGATGAGAACCTGTGCAAGTACCTTTTAAATGTTGTTATAGTCCCCCGGCACTCCCTCTCTCTCCATCCCACCCCCACTGAAGTCGCACTAACGTGTTTACACCCAACAAACAGCTAACAATGGACTTTCCTTTATCAATGTTTCTTTTTTGCATATCTTTCATTCGTTGTTCTTGTATCTCTCTCTTCTCTGTGGATTCTCACCTTGTCGTGGTGGAGAAGCTTGTGTGGACCTGAGATCCTGAGAGCGATGCCGTCTGGAGCTATGCTCCTGGTAGGGCCACCCATGGTGGTAAGGTCGAGGGGGAGGTCCTCTGACAAAGAGCAATCCAACCAAGACCTCAACGGTGGAACAGGCGGAGGACGATGGCTGACCTTAGTGGAGCGTCACAATGGCTGGGAAGGCGGATGAAGGCTGCAGCGGAAAAGGGTCTCCGGTCGTCTAGGATTCCATGCCACTGGAATCTGACCCAGATCTGTCAAGGACCATGTGGTGGCTGTCCGTGCACCAGTCTCCCCACGTTAAACAAAGTCACGCACAGGCCATGAGACGACAGTTTCGAGTGACCACTGATGATGATCTCTCCACATCATTGTCTATATCTCTCGTTTCCCTTATCCCTAACCAATCTGAAGTAGGGTCTCGACCCGAAACGTCACCATCATCTGTAGTTCCTTCCTACACATTTCATCTGCCTCAGTTCTGTCTGCCCTAACCTTCTAGATCAGCCTACCATGAGGGGCCTTGTCAAAAGCCTTGTGGAGGTCTATGTAAATTGGTAAAAGTCCATCAACACCACTCTAGCGACAGATTATTGTAGAATGTACCAACACTAGGAGGCAATGAAGAATTTAGGGCACACAGTGGCACCACTGGAAGACCCACTGCCTCACAGCGCCAGAGACCCACATTCCATCCTGATTTCCGGGACTGTGTGGATTTTGTGAAGGTGTGTGTTTTCCTCTGGGTGCTCTGGTTTCCCCACATCCCAAAGACGTGCATATTTGTAGGTTAATTGGTCTCTGTAAATTGCCCCAGGTTTGTAGGGAGTGGATGAGAGAATGGGATAACAGAGAACTAATGTGAACGGGTAAGAGATGGTCGGCGTTGACTCTAGGGCAAAGGGCTGGTCTCCAAGCTGTATCTCTAAATTAAACTGTAAAGCAGCAACAAACCAGCAAGATATTGATGATCCTTTCACAATTCTGTTGGACAACTCCCTGCCGGTGAGTTGCTGGGCAAACTGGTAGAATGGGTTATGTTTGTGAGTGGGCCGAATGGCCTCCCTCTATGTTCAGCCTTGCATTTTTAAGAGGAGGTGTAATGATGATGGATGGCACAGTAGTGTTGCTGCCTCACAGCGCCAGAGACCCGGGTTCAATCCTGACTACAGGTGCTGTCTGTATGGAGTTTGTACATTCTCCCTGTGAGCGCATGGGTTTTCTCTGAGCAGGAAAGAACTGCAGATGCTGGTTTAAATGCTGGAGTAACTCAGACACAAAATGCTGGAGTAACTCAGCGGGACAGGCAGCATTTTGCGACATTTTCGCCACCTCCAACGGGATCCCACTACTGGCCACAACTTCCTATCTCCACCCCTATCCGCTTTCCACAGAGACTGTTCCCTCCGCAACTCCCTGATCAACTCGTCCCTTCCCACCCAAACCACCCCCTCCCAGGTATTTCCCCTGTGACCACAGGAGATGCAACACCTGTCCCTTTACCTCCCCCCCCCCTCAACTCCATCCAAGGATCCCGACAGTCTTTTCAGATGAGGCAGAGGTTCACACACCTCCTCCCACCTCATCTACTGTATCCGCTGTTCCAGGTGTGGACTCCTGTATATTGGCGAGACCAAGCACAGGCTCAGTGATTGTTTCACTGAACAACTCCGCTTGGTCGGCCTAAACCTACCTGATCTCCCGGTTGCTCAACACTTTAATTCCCCCTCCCATTCCCACAGTGACCCTTCTGTTTTGGGCCTTCTTCATTGTCAGAGTGAGGCCCAGCGAAAATTGGAGGAACAGCACCTCATTTTTCCCTTGGGCAGCTTACACCTCAGCGGCATGAACATTGACTTCTCTAACTTCAAATAGCCCTTGTTTTCCCTCTCTCTTCATCCCCTCCCCCTTCCCAGTTCTCCCACCAGTCTTACTGTCTCCGATTACATTTTATCTCCAGACCGCCCCCTCCCCTGACATCAGTCTGAAGAATGATCTCGACCTGAAACATCACCCGTTCCTTCTCTCCAGAGATGCTGCCTGTCCCACTGAGTTACTTCAGTATTTTGTGTCTATTTTCTCCAGGCGCTCCGGTTTCATCCCACACTCCCAAAGACTTACAGATTTGTAAATTAATTGGCTTGGTATAATTATAAATTGTCCCTAAATGTGTAGGATAGTGTTATCGTGCTGGAATCGCTGGTCGGCGCGGACTCTGTGGGCCGAAGGGCCTGTTTCCATGCTATCTCAAAACTAAACTAGACGGCTTGAAAAAGCCAGCTGCGCTGTGAAATGCGCCTTACACTCCAACTGCATGCTCTTGTGGGTGTGTGGTGCTCTGAGCAGCTCCCACGGAGTTCAATTTCACCCCTAGGTTCATTGAAACGCTGAGCGCTGGTTCATCCTTTACTTTGGGCCTTGCTTTAAAGATAAATTTTGCCCGCAGTCCCGATATTTCTAATTACTCTGCTCACGCAAAATAATCAGGTCGAATCTTTGGCCTTTCCTCCTATAATGCAGTGAAAGTGATTCTGTACGCGCATAAATAAATGAATTGTTTTTAATTTGCTAATTGAGGCCTCTGCCCTCTGTGTTAAACCAGTGCTGCTATTCCTGTCATCCCCACTGCTCTTGCGTCGAGCACGAAATACCTCAGGTGCTTCTATTAACAACAAACCATTTCCTTTCCTGTCAGATCATTAACATGAAAGGACTGTTGCCCACAGCCAACAGGAACCATAGACTTGTAGCCGCGTTTTCAGTCATTATTCCTGGACCTAGTGTTGTAGCCAGCAGCAGGAAATCATTAGCTTGTTGGCATCTGACTGCAGCTGCAGATTATTAACCCTTTCAGTGGAGTAAAAGTTAGGCTGCACAACACTATCTCTGCTCTGCTGAGCACAGCTGTGGAATAGAATACCCGTCTGCTCACGAGTCTGTGAGGATGCAAGTAGGATTATCTTTTTTATTTTGTTCTTCTCATTCTCCAGATACACTCACAAGGTTAAGTGCAGATTAAACATTAAACAGAGATTAAAAACAGCACTGAGTAACAATACCACGGTAGGAGAATTGATTAAAACTTCAAGTGGGAAGTAGACCAGTTTAAATAAAAGCCATCCATGTGCGAATGAGAAGAGGGTGGCATGGTGGGACAGTGGTTGAGTTGCTGCCTTACAGCGCCAGAGACCCGGGTTCAATCTTGACTACGGGTGCTGTCTGTATGGAGTTTGCACGTTCTCCCGTGACCGCGTGGGTTTTCTCCAGGTGCTCCGGTTTCCTCCCACATTCCAAAGATGTACAGGTTTGTAGGTTAATTGGCTTCAGTAAAGATTGTCAATGTTTCCCTAGTGTTGGTGCTAGTGTATGTGTATCACTGGTCAGTGCAGACTCGGTGGGCTGAAGAGCCTGTTTCCCGTGCTGTATCTCTAAACTAAGCTAAACTGAAAAAATAAACAAGATTGTATGGGTCCATAAAGTTTTAGTTTTAGTTTTAGAGATACAGCATGGAAACAGGCCCTTCGGCCCACCAGGTCTGCGCCGACCAGCGATCCCCGCACATTAACACTATCCTACACCCACTGGGGACATGTTTTTACATTTTTACCAAGCCAATTAACCTACAAACCTGCACGTCATGGAATGTGGGAGGAAAGCGAAGATCTCGGAGAAAACCCACGCAGGTCACGGGGAGAACGTACAAACTCCGTACAGACGGCACCCGTAGTTGGGATCGAACCTGGTTCTCCAGCGCTGCATTCGCTGCAAGGCAGCAACTCAGCCACGGTTAGTCCCCAAAGTTGCTTCAGCCAAGAGGTGCAGGAACATTGATCTCAGGTCCAACAACCCATGAACTTAATACATTTCATGAAGGATATGGAGGGACATGGATCACAAGCTGCCAGAGATTAGTTTAACCTGACTTCATGTTCAACATGAACATTGTGGGCCGAAGAACCACTTCCCTGTGCTGTACCGTTTTTTTAGTTTAGTTTAGTTTAGAGATACAGCGTGGAAACAGGCCCTTTGGCCCAACGAGTGCGCACCGACCAGCCATCCCCGTACATTAATATAAGCCTACACACTCTAGGGGACATTTATACCAAGTAAACAAACCCGAGCCAATTAACCTACAAACCTGTATGTCTTTGTAGAGTGGGAGAAAACCGAAGATCTCGGAGAAAACCCACGCAGGTCACAGGGAGAATGTACAAAACTCCACCCGTAGTCAGGATCAAACCCGGGTCTCCGGCCCTGCAAGCACTGTAAGGCAGCAACTCTACTGCTGCGCCACCATGAAGCCACCATGTTTTCTGTTCTGTGGTCACCACCACACCTTGCAACATCTCCAACAGCCTTGCACACCTGCTCTGCCATCTTGTAATCAGACCTCCTTCACCTCCGCCACATGCACCCTCTCCTGTTAAGGATTCTGAAGTCACAAGTTCCCAATCTCCAAGAATCTTTTGGCTTCCTCTTCATCTCCAGGCCGAGTCTTCACTCCCTGCCCATGGAAACAGTTAGAATCACTCCCCCACATCATTCAAAGTCATACAGCACAGAAACAGGCCCTTTGGCCCAACTCCCCCATGGTGACCAAGATGCCCATCTAAGCTAGTCCCAATGTTTGGCACATGTCCCCCCCCAAAGCCTTTCCAATCCATGTTCCTGTCCAAGTGTCTTTTAAATGCTGATATACAATCTCAAGTCAAGTTTATTCGTCACATACACATACGAGATGTTCAGTGAAATGAAAAGTGGCAATGCTCGCGGATTTGTGCAAAAAACAAACAAACAAACAACAAATTACAAACAGAATGGAACAGAATCACATATTATTTTACATATCACATATTGTGGGAGGAAGGAAAAAAGGGAAAACCCAGTAGAATGGTCCAGTAAAGGTAGTCCCTGGTGAGGTAAGAGTTTACAGTCCTAATGGCCTCTGGGAAGAAACTCCTTTTCAACCTCTCCGTTCTCACAGAATGTCAACGGAGGCGTTTGCCTGACCGTAGCAGCTGGAACAGTCCGTTGCTGGGGTGGAAGGGGTCTCCCATGATCTTATTGGCCCTGGAGTTACACCTCCTGATGTATAGTTCCTGCAGGGGGGCGAGTGAAGTTCCCATAGTGCGTTCGGCCCGAACGCACTACTCTCTGCAGAGCCTTCTTGTCCTGGGCAGAGCAATTCCCAAACCAGATTGTAATATTTCCGGACAAGATGCTTTCCACAGCCGCTGAGTAGAAGCACTGGAGGATCCTCAGAGACACTCTGAATTTCCTCAATTGCCTGAGTGGTAAAGGCGCTGTCTTGCCTTACTCACGAGTGCTGCAGCGTGTGATGTCCATGTCATATCCTCAGAGATGTGGACTCCCAGGAATTTAAAACAGCTCACCCTATCCACAGTATCCCCATTTATCCTCAATGGTGTGTACGTCCTCGGATGATGTACCCTCCTAAAGTCCACGATCAGCTCCTTAGTTTTTTTGATGTTCAAGAGGAGGCTGTTGTCCTGACACCAGAGTGCCAGATCAGCCACCTCCTCCCGGTAGGCCTTCTCATCGTTGTCTGAGATCAGGCCCACCACCACAGTGTCATCAGCAAACTTGATTATCGAGTTGGAGCTGAACCTGGCCACACAGTCATGTGTGTACAGGGAGTACAGTAGGGGCTGAGGACACAACCCTGGGGGGATCCTGTGCTCAGGGTGAGGGACTTTGATGTATTTCCCCCCATCTTGACTACCTGGGGCCTGGTGGTGAGAAAGTCCAGGACCCAGGCACACGGGGGGATGTTGAGCCCCAACTCCAGTAGCTTCTCGGCCAGTCTGGTGGGGGCTATCGTGTTGAAGGCTGAACTGAAGTCTATGAACAGCATCCTCACGTAGCCCCCCTTCTGTCTGTCAAGATGAGAGAGAGCGGTGTGCAGAACCTGGGAGACCGCATCGTCCGTGGGCCTGTTCGGCCGGTATGCGAATTGTAACGGGTCCATGTTGCGAGGGAGGAAGGCGCAGATGTGTTTCTTCACCAGCCTCTCAAAGCATTTCATGACTACCGAGGTGAGGGCCACCGGACGGTAGTCATTCAGACAGGCTGGGGAGGAGGCATTTTGCATCTGCATCCACTGCCTCCTCCGGCAGCTTGTTCCATTTACCACCTGTGTGCAAAAGTTGCTCCTCAGGTTCCTATTAAATATTTTCCCCCTCACCTTAAACCTATGTCCCCTGGTTCTTGATTCCCCTAACCTTCTTTACCACCCCTCTACCTGTGACAAATATTTCAGGCAACTATATACCTGGACTGGTAGATCCCCAGGGCCCTACCATCTACTGTGACGATCCTGCTGTTGGTTGACTTCCCAAATGCAGCGACTCGCACTTATCTGCATTAGCTATTCCTCAGCCCACGTGTAATCAGACTACTTCAAGCCAGCATCTGCCTCTCTCGTTGAGCAATCCCAAGAGTGTTTCATTGTCATATGTACCAAAACGGAACAATGACATTCTTACTTCCAGCAGCACCACAAGTCTATAAACACAGTACTCAATAGATAATTTAATAAACAAATAACCATGCAATAAAATAGAAGATTGTGGTCTGTTGATAACGGAGTTGAGAATCCAGTTGCAGAGAGATGCATAGAGCCCCAGTTCTGTGAGCATGGTACTAGGTTTGGAGGAGATGCTGGTGTTTAATGCCAAGCTGCAGTCTAATTGTCCAAGTGGTCAAGTTCAGAGAGAAGAGCCAGCGAGATTACATCCCTCATTGATCTCTTCTGGCTGTAGGCAAATTGAGTGGGTGTAGATTCTTGCTAAGGTAGGAGTTGATATGCCATCCTCTCAAAGCACTTCATCATCACTGGTGTTAGTGCCACCGATCAGTAGTCATTGAGGCATGTCACCTTACTCTTCTTGATGCCCTTTTAAAGCAGGTAGGAACCTCAGTAATGAGAGGTTGACGATGTCCGCAAAAACTCCAGCCAGTTGGACTACACGGGTTTTAAGAACACGACCAGGTATACCACCAGGTCCAGACACTTTCCGAGGGTTCACCCTCCTGAAGGATCTTCTGACTAAGATTGTAATAACACCAGGGGCTATGGGGGCCCGGGAAGGCACATCAGTGTTCTCCCTTTCGAAGCGTGCATAAAACGCATTAATGACACAGGAGTAATGCAACAGGAAACATCCGGAAACTTCCAAACTCGCCAGACTCCAAGCAACCTTCCAGCTTCCTTAGTTTAGAAATACAGCGTGGAAACAGGCCCTTCACGCCGACCAGCGATCCCAGCACATTAACACCACCTTACACACACTGGGGACAATTTACAATTCGACCTAAGCTGATTAGCCAACAAACATGTATGTCTTTGGAGTGTGGGAGGAAACTGGAGCACTCAGGGAAAACCCATGGAAGTCACGAGGAGAACGTACAAACTCCAGACAAACAGCACCCATGGTCAGGATCGAACCCTGGTCTCTGGCGCTGTGAGGCAGCAACTCTACCGCTGCGCCATTGTGCCATCCTTGCTATTCATCTCCAGGCTACTATCCAGTCCCAGCTTTAACACCTTGGCCATGGAATTATTCTCACCACTCTCTCCATTCCTCTTTACAAAGGGTTCCTTGTCCTTTAGTACTTTAGATTCCCTCTCACAATCCCTCTGCTCTGCTCGTTTCCTCTGTGTTTCACGGTGCACTCGGTCAGTTAATCTTTCTGCTTGTCCCTTAATTCCTTGGTTTCTTTCACAACCACTTATTTGTTCAATTTGGCCATTTGAAATTTGAGACAAATCAGAAAATGCTGGAAAAAATGTCCGCAGACCAAGCAGCACCTGTGGATAGGCAGACATTAATGTCCAAACATAGAGCGTCCATTAAAATCCATTTGCTCCCCACAGAAGATGTTACTCTGTCTGCCCTCACCTTCTGGTTCAGTTCTACGTTCAATCCCCTGTTTAAAATGAGAACATATTTTTTCCTTGCAGGGGCGACAGCATCCAAGGTCAGGGTGGAACCCGGCCGGGTCTCTGGCGCTGTGAGGCTACAACTCTACCGCTGCTCCACCGTGCGTGTGTGCATCTTGAAATCCAAAAATGAGTATCTTCTCCAATCTTGTGAACAAAGAGCAATTGCACTTTAAATGTACCTCATTATCTGTGTGGTTAAGAATAAAGGCTTTTGTATTCCTCACAATCCTATTGCTCAGATTTCTTGGAATATTTTCATCCTGAGGAACAGATCATTCCCAGCAAGACACTTCTTTGCACCTCAATAGCTGCTCATGGCATAAGTCATAGGAGCAGAATTAGACCATACGGCCCATCGAGCCTACTCCGCCATTCAATCATGGCTGACATATCTTTCCCTCACCTACCTTCTCCTTGTAACCTTTGACACCCTTACTAATCAAGAATCTTTCAATATCCGCTTCCAAATACCCAATGATCCAATTGTCCTGGAAGGTGGTGGGATCCTGCTTCCTGAAACCTTGCAATGTGTTTAATGAAGGTAAAGAAGCTATATGGTACACTGGCCTTCATTGGTAGAGCTATTGACTATAAGAGTCAGGAAGTCATGATGTGGCTCTATAGTACTTTGGTTAAGCTGCATTTGGAGTATTGGATGCAGTTCTGGTCACCCCATTGCAGGAAGGATTTCAAGCTTTAGAAAGCGTGCAGAGGAGGTTCACCAGAACGATGCCGAGATTACAGGGTATTAGCAACAAGGAGAGTTTGGACTTGGATTGTTTCCTCTGTAATGTAAAATTCTAAAATTATGAAAGACATAAATAGGGCAGACAGTCTGAACTTTTTTCCCAGGATGAAAATATCAAAGACTCGAGGCCATAGCTTTAAGGCGAAATGGGGCAGAGTTTAAAGGAGATGTGCAACATGTTTATTACACAGAGGGCAGTGGGTTCTTGGAACACGCTGCTGGGGGTGGTGGAGGAGGCAGATGCAATAAGGGTGTTTAAGAGTTTTTTGTACAGGCACATCGATATGCAGAGAATGGAGGGACATGGATTATGTGTAGGCAGATAAGATTGGTCAGCATCAAGTTTGGCACAGACATTGTGAGCCGAAGGGCCTGTTCCTGTTCTATGTTCTATGTGCTATGTTTTAAGGTTTGCCTATCAACTAATCTAATCAAGCAGAATCAGCATAGGCTCGTGAAGAGAAAGTTCCTAAAAAATGTATTAGTTTTTTGAAGTGTCAATTGAAAGAAGAGAAGGAAGTTGGTCAATATATTATATTTAGACAATAGACAATAGGTGCAGAAGTAGGCCATTCGGCCCTTCGAGCCAGCACCGCCATTCAATGTGATCATGGCTGATCAGAAGGAAATTTAGATTTCCAGAATTCAATGCATAAGATGCTTCATGAAAGGATAAGTCACAAGATAAGAAACCCATGGCTTTAGGAGTAATGATCACGGATATATGATTGGTAGATTGATGTATGATTTGGAATAGATCAGGTAAATGCACAGTCTCTTGCCCAGGGTAGAGGTATCAAGAACCAGAGGACATAGGTTTAAGGAGAGGGGGAGAAAAATTCAATAGGATCCTAACTTTTTCACACAAAGGGTGGTGGATGTACAGAACAAGGTGCTGGAGGTAGTCGAGGCAGGTACTATCACAATGTTTAAGAAACATTTAGACAGGTACAAGGAATGGATAGGTTTAGAGGGATATGGGCCAAGCACAGGCAGGTGGGATGTGTCGATGGGACATGTTGATTAGTGTGGGCAAGTTGGGTCGAAGGGCCAGTTTCAATGACTGACTAACAGACATCATGCAGCGAGTTGGGATACAGGAATCATTTTCCTTGAGGTAGCCAGACAGCAGTGGGAACGCAGGGATCAATGTTGGGACTGAGTATATAATAGTCAAATCTGTTGACAACCGAAATAGGTGGGAAGGCAAGTTTCAAGGAGTTTACAAACAGTCTTCACCACAATATTAATAGGTGAAGTTAGTGGGCCAAAGATGTTGGCAATTGGAATATGATGAAAGAAAATGTGAAAATGTTCATTTTGGAGGGAAGAACAAAAGATCAGAGTGTTACAGTAAAACTCTGTTAATCTAGTGTGATCGGGCGATTGGTGCCACTGAGCTGACATATTTTCCAGACTTTGAGTTGTTATTCCAATTAATTCCCCCAACACAATTTAATTGACTTTTTTTTGGATGTTGCACAGCAGCAAAACAAATGTTACAGCAACTTCTGTAAGTTGAAAGGGAACGTGGCATACAGAACCAGATATGTTTCAAGGGCATGTGGAAAGCAGGGCACCCCCCATGAGGGAGGGAGTGAGGATTGAACCAGGATCTCATTGAGTTTAGTTTAGTTTAGTTAGAGGTGCAGTGCGGAAACAGGTCCTTCGGCCCACCGAATCCATGCCGACCAGCGTTCCCCGCACAATAACACAATCCTACACATACTAAGGACAATTTACAATTTTACCGAAACCTACAAACCTTTACGTCCTTGGAGTGTGGGAGGAAACTGGAGATCCCGGAGATAGCCCATGCTGGTCACGGGGAGAATGGACAAACTCCGTACAGACAAGCACCCGTAGTCAAGCTGGAACCCGGGTTTCTGGCGCTGGAAGGTAGCAACTCTACCACTGAGCCACCTTGCTGAGTTTAGAGGTTGCATGGAACCAGGGCTTCACTGAGGTTGGAACAAGTGCAAGAACCAGGCTCTGGTGAGTCTCAAGGAAGCATAGGAACCAAGCACAGTGTGTTAAGGTGAATACAAGAATCAGACCCCTGAGATGGCTCAAAGGGCTGAATGGCCAACTCCTGCACCTATTGTCTATTGTCTATTGTATGTGTGGAAATCAGGGCCCTGGTGCTTTTAAGGGAGTGAGAGGGATCTGGGAAAGCAAGAGAATCAGTATCTGCTGAACCGTAAACATTTCCTACTAATGGGATAGCAGATTATTGGAATGTTACTCTGTTTAAGTGGAAAACAATGGCAGAAAACAGCAACACAGTGGGATTGGTGGGGGGGGGAGGGTAGAGGTGGAGGGAGGGTAAGGGCCACCTTTAGCAAATACGCAAGAAGTCGTCACACTGATGCAGCAGGAAACGGGTAAAGGTCATGGAATGCTGGCCCTTATTTCTCCGCAGATTGTCACCTTGTCGTGGTCCTGAGATCCTGAGAGCGATGCCGTCTGGAGCTATGCTTCTAGTACAGCCACCCATGGCGGTAAGGTCGAGGGGGAGGACTCTGACAAAGAGCAATCCAACCAAGACCTCAATGGTGGAACAGGGTTCCTGGGATCATTCTTGTAAACCTCCTCTGGACCTACTCCAACACCAGTACATCCTTCCCCATACTGTTCACAATACTCCAAATGTAATCAGACCAGTGTCTTATAAAGCCTCAGCATTACATCCCTGTTTCTGTGTTCTAGTCTTCTTGAAATAAATGCTAGCATTGCGTTTGCCTTCCTTACGATCAATTTGACTTGCGAATCAAGTTTTGGGGAATCCTGCACCACTACTCCCAAGTTCCTTTGCACCCCGATTTCTGAATCCTCTCCCCATTTAGAAAATAGTCCACACCCTTATTCCTCCTACCAAAAGGCATGACTCCACACGTTGCTATGTTCTATTCCATCTGCCCACTCTCCCAACTGGTCCAAGTCCTTCTGTAGAGTCCCTGCTTTCTCTATACTACTTGCACCTTCACCTACCTTCATATCTTCTGCAAACTTGGCCACAAAGCCTTCAATTCCCTCATCAAAATCATGAATATACAACGTGAAGAGTAGCGGCCCCAGCACCGACCCCTGCGGAACTTCACTAGTCACTGGCAGCCAACCAGAAAAAGCCCCTTTAATTGCCACTCTTTGCCATCTGCCAAGCGACCAACCTGCTATCCATGTTAGAACCCTCCCTCTGATACCATGGGCTCCCATCTCCTTCAGCAGCCTCATGTGTGGCACCTTCTCAAAGGCCATCTGAACATCTAGGTAAACCACATCCACTGACTTTCCTTTGTCTATCCTGCTATTTACTTCCTCAGAGAATTTCCTGGCCACGACAGGTGATCAATGGTTGGTGTGAATTGTCCTTTGAAGAAAGTGAGTGTGGAAGAATAAGAGGTGATCTAATGAAAACATAAGGTGCAGGGGGGGGCTGTGCGGAGTAAATGCTGAGAGGATGCCTCATCTCCTGATGGCACCCAGAACCAGAGAGAATGGTCTCAGAATGGGTGGGTGTGTATTTAGGACTGAGATGAGGAAGGATTTATTTTCTCAGAAAACTGCTAATATTTGAATCCTTTGTCACAGATCTGTGGGAGTAGAATCCTTGTGCATATATATAAGACTGAGATGGATGGATTTCTAATCAGTAAGGAAACCAAGAATGAGAGGGGAAGGCCAGGAAAATGACTCAAGTAATGTCAGATCGCCCAGGATCCTATTTAGTTGTAGTTTAGTTTAGTTAAGTTTAGTTTAGTTTTGAATTACCACATGGAAACAGGCCCTTCAGCCCATCGAGTCCATGCCAATTATCGGTCACCCGTTCACACTAGTTCTAAGTTAATCCCACTTTCTCATCCACTCCTTATAGGGCCATTTACAGCGGCCAGTTAACCTTCAAACCCGCACGTCTTTGGGATGTGTGGAGACGCTGGAGCACCCAGAGGAAACCCATGGGACAACAGCAGGATAGGCATTCAGGGCTGAATGGCCCGCTCCTGTTCATCCTTCTTCTGCACCTTCCATGTAGGTCCCCAGGGGTATTCAGCGTGGAATGAATGATAATACTTTGAACAATGTTTTAAAGTTCTCCTCTAGCTTTAGGATCTGTGGAAAACTTGGAAGAAAGTTCTCGGCAGAGGCAGCCTGGTGGCGCAGCAGTAGAGTTGCTGCCTTACAGCGCCAGAGACCCGGGTTCGATCCTGACTAGGGGTGTTGTCTGTACAGAGTTTGTATGTATTCCCCGTGACTGCGTGGGTTTTCACCGGGTGCTCTGGTTTCCTCCCACATTCCAAAGACGTACAGGTCTGTAGGTTATGTGTAGGATGGAACTGCAGATGCTGGTTTAAACCGAAGGTAGACACAAAATGCTGGAGTAACTCAGCGGGGCAGGCAACATCTCTGGAGAGAAGGAATGGGTGACATTTCAGGTCGAGACCCATCTTCAGACTGATGAGTCTTCAGGTCTGTAGGTCAATTGGATTCAGTAAAGATTGCAAATTAACCCCGGTGTGCGTAGGATAGTGCTAATGTACGGAGATCGCTGGTCGGCACGGACTCGGTGGGCTGAAGGGCCTGTTTCAGTGCTGTATCTCTAAAATAAAATCATGGTCTCTGTGATATTGAGGTAATGCTGCTTTCCTCATTGGATAAGGATGCCACAGTTTGACCCAAAGACCACAGGGAACATACTTGAAACAGCTGGGGAAAAGAAATCCATTAATCACGGGCAAACTTGCTTCATACCTAATTTAACTGAATAGGGTGACAGACTCCAGGGGATGAGTGGAGATTGTCGTCATGCAGTTTCCCAGTTCCCAAATCCCGTCAAGAGTTACTAATATTGATGGGTAGAAAACCAGAGACAGTCCTTTCCTTCTGCTTTGCATTATAAGGCAGTAATTCAATTATCTTTATGGTCACTTGACCACTTTGTTCTTCAGATCAGCCTTGATAAGTTCCTGTAAAATGCTTTGTCTCATTTTTCCCGCAACCGGTGTTAGATAGGGAAAAAAGTGCATCAAACGGCGGATGAAAAGTAAATAATTCGGAACAGACATATTTACATTTCTTCCCCTTCTGACTGCTGGGATATTGAACAGGATTCCTTTTATCTTTCAGTAAACAGGTTTCAGATCCAAACATATCATATTTCAGTGAACAAATACTATAAATATAGTATAATATCCCCTCATTAGGGCACTAATTAACCATAACAATTTCTGCGTGTGACTATCATTGGCCTTGATTATTCATTGCCTCTGCGCTTAAATAGTCGTTCCAATTCTGACTTAAAGGGGCTGTCCCACTTGGGCGACCTAATTGGCGAATTTAGAAGAGTTTGAAAAAATGACATGTTGAAGATCTCCTTCGACTATATAGAAGACCTCCTTCGACTATGTTGAAGACTAGCTTCGACTAGCTACGACTAGCTTCGGGAAAATTGGACACCGAATAGTGGAGAGTGAAGACGACCTCCTTCGACCTCCCTCGACCTCCCCGGACTATGATGAAGACTATCTACGACTACCTTCGACTACCCTCAATTACCTACGACTAACATGTCGACCTACTACGACCTACTACGACTAAACCTACGAGTAAAAAAAGTATCGAATTTTTCCATGGCGACCTTTTATTTACTCGCGGGAATTTTTTACATATTGAAAAAAACGCAGCGACCTAGCTGAGGCCTTGAGTACGCGGAGACCACTCTCGAGCATGAAGGAGAGTAACAAAGACCTCCTATGACCTCGTGTCGACCATGCTGCGAGTATGAGTCAAGGGCAAACCTACCAGAACTTGCGGATTAGGTCGCCCAAATGGGACAGGCCCTTTACAGTGCTTTAAGCTAGCCTGCAATTTTTAAAGAGTGATGCACTGTGTTTGGTACTGGGGACACTTCAATTGTCACAAGTGATAGGAGTAGAATTAGGCCATTCGGCCCATCGAGTCTACTCCACCATTCAATCAAGGCTGATCTATCCCTCCTAACCTCATTCTCCTGCCTTCTCCCCATAACCATTGACACCCGTACCTATTTGCTATTCTCCTCTCCTAAAAAGAGAGGAGAACAGCAAACCAGATTCAGATTCAGATTAGTTTATTGTCAAACAGTGTATTCCAGGGTGCAATGACATTCCTTGTTCACACGAAGCTCAGAGAGTAAACAATGTACATTAAGTAAATGATAAGTGCAAAAATAAATATAACAAATGCAAAATGGCAGAATGGTGCAAGATTGTAGTGCAATCCAAATCAAACTTGTACTGTAGTTGGAATACACTAAAATAGTAAGATTAAACGAGAACTTACCAGTTTGAAGTTTGATCTGTATTTTATGAGGAGTTACGATGAGGGATTACGTGAAGAACCCGCTCAGTGCGCAGGCGCGGCATACTTCCAAGCAGCGGTGTGGAATCACAGATAGACACAGGTATTTGAAGTAAACATAGTAAAGAAAAGGAGACATCAATTTATTAGTTTGATCCATATAATGAGGGTGGGAGCGGAGGGCACGTAATCCCTCATCGTAACTCCTCATAAAATACAGATCAAACTTCAAACTGGTAAGTTCTCGTTTAATCTTACTATTTTACTTCGGAGTCACGTGAGTGACTTCGTGAAGATTTCAAAGCTCTGTGATTTCAAACCGTGTAACAGTTTTATTTCACTCACTGCCGAAAGTTCTTGAGGGAGGAAGTGTTATCGTAATCAACCTATGAATCTGTTTCTCAAGAAACACAAAAGGTAGTTATTAACAATAACAAAATTAAAGTGCTCCCCCGGGCTTAACTTAAATATTTGCAGCTTGTAATATTTTCTCTGCAAATAAATCAGGTTTCATCAACGGCTTATTATAAAAGTTCTGAATGTCGTTTCCCTCGACCATCCTGCTGTATTCAGAATATGGTCAACCGGTACGTCCATTCTGTCGGCCGTTGATGTAGATGCTGCCCTAGTGGAATGAGATTTAAATGTATTAGTATCTATTCCGGCAGCCTTCAGTACCTGTTTGAGCCATCTTGAAATGGTTTGGCTCGTTACCCGGCCATGAGGTTACTTGTGGCTGACCCATAAGGCTTTTTCACTCCCTCTGATATTGTGGGTTGTGTCTATGTAATGTTGTAGATGGGTCACGACACACAACCGTGGCTTTTGTGGGTAGGCCCGGAATACCACCAGTGGATTAGCTGTTCCTGGCCTGCTTTGCTTCACCAGACCCTGTATGATGAATGTGATCTGATCTGGGGTGGTCACCATGTTGTCCAGCCTTAACTTGTGTAGTGACTGGACCCTCTGAGCGGATACGAGTGCCATCAACATGAGCGTCTTTAGTGTAGATTGCTCGAGGCTGAGGGATCTGGCTGGTGGCCATTCCCTGAGGTATGTCAGGACCACACTGATATCCCAAATATGGGTATACCTGGGTTTAGGGGCTTGATATCATAAATGCCCTTCATCAGTTTTACCACCAGTGGATGGGATCCCATTGCCTGTTGTCCTGCTGGTTTGAGATAAGCAGAAAAAACACTTCGCGCTGTGTTGATGGCACTGTAACTGATCCCTTCATCATGGTGTAGATGGGCCAGGAATTCCAGTACGTTGGTGGCTGTGGCTGTTGCATACTTTGTCCCTGTTTCCTGGCAGTACTTCTCCCATTTTCTTATGCTGATTCAGTACTGCCTCTTGGTGGATGTTCAAAGGGATGCCGACATGGTGGTGATTGTTCGTTCGGACAATCCCTGTTCCAGGTAAGATCTATTCAAAGCCTGCAACCCAGGAGTTTAATTTTCTCATGGCATGGGTGGCTTATGCCTGATACTGGGTGAGTTAATAATCCTGGATACTGGGAAAGACCATTGGTGACTCAACCACCATGTCATGTAGAACCGGGAACCATGGCTGTGTAGGCCAGTCGGGCACCATCAAAATTCCAGAAGCAGAGTCCATCTGTATTTTGCGAAGTACCCAACTGATGAGGCAGAAGGGAGGGAAAGCATAGAAGACATTTCCCCAAACCAGCGTGATGGCATGTATCGCTGCTGCCTCTGGGTCTGGTTCCCAAGCGACATATATAGGTAACTGGTGATTTCGTCTTGATGCAAATACATCGATATCTGGCGTTCCATACTGCTTAATAACTTTAGCAAATACTTTAGGGTTGAACATCCATTCGATGTTATCATTGAATTTGCGTGACCTGGTGTCTGCCACTGTGTTTAGCTTACCTGGTAGATAAGTAGCCGATAGCCAAATATGTCTTTCGACACACCATAGCCAAATCACATTGACCAATTTGTCGCATGATAATGATTTTATGCCGCCCATATGGTTAATATAAGCCACCACCGTAGTATTATCAATCTGTAACCGAACATGCAAGTGCTGCATATTAGCTACATATGCTTTTAACCCATAAAAGGCACCCAACATCTCTAGATAGTTAATGCCCAGTGTCAGTAGTAATGATGACTCTAGGTTAGTCCATCTACCACCTGTGCTGGATATGGAGTAAGTTGCTCCCCAGCCTTGAGCACTGGCATCTGTTTGAAGAACTAAAGTAAGGTTAGTGATGATGATAGAGCTGAAACTATGCCAAACATTTTCTGCCCACCACTGTAGCTGATATTGCTTCAGTGGGTAATTACATGACACGAACATCGTGACCTGTATGTCGTTTTAGTGCCTGTACCTTTGCTGTTTGTAAATTTTGATAGTGCAAAGGTCCGCATTGTGTAGCTGGAAATGCTGCTACCATTTTCCCAATCACTCTTGGGACTTGTCGAATAGTTGGTCCTTTGTTGACCATTAAATAGTTGCATGATTGTGCTAATGCAACCATTTTTTTTTTTTTTTTTTAATTTATTTATTTTTATTTTCCTTTTGGCAAGGTAACAGTCATATGGACTGAGATAATTGTGAAGCCCAGGTAGTCCATAATAGTGGATGGCTTCAACTTAGATTTATCTGGATGTAGGACGAACCCCAGAGTTTCGAGGAGCTGTTTTGTAGCTGATACTGCTGCCACAGCCAATTCCATAGTTTTCTCTACTATCTGAATATCATCCAGGTATGCCATGACAATATGTGTTTGTTTCTTAGTCTTGCCATGGCTATATTCAATATTTTGATGAATAATCTTGGGGCTGAGGTTAGCCCATTGGGCAATGCTTTGTACTGCCTCAGCTGCCCCAACCAGATAAATTGTAGGTATCTGCAATGATCCTTGTGTATGGGTATTAGATAGTAAGCATCTTTCAGATCGATGCTTGCCATGAAGTATCCTTTGGAAATCAGTTGTTTGGCAGTAACAACTGTCTCCATTTTGAAATGTATATACTCAACAAACTTATTTAGTGATGTTAAGGCAATGATGATGCGACATCCACCATCTTTTTTGGTTTTATTTGATACAAATTCCATAGGTTCATGTTTGGTCTTTTGGATGACCTCTCCACTAATGCTGTTGAGTATATACTTATCACACGTGACAGTAACCCATGCTTCTTTAAACCAGTGTAATCTCCCCTCTGTTAGTAAAGCACCCTTATTCTCTATATGCTGGCAGGAACCAGACCCACCTACCTCCATGTTCATTGGTGTTTCTTTTGTTTCCTGATGTTTTTGTAGGTTTTGCTTGTCTGACGTGCTGGCGATGTTGGGGGGTGGCGCATTTTCCATGGGGTCCGCTGTGGGCCCTGATCTAAAAAAGATCTTTGGGGATAAAATGCGGTCCCCGAGCTTTCACCAGTCCTATATTGAGGACGTCGACTGGTGGATGCCATGGGGTGCTGCCGCTTGGGTATTGTAGCTCTTGGTTTGCTCGTCCCAGGGCCTGCCCTCATGAGGTCGAAAGATGTCGCTGCTTCCTCCATGTCCCTCAGTTTTTTGTTGAGGTCTTTCCCAAATAACAGAGCGTCCGTCTCTGTAGCTGGGGCTCTGCACAACCCAGCAAATTTGGGATTGAGGGCAGGTCTTATGTTTCCCCGCCGGAGATTGTGTATCTCAAATTGTGTGTTGCACATCAGTGCCAGCACATCCTGCTGGCAAGTATCCATCTCCGTACTTTGCACAGAACGAGCAAAGGCTGTAATGGCCGACGTCCGGAGCCTTAGGATCCGCTGTAGCTTGATTTCATGGTTACACATGTTTGACCCCACGTGACCCCAGATCTGGCTGTTCACAGTCTTCACTCTGAGGGCCTCACAGTTCTCTGGTGCTGTATAAAATTCAAGCACCTCAAGAAGTACCTTCTCCTGCAAGGGCTTATTTGACAGATGATTGATGCTGGCCGCCATGTTTGGTTCCTGCGGTCTTCCAGCACGTGGGGTTGCTACCTAGCGGTCCATCACACCCAGCAGCTCTTCCTGCTCCTGCACCCCTTGCATACTGCCGAATTCTTCCGCCAGCCCCTGTTCCAGACCAGCCCAACCCTGGTCACCAATGCTAGCCTCCAGTAATGAGGGAGCAGAGGGCAGTGCACAAGACACTGTGGAGGAGGTGCCTGACCTACCTCCGCGAGAACGCTCCTTCTGCGTAGCTCGCTGGAGCATCTGCTCCAAGAGCTGTTATAAGCTCTGGCGGCTGTCTCTCCTCCGTGTAGGTGGAGACATGTCCCCATCCGACAAATCAGACATTACCGGCCGGTTGCTCTCATGGCTTTGCTCCCTGTCCGTTGTGCAGGCATTAGCGGGACTGGGCTCGGCTCGGTGTCGGGGATAGCGGAGCGCTCTATGAGCGGTCCTGCCGCCTGTTGCTGCCCCCCTGAGATTAAACGCTCCGCTGGTGGAGTTGAGCTGGGGGCAGTTCTGTTGGAGAGTCTTCTCGTGAGTGTACTTATTTGCTAAGAACACCCACACTCTCTTTCTCTGTTAGACTTAGTTGAATATACTTACCCAACGGTCCGTTTCAAAAATGCAGCCGGAGAGCCTTCCTCCAGCTGCCGCCGCTGTTGCACTGCTGGCGTAATGCCGCGCCTGCGCACTGAGCGGGTTCTTCACGAAGTCACTCACGTGACTCCGAAGTAAAATCCTGCACCATTCTTCAGTTTTGCATTTATTGTATTTATTAAAGAATAAATTACTATTATAGAATAACCAAATGATGTGATGTGGAGCTAGGAGCAAGAGTATATAGCAATGCCTCCAGGAAGGGGGGGGTTAAGGAGATGATTGGTTCACACAGTCTGTTAGTTAAACTAAACTAAACTAAACTGACCATTTCCACCAGTAACCTGAGCAATACCATGAGCATAGAGGCTCAGAGCTCCAGTCACCAGCAGCAATGCAAACAACTTAAGGGTTGCACAGTGGCGTTACTGCCTTACAGCGCCAGAGACCCGGGTTTGATCCTAACCGTGGGTGCTTGAGTGTATGGAGTTTGTACATTCTCCACGTGAACTGCTTGGATTTCCTCCGAGATCTTTGGTTTCCTCCTAAACTCCTAAAAGAGGCACAGGTTTTGTAGGTTAATTGGCATGGTATGAATGTAAAATTGTCCCTGGTGTGTGTGTGGGGTAGTGTTAACGTGTGGGGATCGCTGGTCGGTGCGGACTCGGTGGGCCGAAGGGCCTGTTTCCGCGCTGTATCTCTAAACTAAATTTTGGTCGTGCTGGAAGTTGGTGTTGAATGTGAAGCAGTTGTCCACGTCAGTGTAAACCACCACAATGGAGCAAAGGCTTCTCATCACTCCTAGTGTGTAGGGAGTACATGCGAATGTGGGGCTCAAATCATTACTCATTTCGGTAGCAGAGTTGCTCTATCTGCGAATTTTTCTCCTCTCCTCTGTCTACGTGTAGAGTCACAGAGTTGGGCAGCACAGCCCAGCATGTCCATGGAGGCCTGTTTCCCCATCTAGTGTGATGCCAACATTAGCACAGAATCCTTCTAAGTCTCCCCTTACATCTCTGCATGGCTTGGCTTCATTCTCCAGCTACACTGAGTTCCCAGGGGAACCTTCCCGTTGCATAAACATCTTACAGCAACTGATCTCGCTTGCAAAACCGTTGGCCAGAGAAATAACTTCAGCGTTTGCCACGTTCTCTTTGTAATTTTTTTAATTTTAACACAACTATAGAAAACACTCAAAATCACCTGAAGAAACCAACCAGTAACGTGGATAAGGTTTCTAAACATCCAACCATATACTCAGTTTCTAGCGATTTTGTTTGAACTCCTGAGTATCTCCAGCAATTTAAAACATTTACAGTTCCCACATCAATTCTGTCGAACATCGGAGGTTGAGGGGAGACAATAGAAGCAACTAAAATTATGAGAGGTATAGATATGGTAGACAGTCAGAACCTTTAGCCCAAGGTAGAAGTGTCCAACATTATCGGGCATACCTATAAGGTAGGTTCACGAGATTGATCCCTGGGATGGCGGGACTGTCATATGAGGAAAGATTGAAAAGACTAGGCTTGTATTTACTGGAGTTTAGAAGGATGAGGGGCATCATATAGAAACATATAAAATTATAAAAGGACTGGGCAAGCTAGATGCAGGAAAAATGTTCCCAATGTTAGGCAAGTCCAGAATCAGGGGCCACAGTCTTAGAATAAAGGGGAGGCCATTTCAGACTGAGGTGAGAAAAATGTTTTCACCCAAAGAGTTGTGAATTTGTGGAATTTCCTGCCACAGAGGGCAGTGGAGGCCAAATCACTGGATGGATTTAAGAGAGAGTTAGATAGAGCTCTAGGGGCTAGTGGAATCAAGGGATATGGGGAGAAGGCAGACACGTGTTATTGATTTGGGACGATCAGCCATGATCACAATGAATGGCGGTGCTGGCTCGAAGGGCCGAATGGCCTCCTCCTGCACCTAGTTTAAGAGAGATGTGCAGGGCACGTTTCTTACACAGTGAATGGCGATGGCCTGAGACGCATTGTAAGGGGTGGTGGTGGCATTTAAGAGGCTTTTAGATAGGCACAAGGAAGTCCAAGGAATAGAGGGATATGGGTCGTGTACAAACAAATGAGATCAGTTTAACTTGGCATCATGTTCTACACAAACATTGTGGGCTGAAGGGCCCATTCCTGTGCTGTACTGTTCTATGTTCTAAGTGAAGTTTGATTTTATTGTAATTACTTTGAATAAAATAAACATGGTTTAGTTTAGAGATGCAGTGCGGAAACAGGTCCTTCGGCCCATTAAGTCCACGCCGACCCGTGATCACCCGCTAGGGACAATTTACAATTGACTCTCTGAAGGCAATTAACCAACAAATCTGTCCGCCTTTGGAGTGTGGGAGGTAACCGGAGCACCCGGAGAAACCCACGCAGTCACAGGGAGAATGTACAAATTCTGTGCAGACAGCACCCGTGGTCAGGATTGAACCCGGGTGTCTGGCTCTGTAAGGCAGCAACTCTACCGCTGCGCCACCATGCCACCCGAGTGTTTGTGATGATCATTGAAACAATCAAGCATAGAAGATGAAGAGGATAGTGTGAGAAGTTCCTATCCTACAACTGACGTCTCAACAGTAGACTGGAGAAGTCTGAAGAAGGGTCTCGATCTTAAACATCGACCGTTCCTTTGATCCAGAGCTGCTGAGTTACTCCAGCATTTTGTGTCTATCTTCGGTGTAAACCAGCACCTTCAGTTCCTTTCTACACCTCAACAGTACAAGCTTTCTTCAGTGCTGGGCAGAAGTGTCAACTCATATGCTAAACCTACATTACTATTTAAAGAGAAACAGATGTGTCTGGCTAATATTCTTACGTTAAGAAAGAAAACAATGGAAATATAACTGCTTATTTCTGCAGTACAATAACAGTCAAAAATATTGACTTCACTGTATAACACTTTGAAAGCTATGTGGGTCATAAAAGAAACCATATAAATGCAAATCATTATGTTATTGTTATTGTGCCAAATGCTGGATTGGATGTGAAGTCATCTTACACACAAAGAAATAATAACTAAACATCAAAAATAATTGTGTGGGAGGTCCTTTGGGAGATTTCTGAAAATAGTAAAAGGCTTCGATATAAATACACTTCCTTCTCATCACATTTCCTCCGCACCAGTTAATCTTTCAATTCCTTGGCAAATAAGGTTGAACGAGTAGCGTTTCAGGTCGAGACCCTTCTTCAGACCGAAGGAGGGTCTCGACCCGAAAGGTCACCTATTCCTTTTCTCCAGAGATGCTGCCTGTCCCGCTGAGTTTTACTCCAGCATTTTCATAAGTTTATGTCCATTAGTCATAGGAGCAGAATTAGGCCATTCGGCCCATCGAGTCTACTCCGCCATTCAATCATGGCTGATCTATCGCTCCCTCCTAATTCCATTCTCCTGCCTTCTCCCCATAACCCCTGACACCCGTACTAATCAAGAATCTATTTATCAATGCCTTAAAAAAAAACATTGACTTGGCCTGCACAGCCTTCTGTGGCAATGAATTCCACAGATTCACCACCCTCTGAATAAAGAAATTCCTCCTCATCTCCTTCCTAAAGGAACGTTCTTTAATTGTGAGGCTATTGCCTTTGGTCCTATCTTCGATGTAAACCAGCATCTGCAGTTCCTTCCAACACTAGGTTGAATGGGTGTCAGTGAATTGTTGCAAAATACTGGTTAGGCTGCACTTGCTACATTGCTTGCAGCTCTGGGTGCCCCATGGAAGGATGTAATTGTGTTGCTGAGAGTGCAGAGGAGATTCACCAGGGTGTTGCCTGCAATGGAGGGCGACAGTTGTAAGGAGAGGTTGGATATACTAAGGTTGTTTTCTCTGGAGCGAAAAAAGTTGCATGGTGACCTGATACAACCATACAAGATTATTAGAGGCATAAACAGGGTCGACATTCAGAATCTTTTATCCATGGTGGCAGCCTCTAGTGGACCTATGCGAGGATCCTGTTTGTTGATTTTAGCTCTGCATACAACACCATTGTGCCAAAGTTACTACACTCCAAACTTTCCGAGTTGACTGTGCCTGAACCCCTCTGTCAGTGGAGCACCAACTTCCTGACAGACAGGAAGCAACATGTGAGGCTGGGAAAGCTCATCTCGGACCCGCAAGGCTGCGTACTCTCTCCTCTCCTCTACTCTCTCTACACCAACGACTGCACCTCCACCGACACCTCTGTCAAGCTTCTCAAGTTTGCGAACGACACAACCCTGATTGGACTGATCCAGGATGGGGAGGAATCTGCCTCCAGCTGGCGTCCTGGTGCCGTTGCAACAACCTAGAGCTCAATGCTCTTAAGACAGTGGAATTGATTGTACAATTTAGGAGAGCTCCCGCTCCCCTCACCCCACTCACCATCAACAACACCACAGTCACATCTGTGGAGTATTTTAAGTTCCTGGGAACCATCATCTCCAAGGACGTTAAGTGGGGGGGCTACCATCGACTCCACAGTCAAAAAGGCACAACAGAGGATGTACTTCCTACGGCAGCTGAGGAAGCACAATCTACCACAGGCAATGATGGTCCAATTCTACACAGCCAACGTAGAGTCTGTTCTCACCTTCTCCATCATGGTCTGGTTTGGCTCAGCCACCAAGCACGACACCTGGAGGCTGCAGCGCATCGTTCGATCAGCAGAGAAGATTATTGGCTGCAACCTTCCCTCCATTGATGAACTGTACACTGCAAGGGCCAGGAAGCGAGCGGGCAAGATCATCTCTGACCCCTCTCACCCTGGCCACAAACTATTTGAATCACTTTCCTCTGGAAGGCGACTCCGGACTGTCAAAGCTGCCACAGCCAGACATAAAAACAGTTTTTATCCACGAGTAGTTGCTCTACTCAATAGCCAAAAATCTGTAGCCTCCCTTTAATCAGGTATTTTGTTGGTTCACATGCTTGATCAATGGTGTTTTATCATTAATGTTTTATTATTATTAATGTTTAGCGTTTTCTGAGTCATTCGTAACTGTCACTGTATGTCATGTTGTTAATTGTGGGCAGAGCACCAAGGCAAATTCCTTGTATGTGAATACTTGGCCAATAAACTTACTTACTTACTTACTTATTACTAACTTACTCTAAAACAAGAGGGCATAGGTTTCCTGTGAGAGAAAGTAGTTTTAAAAGAGATCTGAGGGATACACCTTGTTTCATGGAGAAAGGCTGATATGGAACAAGCTGCCAGAAGTAGTTGAGGCAGGTACTATAACAATATTTAAAAGGCATGTGGACTGTACGTGGATAGGAAAGGTTTAGAAGGATACTAGACTAAGTGGGACCCGTTGGGTCCCTGTCACACAGGAGGCTTGGTTACCCCAACGTAATATTCCACCACTCACCCATAGCCCCCAACTGCACAGATGCAGCTCATTTCCCCTCATCCCTAGCACTCTCTCCCCCTCTTCACCCTCCCTCCTCTTTCCCCTCTCCTCCTCCCCTCCCCAATCCCCCCTCACCTTTCTCTCCCTCTCCTTACCCCTACCCTCAGTCACTCCCTCCCTCCCTCCATAACTCCTCTCCCTCCATACCCCCTTCCTATCCATATATCTCCCACCTCCCCCACTCCTCACCTCTCCCTATCCCCCCCACTATCCCTCCTCCCCTCCCCCACTGCCCTCCTCTCCCTCTATTCCCCACTCCCCCCTCCTCTACTTCCCCCTCATCTCCCTCTATTCCCCCTCCTCCCCCACTCCCTCCTCATCACCTCCCTCTTCTTTTCACTCTCATCCTACCCTCCCCGAATCCCTCCCTCACCTCTCCTTTTCCCTACCCTCAGTCACTCGCTCCCTCCCTCCATAACTCCTCTCCCTTCCCTACTCCCCTCCTCTCCCTCTATCCCCTCTCTTCCCCCACTCTCCCTCCCCAGGATCTCGAGGTTGCTGCTCCGCTCCCTTCTTGCGCGCCCCGGAGGAGCATCAGCCGTCAGCGCCCATAGAGCCAGGCCTCGGATCCTCGGCTCGGCCCCGAATCACCAGCAGCTACAGCTGCACCGGCTTGTGGGTGGGGGTGGTGTGGTGGTGGGGGGGAGATCTCGGGGAAAAGACGGGGGAAGAGCCATAGGGGAGAGGGGGGTATCACGGGGGAGGGGGGCAGGAGCCAGCGAGGGGGGCCAGAGGGGAAAAGACTGGAGTTGCAGGGCGTTGCGATGGCGGTGCGTTTGGGACCCACAATGGGCGCTTGATACTCTCCTCCGCTGGGATCAGACTCTGCGCTTTCCGTTTGGTGACATCTCCGACTCTGGGCCGGGCCGCTTCCGGACCCTCCGAAAATTGCGTTCGGTTGGAGACCTCCGCTGGCCATCCTCAGCTCCAGTAAAGATGCGATGGCACAAGAAGGGGCGGACCGTCCCGGGGATTGACAGGAGAAGCGATCAATCCACGCGGCGCTGACTGGCAGGAGAGGAGATCGATCTGCGCACGGGCGTTTTGTGTGATTTTTAAACCTTGCTAACTTTTACAATAGACCACAGATTGG
Source organism: Malacoraja senta (assembly GCA_038087875.1). NCBI lineage: Eukaryota > Metazoa > Chordata > Chondrichthyes > Rajiformes > Rajidae > Malacoraja > Malacoraja senta. Next base: position 25,096,245 of record CM075986.1, on the reverse strand, counting down.
AACGAAACTTGGTGCACTCGCAGCACAGGAGAAAGGTGAGTGCGCTGTTGAAAAATCGTAGTGTTATCGTGTACCGTTTTCGCGCAAATAGAAAAACCACGCAAACCAGAAAAGCACAAGATCAGAGTTTTTGTTATGTATAGAATAGATAGATGGGCCAAACGTGGGCAGGTGGGATTAGTGTGGAAGGTCGGCACGGGCAAGTTTGGCTGAAGGGCCTATTTCCATGCTAACGATCGGTGGATCCGTCGGTGATCCCCTGCGCCTTTGTCAGGATCGAATCCGGGTCTCTGGCGCCATGAGACTGCGGCACCACCGTGTTGAATGACAAGGAGAGGTGGTTAGACTCCCTTTTGTCGGCAATGATCATTGCCTGGTTTTAAATTTGCACAGACATTACTTGCAACTTCTAGAATACTACTACGTCTAGAATAGTATTCTATGTCCACTATTCAGTACAATAGTGAATTCACTATTCTGCTTAGTGAATAGAATAGAATAGATGCAGTGAAATTTGAGTCAAGAGGAGGCTCTTTTTAGCCATACAAAGCCATACAAAGGGAAACTAAGTTTCACTTAGCGAAAAGAACACAATACACACTTAAAATAAATGTAATATAAACATCCACCACAGTTGCTAGAGGGGGTGCTGAAGGCAGGTACAATTTCTGCATTTAAGAAGCATTTAAATAGGAATTTATGTCGGCATGATATTGAAGGCCTAGTGTGGGCAAACGGGATCAGTGTAGGTGGGCAAGAGGGTTGGCACGGATGGGGCATGGACAGGAGTGAGGATTATTTGATACAGTGCTGTCAGTGAGGTTTTAGCTCAGAGTTTGTGACTGGTTGTCGACGCAGCCCAGACCATCACACGAACCAACTTCCCTTCCATTGACTCCATCTACACCTCACGCTGCCTCGGCAAGGCTAGCAGCATAATCAAGGATGGGCCGCACCCTGGCCACTCACTCTTCTCCCCTCTCCCATCAGGCAAAATGTATAGAAGTGTGAAAACACACCCCTTCAGATTCATTCATTGTTCTATATCTCTCTACATTGTGCTTCTGATTTTCTTTTTTTGTCTTTTTGGAAGGAATTCTGTCCCTGATTTGTGTATTGGTCTTTATAACTTATTTTTTTAAATTCTGATTATATGTTTCCTATAAATCTCTGTAAGGTGTCCTTGAGACCTCGGTATAAGGCGCCCGTAAATAAAATTCATTATTATTATTATTATTATTACATCATCGTCTATATCTCTCGTTTCCCTTTCCCATGACTTTCAATCTAAAGAAGGGTCTCGACTCGAAACATCACCCATTCCTTCTCTCCAGAGACGCTGCCTGTCCCGCTGAGTTACTCCAGCATTTTGTGTCTACCTCCAGATTCAGGGACAGTTTCTTCCCGGCCTTTATCAGGCAACTGAACCATCTTATTACAACCAGAGAGCAGTCCTGAACTACTATTTACCTCAATGGTGACTCTCTGTTTATTCTTGTTCAGACTTTAGAAGGTAGAAAAAAATGCTGGAGAAACTCAGCGGGTGAGGCAGCATCTATGGAGCGAAGGAGATAGGCGACGTTTTGGGCCGAAACCCTTCTTCAGACCCACCCGCTGAGTTTCTCCAGCATTTTTGTCTACCTTCGATTTTCCAGCATCTGCAGTTCCTTCTTAAACATCTTGTTCAGACTTTGCTGGCTTTACCTTGCACTAAATGTTACTCCCTTATCTTGTATCTATACACTGTAAATGGCTCGATTGTAATCATGTATTGTCTTTCTGTTCACTGGTTAGCACGCAACAAAAGCTCTTCACTGTACCTCAGCACAAGTGATAATACACGAAACTGAAACTGGAATTGGTGTTGAGTGAATAATGCTATTCGCCACTTTAAACAGGTTCAGCATTGCAGCTTATTCAGTTCTTACATTATTTTCATGGATATAAATATTGATTGCTCTTAAAGGACTTAATGGAATGTTATTGACTTAAAGCTTCAAAGTGTTTTCAAACATTAAATACTTTTCCTGTTTCTGAACTGAAGATTTTATAGTTTAGTTTCGAGATGCAACAAACAAAAAACCCGCTGAAATTCAGCCCACCGAATCCGTCCTGACCTGCGATCCACGTGACACTAGCATTCGCAAGGGACATTATAGACTTTTTACTGAAGCCAATTAACCTACAAACCTGTAATCCTTTGGTGTGTGGGAGGAAACCGGAGCATCCGGGGAAAACGCATGCGGTCACGGGGAGAACTAAATCCATTCAGGCAGCACCCATAGTCTCTGATCCTGGGTCTCTGATGCTGTAAAGGGCCTGTCCCACTTTCACGACCTAATTCACGACCTTTTTTACTCGTGGACATTTTTCATCGGGCTAGAAAAAACGCCCCGACCTGCTTGATGTCACAAGTACCTACGACTAGCATCACGACCTACCTACGACCTCCTACGACCTCCTACGACCTCATGATGACCATGCTGCGAGTATGAGTCAAGGACAAACTCGGCAGAGGTTGTGAATTGGGTCGTGAAAGTGGGACTGGCCCTTTAGACAGCAACTCAACTGCTGTGCCACCGTGCCGCCCACTTGCAGGTAGGTAGCAAGCTAGGTAGCAATTACATCGGAAACTTCAGCCAGTATTTGGTTTGCTATACTATGAGCTGAAGTTATTGAAAGTATTTTCAACTGTTGCAAAGTTACTTTTCTTTGGTGGGGTGAGAGGGTCTTGAAAATGGAAAGGAAAGACAATTACAGTGGGAGTGAACAAAGTTCCTTCCTTCTTGAAGGCCTCTGTACAAGCTACCATTCTATGCCCTGAGACCGGTGAATCACCCTTCCAAACTTTCATTTCATTTCCTTAGGAAATTAAGTAAAGTTACATGACAGAACTCAAGAAATCTATCCCCAGTCACTTGTGCAAATGCACAAGATTAGCAATAGGTGGGATTTATATTCAACTTCTAAATTTGAATTGCATTGAAACCAATCTAGCTACTGTAAATTTTGGAAAAAGTTCAACACAAAGCCTTGACTGTATTACATGTTTGTCTGCTTCCAGATTATAACCATATATTGAAGGTGTGCCAGAGGTTGTAAAGTATTTTGAGACATCCTGTGGTCACGAGCAATACTGGACAAATGCAAATATTTCCTTATTTTCTCCCTTCGCTATCTTGATTTTAACCTTTTTGATTTTCAGAGTTTAGGTTAGTCTAGTTTAGAGATTTAGCGCAGAAACAGGCCCTTCGGCCCATCGAGTCTGCTCCGACCAGCCATCATCATACACTAGCACTATCCTGCACACGCTAGGGACAATTTACAATTTTACCACGCCAATTAATCTACAAACCCGTGCATCTTTGGAGTGTGGGAGGAAACCAGAGCTCCCAAAGAAAGCCCACGGGGTCACAGGGAGAATGTACAAACTCCGTACAGACAGCGGCCGCAGTTAGGATTTATAATTTAAATGAATAATTAAGTTGCATCAACATTGTGAAATTAAGACAATATTGTGCAGAAGTTGAGAATACAAATGGCCTGCGTGCAGTCGGATAGTGGTGACCAAGTGACATGGTCAGAATTTCAGCAGGTTCTTTCCAACCTCTTTGTTTACTTCCCTGGCAAATGACATAAACCCAAAGATAAGTAGAACAGCAGCCAACCGAACCACTGATACAGGTTTGCAGAAGAATCTACTCATTCCCAAGAAAATCAAAGAGGTTTTTCTATCAACCAGGCGACTCTAACTCAGTTATAAACAGCAGGGTGAGAGCAGGGAGACATGCAGGCCATGGATGAAATAAATGTCAGTGAAACTGTATGTACATTGCACCCACTTAACTGCTCTTGTTTCTCTCAACCAAGAGGCCATTGTTCATCTGTGAGCTTCAATACATTATTCTGCTGTGGGAAAATTCAGCTTAAAATGTCCGAGTTTAATGTTACCTCCTCAGGCTATATTGGATAACACACTGTATCGGATTTATTTTAAAAGGGAAAAAATACCGACGCACTGGAAATCTGAAATAAAAACAGAACATGATGGAAACTCTAAGCAGGTTACGCAGCATCCACTGAAAGAAATAAACAGAGTTATTATTTCAGATCGATCACCTTTCATGAAACTTTAACCTTGTTCTTTCTCTGCAGATTTTGTTGAGCAGTTTGCGATTTTCTAGCATCCTTAGTTTAGGTCAGAGGTACAGCATGAAAACAGGCCCTTTGGCCCACCCAGTCCACGCCGACCAGCGATCACCCATCCACTCTCTACACACTCGCGGCAATGTACAGAGGAGCAATTAACCTGCAAACCCGCACGTCTTTGGGATGTGAGAGGAAACCGGAGCACCCAAAGGAAAACCACATGACCACAGGGAGAACATTCAAACTCCACACAGACAGCACCTGAGGTGAGGATTGCATCAGGGTGCCTGGCAGACGGGGGTAGCTCTGCCAACTGTGCCACTGAACTTCCCACCATCTTTTTAATTCAGGCCATTGTCCAATGATGGGAAGTAGCCAAGTGCTGCTGACGTGAGCCAATACACAATGTGTTCTAGTTTCGGCACATTAAGTATTTATTCTATGTTCAGGACTGTGGTCATGAACAAACTCCCACTCTATCAGCACCAACCCACTGAATTAAAGGCAGTTCATTTAACACTGGATAAGAAATTTAGCTTGACATAGATTTCACCCTAACTGCACCCGCATTAGGGTGTGACAGTGGAGCCACGGCAGAGTTGCTGCATAACAGCACCCAAGACCTTTGTTCGAACCTGACTATGGATGCTGTCTGTGTGGAATTTGTGCGTTCGCCCTCTGACCTCTGACCGCCTGGGTTTTCTTCAGGTTTCCTCCCACATTCCAAGGACGTGCAGGTTTGTAGATGAATTGGTTTGTGTAGATAGTCCCTAGTGTGCAGGTGATCAATGGTCGTTGCAGACAAGGTGGGTCGAAGGGCGTATTTCCACGCTATATCTCTAAATTAATCTAAACACCTAACTTCAGTCCTGAAGAGGGATCCCCACCCAAAACATTGCCAATCTATTCCTTTCACAAATGCTGCCTGACCCATTGATTACTCCAGTACTTTGTGTCCATTTTGTTAAGCCAGTATCTTCAGTTTCTTGTGTCTACCCTTCCACTGGAAATAGATCTTTGCTTATTGGTATCCCTATGATTCAAGAAAAAAGAATTGTAATTTTAGAGGGACCTTCAAGCAAATTGGGCAGCAGGGTGGCGTGGTGGTACAGCTACTGCCTTACAGCGCCAGAAACCTGAGTTTGAACCTGACTACGGGTGCGTGTATGTACAGAGTTTGTACGTTCTCCCCATTACCTGCGTTGGTTTTTCCAAGATCATCGGTTTCCTCCCACACTCCAAAGACATACAGGCTTGTAGCTTAATAGGCTTGGTATAAAAGTCATTTATCCCTAGTGTGTGGAGGATAGTGCTGGTGGACGGGGATTGCTGGTCGGTGTGGACCACAATAAACTAAACTGTAACAGAGTCTGGTCGTATAATCCAGGTAAATCAACTGAACAGATTATTACAGACAGAGTCATTGTTAATCACTCAGTTATGGGACTTGGAAATGACAGGACATTGATAGTAATCGTATTTGAGTCACTGCTAGAGCATGGAGTGAAAAGGAGGTTAAAAAAAAGTTAGATTGTATCAGCTACATGAAGTGTATTACTGATGTAGTCAGGCCAGCACCATCTCTGATTCATCCCCGAGTCAGGCATGGTTCAAATTAAAGGTCGCATCAGTAACAGCAGGAACCGTATTCCGATTCCAAATGGATTGTCAAAGAAATTGTGCAAACTGAAAGAAATGTTTGAATGTTGTTTCATGAAGGAAAAATAAATGATACAGATTCTTCAAAGATTTGCTGGACTGCTTATTTTTGTAGCCACTGAAATTCAGCACCAGGGGAGTAACAGGCTTAATTTAGGACACAAGGAACTGTAAATGTTGGTCTACCAAAAACAGATAAAGTGCTGGAGTAACTCAGGCAGCGTCTCCGGAGAACATGAATAGGCAATGTTTTGGGTCAGGACCCTTCTTCATTGAAGAACTGAACTGATTGAGATAATCATAAGGGTATATCTTCCAGTCTCAACGTTTTGGTGATTTTTTTTCTGTCCAACATTCTTTGGTCTTCCTATGGAAAAAAAAACGGAGTTAACATTTCTGAAATTCAACCTGAAACATTAATTGTTTGTCCATCCACTGATCCTGCACGACCTGCTGAGTGTTTGCAGCATTTTCTTTATTTTTTGTTTTAGATTTTCAGCATCTGCAGTTTTTAAAAATAATTTTCATTAGGTCTTCCTATTCGCTATGCAGCTCTTTGGCAGGGAGGTCTGAAACCTTCTAGTGCCTTGGGAAGATAGTAGCTTGGTTTAGTTTAGATTATTGTCACATGTACCGAGGTACAGTGAAAAGCTTTTGTTGCGTGTTAACCAGTCAGCGGAAAGACAATTACAATCGACGATTACAATCGAGCCGTCCACAGCATACAGATGCAGGATAAAGGGAATAATGTATAGTGCAAGCTAAAGTCCAGTAAAATCCCATTAAAGATAGTCGAAAGGTCTCCAATGAGGTAGATAGTAGCTCAGGTCCACTCTCTAGTTGTTGAGCTACTATGTACATCATTGGAAATCCTCCCTAACACTAAATTAAGTTATTAATGAATATGATATAGTTGGGATCACGGAGACATGGCTCCAGGGTGACCAATGCTGGGAGCTGAACATCCAGGGATATTCAATATTCAGGAGGGATAGACAGAAAGGAAAAGGAGGTAGGGTAACGTTGCTGGTTAGAGAGGAGATTAACGCAATAGAAAGGAAGGACATTAGCTTGGAGGATGTGGAATCGATATGGGTAGAGCTGCAAAACACTAAGGGGCAGAAAACGCTAGTGGAAGTTGTGTACAGGCCACCTAACAGTAGTAGTGGAGTTGGGGGTGGCATCAAACAGGAAATTAGAAATGCGTGCAACAAAGGTAAAACAATTATAATGAGTGACTTCAATCTACATATAGATTGGGTGAATCAAATTGGCAGGGGTGCTGAGGAAGAGGATTTCTTGGAATGTATGCGGGATAGTTTTCTAAACCAACATGTAGAGGAACCAATGAGAGAGCAGGCTATTCTAGACTGGGTATTGAGTAATGAGGAAGGGTTAGTTAGCAGTCTTGTTGTGGTTGGCCCCTTGGGCATGAGTGACCATAATATGGTTGAGTTCTTCATTAGGATGGAGAGTGACATTGTTAATTCAGAAACAAGGGTCCTGAACTTAAAGAAAGGTGACTTTGTGGGTATGAGACGTGAATTGGCCAAGATAGACTGGCAAATCATTCTTAAAGGGTTGACGGTGGATATGCAATGGAAGGCATTTAAAAACTGCATGGATGAACTACAACAATTGTTCATCCCAGTTTGGCAAAAGAATAAATTGGGGAAGGTAGTGCATCTGTGGATAACAAGGGAAATCAGGGATAGTATCAAAACAAAAGATGAAGTGTACAAATTAGCCTGAAAAAGCAGCCTACCAGAGGACTGGGAGAAATTCAGAGTCCAGCAGAGGAGGACAAAAGGCTTAATTAGGAAAGGGAAAATAGATTATGAAAGAAAACTGGCAGGGAACATAAAAACTGACTGCAAAAGTTTTTATAGATATGTGAAGAGGAAAAGATTAGTTAAAACAAATGTAGGTCCCTTGCAGTCAGAAACAGGCAAATTGATCATGGGGAACAAGGACATGGCAGACCAATTAAATAACTACTTTGGTTCTGTCTTCACTAAGGAAGACATAAATAATCTGCCGGAAATAGCAAGGGACCGGGGGTTAAATGAGATGGAGGAACTGAGTGAAATCCAGGTTAGCCGGGAAGTGGTGTTAGGTAAATTGAATGGATTAAAGGCCGATAAATCCCCAGGGCCAGATAAGTTGCATCCCAGAGTACTTAAAGGAGTAGCCGCAGAAATAGTGGATGCATTAGTGATAATTTTTCAAAACTCTTTAGATTCTGGAGTAGTTCCTGAGGACTGAAGGGTAGCTAATGTAACCCTTAAAAAGGGAGGGAGAGTGAAAACGGGGAATTACAGACCAGTTAGTCTAACATCGGTGGTGGGGAAAATTTTGGAGTCAGTTATTAAAGATGGGATAGCAGCACATTTGGAAAGTGGTGAATTCATTGGACAAAGTCAGCATGGATTTATGAAAGGTAAATCATGTCTGACGAATCTTCCAGAATTTTTCGAGGATGTAACTAGTAGAGTGGATAAGGGAGAACCAGTGGATGTGTTATATCTGGACTTTCAGAAGGCTTTCGACAAGGTCCCACATAAGAGATTAGTATGCAAACTTAAAGCACATGGTATTGGGAGTTCAGTATTGATGTGGATAGAGAACTGGCTGGCAGACAGGAAGCAAAGAGTAGGAGTAAACGGGTCCTTTTCAGAATGGCAGGCAGTGACTAGTGGGGTACCGCAAGGCTCAGTGCTGGGACCCCAGCTATTTACAATATATATTAATGATCTGGATGAGGGAATTGAATGCAACATCTCCAAGTTTGCAGATGACACGAAGCTGGGGGGCAGTGTTAGCTGTGAGGAGGATGCTAGGAGGCTGCAAGGTGACTTGGATAGGTTGGGTGAGTGGGCAAATGCATGGCAGATGCAGTATAATGTGGATAAACGTGACGTTATCCACTTTGGTGGCAAAAACAGGAAAGTAGACTATTATCTGAATGGTGGCCGATTAGGAAAAGGGGAGATGCAATGCGACCTGGGTGTCATGGTACACCAGTCATTGAAAGTAGGCATGCAGGTGCAGCAGGCAGTGAAGAAAGCAAATGGTATGTTAGCATTCATAGCAAAAGGATTTGAGTATAAGAGCAGGGAGGTTCTACTGCAGTTGTACAGGGTTTTGGTGAGACCACACCTGGAGTATTGCATACAGTTTTGGTCTCCTAATCTGAGGAAAGACATTCTTGCCATAGAGGGAGTACAGAGAAGGTTCACCAGACCTATTCCTGGGATGGCAGGACTTTCATATGAAGAAAGACTGGATAGACTCGGCTTGTACTCGCTAGAATTTAGAAGATTGAGGGGGGATCTTATAGAAACTTACAAAATTCTTAAGGGGTTGGACAGGCTAGATGCAGGAAGATTTTTCCCGATGTTGGGGAAGTCCAGAACTAGGGGTCACAGTTTAAGGATAAGAGGGAAGTCTTTTAGGACCGAGATGAGAAAATCATTTTTTACACAGAGAGTGGTGAATCTGTGGAATTCTCTGCCACAGAAGGTAGTTGAGGCCAGTTCATTGGCTATATTTAAGAGGGAGTTAGATGTGGCCCTTGTGGCTAAAGGGATCAGGGGGTATGGAGAGAAGGCAGGGATGGGATACTGAGTTGGATGATCAGCCATGATCATATCGAATGGCGGTGCAGGCTCGAAGGGCCGAATGGCCTACTCCTGCACCTATTTTCTATGTTTCTATGTTTCTAACACAGACATGAACAGAAATAAAATTGGTATATTTACCAATAGAAGAGCATGCCTCCCACTGCTTCCCTCATTACAATGAGGACTTTACTTTTAATATTTCCAAGTATCAATGAGTATTTTCTGTTGGGAGTGAGCTGAGGTCACACTACTTCTCTTGGGCTGTGGGTGCAAGTTTCAGGCTAGAGACTTGAGCAGAAAATTCCACCGCCATTCCTTCAAGGATTGCCATGCATAAGAGTTGCTGCCTTTCAATGAGAAGGTACCTCTGTGTGTTGGTCAATGTTTATCCTCCGATGAACATCACCAAAGCAGATTATTTCAATGGGCATGCAAGATAGACACATCAACGGGTCAGGCAGCATCTCTGGAGAAAATTGACAGGTGACTTTTACGGTTGGGAGCCTTCTTCAGTTTGATATCTTTATCTTTGGAATAGACCAGCATTTGCAACTCCTTTTCATTACATAGTGCGCTCGGAAACTTGCAGTGTAAAATGGCAGCACAGTGGCGCTGTGGTAGAGTTGCTGCCTTACAGCGCCAGAGACCTGGGTTCAATCCTGACTACTGGTGCTGTCTATACAGAGTTTGTACGTTCTCCTCGTGACCCACGTGGGTTTTCTCCGGGAACTCCGGCTTCCTCTCACACTCCAAAGTCCTAGGCTAATTGTCTTGGTTAAATTGTAAATTGTCCCTGGTGTAAGATAGGGCTAGTGTGCGGGGATTGCTGGTGGGTCGAAGGGCCTGTTTCTGCGCTGTATCTCTAAACTAAACTAACCTAAACTTGGTTCCTGTGCTTTTCCAAATCACAGCAATGACGACAATTTTAATAAAAAAATTACTGCAAACCTCTTTCGAATACCTAAGGCTGCAAAAAGCGTTTTATAAATGCAAGCCTTTCTTTCCACCACAAGCACCTAATGCAGAGCTTGCTGCACTGTTCGCCTGTCAACATTTGGAGCCAGACATCCTCTGGGTGAATAAACCCCGGCTGCCCACAGTATCTGTTAAAATACCTTCCCTCAATGCAAGATCATTGTTTCTGAAGCTCACCTCTCGCCACAAGCCAGTTCCCCAGTACAGACTCACTGTTGGAGATGGACTGACAAACCACTGTTGCTGTAACCCACAAAGACTGTTGGAACCACTGCATGTTTGGCCGGAACCTTTCATTCACTTCTATCAATGTCAGGAGGAGACTACAAGAGGAAGACTCTGCTTCAGCCCTGAAATCAGGTGTGGGGATTGTGGTGAGATTAACCTACATCTGTTCTGTGTATCTCAGGCTGCCTGCTGCTCTCCAGAAAAGGACATGCATGGATCATACCTGGTTCCTCCAGCTAGCTCAGGCATTCAGTAAGACTTGTTTAGAGATACAACGCAGAAACAGGCCATTCGGCCCATCGAGACCGTGCCGACACGCGACCCCCGCATTGTAAATAATTTTGTGCTTTAAATTTACTGTATTACAAAATATCTACACGAATGGAATTTGCAGCCCAGCTACCTGGGCTGCACGTATCTTTGGTGGACTTGTTATCAGGAGTGTTCCAAGCCCTTTAAACATTGCTTGTGCCTCTTAATGAGGAGGCAGGAAGGAATGTTGGGCATCGCCGTTTAGGCTGCATCGGTGTCCTGGCTCTTGGAGCAAATGCTGCACATGCCAGAGAGGATGCACTAACGTGAGGTTTGGGAGTAAGCAGTGTTTGGTTTACTTTAGAGATACAGCGCGGAAACAGACACTTTGGCCCACCGCGCCCACGTCCACCAGCGACCCCGGCACAATTAGACTATCCTGCACACGCTAGGGGGCAATTTTTACATTTATACCAAAGCCAATTAACCGACAAACCTGTACATCTTTGGAATGTGGGAGGAAACCGCAGATCCCTGGGAAAACCCACACAGGTCATGGGGAGAGCGTACAAACTCTGTACAGGATCAAACCCGGGTCTCTGGCGCTGTGAGGCAGCAACTCTACCGCTGTGATACCGTGCCACCAGCGGACAGGGGAAAGCTCGTCGTACAGCGGGGGGGGGTGGGGGTTGGGCAGGAGGGGCTCGGCTGGAAGCCTCTCTGGTCACACACTCAGGGTGCAGCTGCAACAACTCGTGTGAAGGTTGAAGCCCAGGGCAACAGTCCAGGAGCATAGATTGAGTACAGGAAGTTTAACAATCTCATTCAAGCAGCCAAGGTCACAGGGTTCATCTTCAAATTTCACTTCTTCCAACTATTAACCTCATTTGCTGCTAAATCACCTTAATTCATCATCTTCACCAACAACCCCAATCCATCAGAACTTAACTCCTGCTTTCATTTGCTTTCTCTCATCAGTGCTCTTTACACGGCTAAATCTCACAACTCCAGCTCACATGTTCCCAGCATCCATGCCTGACATACAGCTGCATAATTACAGCCCCTCACTACACTCTCTATACACTCACGGCTACGCAGACAGATTCTGCGCTCAGCACGTGTACAGGTTTGCAGATGACACCACTGCTCTGGGCTGGGTCTTCAACAATGGCGGGGCGGAATAGAGGAAGGAGACAGAGAGCCTTGTAACAGGGTGTCAGGACAACAACCTTAGTTTAGTTTTGTTTTGGGGATCGCTGGTCAGCGCAGACTCGGTGGGCCGAAGGGCCTGATTCCGTGCTATATCTCTAAATTAAACAAAATCTAAAACTAAAAGGCGCCCAAGCCTGTCAATGTTCTCCAAAGATGCTGTTTAACCCACTAAGTTACTCCAGCATTTTGTGTCTATTCTTATAAATATGACTGCAGGCAATGCTGTCCTACTCTGCCTTGAGGTTAAGTGCATTGGTTTCAGCTGATTGACAAGTACATTCAGGAACAGCTTCTTCCCTTCTGTTATTCTGAATGGTCCTTCCATGAGCCAGGGTACTGTCTGATTCACCGCTACCCCATTGTGAACATTGGACTTTGTCTATGGAACTAATGCGTTGCAAAGTTGAGAACTATATTCTCACTTTGTATCTTCCCCTTTGCTCTGCATATGGTGTGTAAAGGCCCTGTCCCAGTTACGCAATTTGTTCGGCGACTTGCCAGCACCCGTCATAGTCGTAGCAGGTTGCCGACAATTTTCAACATGTTGAAAATCCAGCGGTGACCAGAAAAAGGTACGACTTTGGGCGACTACTCACCACCAAACAGGCGTCACCCTAGTCATCCTACTAGTTCCACTGTTTGCATCCTTGTATCCCTGTCAATCAACGTTTCTCACCGCCAGGCCTCTGGTGGTCAAGATGGGGAGACATACCCCCTCACCCTGAACACAGGATCACCCTAGGGTTGCGTCCTTAGCCCCCTACTGTACTCCCTGTACACACATGTCTGTGAGGCCAGGTTCAGCTCCAACTCCATAATCAAGTTTGCTGATGACACTGTGATGGTGAGCCTGATCTCCGATAACAATGAGAAGGCCTACCGGGAGGAGGTGGCTGATCTGGCACTCTGGTGTCAGGACAATAGCCTCCTCTTGAATGTCATAAAAAACTAAGGAGCTGATTGTTGACTTTAGAAGGGCACAACATCTGAGGATGTACACGCCACTGGAGATAAATGGGGCTATTGTGGATAGGGTGAGCTGCTTTAAATACCTGGGAGTCCACATCACAGAGGATCTGACATGGACAACACACGCTGCCGCACTGGTGCGTAAGGCAAGGCAGCGCCTTTACCACCTCAGGCAGCTGAGGTAATTCAGAGTCTCTGAGGATCCTTCAGTGCTTCTACTCTGGGGCTGTAGAAAGCATCTTGTCCGGCAACATCACAATCTGGTTTGGGAACTGCTCTGCCCAGGACAGGAAGGCTCTGCAGTGAGTAGTGCGTTCGGCCAAAATGGGAATAGCACTCGCCCCCCTGCAGGACCTATACACCAGGAGGTGCAGATCCAGAGCCAGCAACATTATGAGGGACCCCTACTACCCCAGCAACGGACTGTTCCAGCTGGTATGGTCAGGCAAACGCCTCCGCTGTCACTCTGTGAAAACAGAGAGGATGAGACGGAGTTTCTTCTCACAGGCCGTCAGGACTGTAAACTCTGATCTCACCAGGGACTAATTTGCTAATTTACTGTTGTCTTGTGTCTTTTTTTCCCCCTGAAATGTAAATACTGGTTTTGTTCTGTTGTTCTGTAGTTTTTGCACAATCCACAGGCATTGCCACTTTCATTTCACTGCACATCTTGTATGTGTATGTGACAAATAAACTTGACTTAACTAGACACGACTTGGTAGCCAGTGCCATCTTCTTCGCTGCCGTGTGCTGGGGCAGCAGGGCGAAGGCCGTGGACGCCAACAGGATTAACAAACTCTTCAGGAAGGCTGGCTCTGTCCTGGGGGTGGATTCTTGGGAGGTGGTCTAGGAGGTGAGGATGTTCCTCAAACTGTGGAGCATCCTGGACAATACAGCTCACCCCCTCCATGACACTGGTCAACCTGAGGAGCACCTTCAGCAACAGACTGGTTCCACCAAGATGCAGTACGGAATGCCACAGGGGATCCTTCTTCCATGTGGCTATCAAACTGTACAACTCCTCCCCCTTCCATCGTGGGGTAGACTGTCTCCACTCCCCCCCCACCCCCTAATCTTTGCACATCCCCAATCCTTTCCACTCGTCATTTTAATCTCATGTTTCATGTATCTTGTGTTTTATGACTGTTGGCAGATCAATTTCTTTACTGGGATAAATAAAGTTCAATCGTATCGTATCCCGGAGAAAATCCACGCTCATCACGGGAAGAACGTACAAACTCCGCACAGACAGCACCCGCGGTCAGGATCAAGCCCGGCTCTCTGGCACTGTAAGGCAGTAGTGTTACCGCTGTGCCACCGTGCCGCCCTACAGGTTGATGCCACCTCCTTCACTCCCTCCTCCTCCTTCTCCTCCCCCTCCTCTTCCCTTCCTCACTCCCTCTGCATGCTTGCTCTCCAGTCATGCTCCACTCTGCCGCCTTCCTCCCAGGCCACCCGTGTCTGGAAGTGATTTGTTTCAGCACGAGCTTTTTAAATGAACAATAAAAGTACTTCAACAACAGCCAGACCACTTCCCGTAGACAGCTAAAACTTTAGTCAAGTATAACAAATCTGCAAAAACGTGCACAAATTTAACTAGCAGCCAGAAGAAATAATCCAGCAATTAATCTTTAAATGGTTCATTTTCCCTTTGAGCAGCAAGGGTGAAGACTGAGAGATCTTCAGACCATTTACTGTTGTGTTTGGCTATACAGGGATATTAGCTAGTGCAAGGCATTCAATACTAGACATGGGCAGACTCCCTGTCCTCAGTGTAAACCAGCATTGGCAGTTCCTTCCCACGCTCCCTGTCTGCCTGTTCTTCATTGTCCTCACAGTCCCTCCATCAGGATGTTACCGGGTTTACCACTTTACACAGGTCCGTGGACCTATCTCAGTCCAACGTTCCACCATTAGTGGCTCCAAAAGAATCGGAACATGTTGAAATTCTGTGTTAGTTTAGAGATACAGCGTGGGAACAGCCCCTTTGGCCCACCAAGTCTGCGCCAACCAGTGATCACCGCACACCAGCACTATCCCACACATACGAGGGACAATTTACAAGTATACCAAAGCCAATAAGCCTACAAACCTGCACGTCCTTGGGGTATGGGAGGAAAACGGAGCTCCCGGTGAAAACCCACGCAGGTCACGGGGAGAACGTACAAACTCCGTACAGACAGCACCGTAGTCAGGATCAAGCCCAGGTCCGTGTAAGGCAGCAACTCCACCGCTGTGCCACCGTGCCACCCAATGATCGAACAATGATTGGACATTCCTCAAGTTAAAAGTTAGAGATCACTAGAGTTGAATGGAAAGCTGAAATCTACAGATGCTGAGAATCTGAAATAAAAAGAACGCAATGCTGGAAACTGTCAGCAGGTTTAAGCTAAGATAACACCTTCGGTTGGAGACCCTTTGTCCAAAGTAGGAAAGAGAGAAAAGAGACACAAAGTGCTGGAATAACTCAGCAGGTCAGGCAGCTTGGATTGCTGTCCAATGATGGAATATGTGCAAACTCAACTGAGTGCAGGTCAGGATCGAACCTGGAGCTGTGAGGCAGCAGCTCTACCAGCTGCCACACTTTCATGTACCCATGAGATATCAATTCAAATCTTAGTGACATGGATAATCAAAAACAAATAAAAAGAGAGAGAGAGAGGGAGAGGGAGAGGGGGAGAGAGGGAGAGAGGGAGAGAGGGAGAGAGGGAGAGAGAGGGAGAGGGAGAGGGAGAGGGAGAGGGAGAGGGAGAGGGAGAGGGAGAGGGAGAGGGAGATGGAGAGGGAGAGGGAGAGGGAGAGGGAGAGGGAGAGGGAGAGGGAGAGGGAGAGGGAGATAGATAGATAGATAGATAGATAGATAGATAGATAGATAGATAGATAGATAGATAGATAGATAGATAGATAGATAGATAGATAGATAGATAGATAGATAGATAGATAGATAGATAGATAGATAGATAGATAGATTGATTTCCCAGCCCGACACCAATTCCCTTGACGGAAGAACAGTTAAGAAAAGGCACAAGAAAAGTAAACAAAACATCCATAACATTTCTCGTCAAGGTTTGCAACTTGCAGGAGTATTGTTGCCTTTGGAAAAGATATTGCGACCACTTCTGAGAAGTGGAATGGCTTTGACCTCGTTCATCTTCATGTTAGTTGGCACGGGGATGGGAGGTGACTGTATCAGCAGCAGTGAACTACTGTACATTATCAGTCTTGTTTTGCTTCACATGGAAGCTCAAGGTTTCTCCTTCCTTCCTGTAATGGTGACCACACATTACAAACACAGTTAGTCACATTCTGCCTTCTTGCTTCTTGCTGACTGGGAGTTTCTGTTAATCTGCCTGAGGAAGGATATATTTTCCACAGTGCTGTCCTCTAAAATATGAGCCTGCTAACAAGTAACAGGAATCTTGTATGTCAATGAAAGGTCATGGATCAAAAATATTTACTGTTCATCACACAGGTCGTCTGACTCCTGAGTAGAGTCATTAAATCATCCAGCGTGGAAATGGGCCCTTTGGCCCAACTTGCCCACACCGACCAGCAAGTCTCACCCTGCACTAGTCCCACCTGCCTGCATTTAGCCCATGTCCTTCTGAACCTGTTCCATCCATGTTCCTGTCTAATTGTTGCCTTAATGTTGCGATAGTCCCTGCCTCAACAACCACCTCTGGCAGCTTGTTCCATACACCCACCACCCTTTGTGTGAAAAAGCTACCCCTCAGATTCCTAATAAATCTTTTCCCCTTCACCTTAAACCTATGACCTCTATCTTGTATATCCAGCATTATCTGTAAAACTGCAGTTTTCTAACTTCTGCAGTATTGTGCTTTTTCATTCTTACATATTGAGTGCATTTTAGGGAACAGAATGTATAAAACGTGCAATTTTTGAAAAATGGTGCTGTATTGTCAGATATTCCCGAGACACTAAGCGGAAACATAAGTCTCTGCTATCTGGAAAATTCTGACATTTTTGACAAATGACGTTGCAAAGATAGGGATCTTAATTGATTAAAATCAGACTGTGCTGTCCAACAAAAACCCTATTGATTGGGGTAATCTGGTCCAGTTGTTCTTGATGGAAAGCTGCAAAAGGACTTCAGAAGGGGAGAAGACCACAGATTAGAGGGTGTGGGAAGATTTGTGGTTTGATAAAACATTCTGCCAAGGCTCAAGCTCGGATTCGATCGTGGCTCTTGATGTTGTCAGCATTTGACTTTATTTTTGGATATTTGATGCAGGAGTCCTGAACAAAATATTAAGATGCTGTTCTTACCCACAGACGAGGGCTTTCAATGTGCCCTGTCACTTAAACACAACGCTGCAAATTTCATGTGTTGGAAGGAACTGCAGAAGCTGGTTCAAACCGAGGATAGACACAAAAGGCTGGAGTAACTCAGCGGGACAAGCAGCATCTCTGGAGGAAAGGAAGAGGTGATGTTTCGGGTTGAGACCCTTCCTCTGAGAGTCAGGGGAAAGAGAAGCGAGAGATATAGATGGTGATATAGAGAGATATAGAACAAATAAATGAAAGATATGCAAAAAAGTAACGATGATAAGGGAAGCAGACCATAAGGGTAGCTGTGGGCGAGGTGAAACTGAGTTACAGACAATGAGTGCTGGGAAAACACATGCAAAGCTTTTTGTCTGTTTAGAATAATGATGTTAAAGTCATTCAGTTAATATTCCAGATCTAACTCTTTGCCACATACCAAGTCAATTTCTACCATTTTTTTTCCTGATCCCTGGAATACATACAAACTGTCCACTATAGCTCTGTAGAAAATGATGAACACCTGGGAATGATTTCAAGCAACATTCATAAAGGTATCAGTGTAAACTCGAGGCAGTTGCCAACATACTGTCCAAACACCAACTGATTATTGTGGCTATGAATAGCTGCAATGTCTCCTTCAAGCTTGGTGAGATGGTTCTATTCCCATTTTTGTACCAAGAGTGACCTTCAAGATAGACATAAAATACTGGAATAACTCAGCGGGTCAGGCAGCATCTCTGGATAAAATGATAGGTGACGTTTCAGGTCGGGACCTATCTTCAGACCGAATCTCAGACCTTCAAGATTCAAGAGTCCAAGAGTCTTTTATTGCCACACAGCCTGAAAGGGAACAAGTAAATTCTTACTTGCAGCAGCCCAACAGGTATGTAAACACAGTACTCAGTAGTATCTTGTACTAGTAGAACTTGAGTGTAAATTGGCTGTTGATGACGTAGATCTCAAGATAATAAGGAATTAGGGAGAAAGTGGATAATAATAATGGATGGGATTTATATAGCGCCTTTCTAATACTCAAGGCGCTTTACATCGCATTATTCATTCACTCCTCAGTCACACTCGGTGGTGGTGAGCTACTTCTGTAGCCACAGCTGCCCTGGGGCAGACTGACGGAAGCGTGGCTGCTAATCTGCGCCTACGGCCCCTCCGACCACCACCAATCACTCACACACATTCACATGCAGGCAAAGGTGGGTGAAGTGTCTTGCCCAAGGACACAACGACAGTATGCACTCCAAGCGGGATTCGAACCGGCTACCTTCCGGTTGCCAGCCGAACACTTAGCCCATTGCGCCATCTGTCGCCATCTGATAGAGAGACATAAAGTCATACAGCACGGAAACAGGCCCTTCAGCCCAACTTTCCCATGCCGACCAAGATGCCCAGTCTGAAGAAGGGCCTAGACCCAAAACGTCACCCATTCCTTCTCTCCAGAGATGCTGCCTGTCCCGCTGAGTTACTCCAGCATTTTGTGTCTATCTTCAAGATAATCCTACCGTGTTTGCCATTTTACTGATGTTTGAGTTTGAGTTACACAAAAATGCTGGAGAAACTCAGCGGGTGCAGCAGCATCTATGGAGCGAAGGAAATAGGCAACGTTTCGGGCCGAAACCCTTCTTCAGACTGATCAATGAGTTTGAGTTTGAGTTTGTGTTTTGTTTATTGACACGTGTACCGAGGTACAGTGAAAGAGTTTTGTTGCGTGCTGACCAGTCAGTGATGTTGAATTGCTGTGAAGTCTGTTGTGGATGAATGGATGTTCCTTGATCATCATGGCAATCTGTTGAAGTATTAGTGGGCTGGTTGTATTGTTAGTCAATGGTCTGCTATTGGAAAGTAAGGTATAATGACTCAACTCTTTCACTGATTCAGTCCAAGAACACATGGCCAGGCATGGAGCATGTGTAAGGTAATACCGGAGGTGCAAAACCCTGCAAACAATGTGGAAAACTGTGAAAGAATGAGAGGATGTAAAATTAATAACATTCACTAATCTCCTGGAACTGAAATTATATTGCCTGACACCAAAAATGAAAGTATTACACATTCACATTTCTCTTCCCATGGTCTCAGTGAAGATTTAAAGCAAATTAATTAACTGCTTTATAAGGGGGTTGATTATAAATAGTCATAACATTACTCATATAATGCTGCACAGTTCAAACTCATATCTTCGGCCTAGTAAGCCCACTGAGCAGTTAATAAAAAGGGTGCAGTGGAGAACTTTGTTGCGGCCTCTGCGATATAAAGTGAATGAGCCTGAATGGAGAGCCATTTTTCTCAGCTGAGTCACCTTGACAATGGGCGCGCTGGAGGAGTGGGTGAAGGGTTTAACCAGTTTTGTTTCAAGCTAAAACAGTGAGGGTGTCTGTATGTGAAGTTGGCAGCGGTTCAAAAGTAGAAATGCAGCATTAGCTGTTCAATCACCAGCAAGTGCTGTCTAAGCCTAGCTGCTACTTTAATGTAAGGCAGATGGTCATTCTCACTTAGCCTTACTTGTGCTTATTCAACCTGTCACTGGTGGTTGTAACAGTCTGCAGGAGATGGGAGCCAGCACAGGCAGGGGCTCTTTTATCGATTAGTTTCAGGTACTGTCCAATTTCCAAAGAAGGGCCTCGACCCAATACATCACCCATTCCTTCTCTCCAGTAGATGTTGCCTGTCCCGCTGAGTTGCTCCAGCATTTTGTATCTGTCTACAATTTCCAAAGCTGGATGCCTGGCAGGATCCTACTGTACAACTGGCATCAGTGTTTACAGTCCTACTCTCTCCCTGAAGGACATCTTGTGGGTCTACAGGCAACGACACATCCAAATATCACCCTCGTTTATGTGAAATACAATCTTCATTTCCTAGTAAATAGATTATTTTCCTCATATTTCTGCACCAGGTAGTAACTGCATGGAAAAAGAAAAGCAACAAGCAGTGTGGTCTCCTTCACTAGTGATTTAGTTTAGTTTAGAGATACAGCGCGTAAACAGGCCTTTTGGCCCACCGGGTCTGCACCGACCAGCGATCCCCGCACACTAAAGGGTCTGTCCCACTGTACGAGGTAATTCAAGATAGAAAAAATGCTGGAGAAACTCAGCGGGTGCAGCAGCATCTATGGAGCGAAGGAAATAGGCAACGTTTCGGGCCGAAATGAAAAAAATGGCCCTAGTGTGTATAGGATAGTGTTAAGGGCCTTCCCTGATTCGAGCTGGTGTAATGTACGTAATAATAATAATAATGGATTTTATTTACGGGCGCCTTATACCGAGGTCTCAAGGACACCATACAGAGATTTATAGAAAACGGATACGTAGCGGATACGTAGGGGCTCGTACGAGTAAAAAGTAACAATTTTTTTCATCGCAAGTAATTTTTTACTCGTGGACATTTTTCACAGTGTTGAAAAAACGTCACGAGTTTACCGGATTGCCCGAGTAGCTAACGTTACTCGTACGAGCCGCTACGTGACATCCACGAGCTCCTACGTACCCGCTACGTACATTACACAAGCTCGAATCAGGGGAGAACTCGGGAGAACTCTTGAATTACCTCGTACAGTGGGACAGGCTCTTAACACTATCCTATACACACTAGGAATTTTTTTTTACATTTATACTAAGCCAATTAACCCACAAACCTGTAGGTCTCTGGAGTGTGGGAGGAAATCAAAGATCTCGGGGAAAACGCACGCAGGTCACGGGGAGAACGTACAGACTCCATACAGACAGCACCCATAGTCAGGATCGAACCCAGGTCTCCGGCACTGTAAGGCAGCCGCTCTACCGCTGTGCCACCGTGCCGCCCAGAGATTTCAATGCATTACAATAGAGAACAAACTTCTGCAGTGGAAGATGAAGATGACCATTGGTGGTCATTTTGAGTCATGGATGAGTTCAGCCATGCTGTTTCACGCTAGGACTATGAATATTTGTATAAATTCCCCACCCTCACAGGTTCTACCAATTACCTACACATTAGGGGCAATTTAAAGTGACCAATTAACCTACCAAACTACAGCTAACCTAAAGGGTCCCAGGGGGAACGTGCAAACTCCACACAGACAGCTTCCTGAGGTCAAGATTGAACCTGGGTCTCTAGTGCACTGAAGCAGCAGCCCTGCCAGCTGGGACACTGTGATATGAAATAAACATAAGAGACACAAGGGACTCCAGATGCTGGTTTACAAAAGAAAGCACAAAATGCTGTCGTAACTCAGCAGGTAGGGCAGTATTTCTGTAGAACATGGATAAGTGATGTTCTTAAGTTCATAGGTTTTAGGAGTAGAATTGGGCCATTCAGCCCATCAAGTCTACTTTGCTATTCCAGGAGACAGGGGTTGAGAGGGAAAGATAGATCAGCCATGATCTTTCCCTCTCAACCCCTTTCTCCCGCCTTCTCCCTATAACCCCTGACACTAATCAAGAATCTATCAATCTGTCAATCTTCACCTTAAAATTGTCCATTGATGGCCTCCACAGCCGTTTGCAACAATGAATTCCACAGATTCACCACCCTCTGACTAAAGACATTCCTCCTTGTCTCCCTTCTAAAGGTACATTCTTTTATTCTGAGGCTATGGCCTCTGGTCCGAGACTCTCCCACATTTGGAAACATCCTGTCCACATTTGTTTCTGATTGGGACCTTTATTCAGCCTGATTGTACTAAGGAAGGGAAAGTTGGAAGAGAGGTGGAGGCAGGCCAAAGCCTGGCAAGTGATAGGTGGGTACAGAGTAATGCTAGCTTGCTGGAAATACTCATCAGTCTTGCATCTCACATTTTCACCATTCAATTGTTGTTCTCTCTCATCTTCCTGTAATTTCAGATTTAATTTCACTTTCTTATTCACACCTTCCCTGACACACCTACTGTTATTCACCAGCCACCATCTCCCTGTCTCAGATGACACTACCCCCAGCAGTGTCGTTCTATCCCTCCTAATCACCATCCTAAACCTGATTGTCCCATTTTGTTCTCTTCACTCTCCTGGCCTTTCTCTGCAACTTAAAACATCCATCTTAACAAGGGTCTTTTCAGAGATACAATACAATACAAATTTATTGTCATTTGAACCTCAAAGGAAGTTCAAATGAAATTTGGTTTCTGCAGTCATACAACAAGAAAAGAACCAAGACACACAGCCAACACAGTTTACACAAACATCCATCACAGTGAATCTCCCTCTCACTGTGATGGAAGGCAAAGTCTTGTCTCTCCCCTGTGTTCCATTCTTCTCCCGATGTTAAAGCCCCCGGCGGGCGATGGCAAGTCCCGCGGCCGTTAAGGCCGCGCCGGGCGATGTAAGGCCCCGCTCCGGGTCTTAATGTTGGAGCCCCCGGCGGGCGATGGCAAGTCCCGCGACGGGCGATGTAAGGCCCCGCTCCGGGTCCTAATGCTGGAGCCCCTGGCAGGCGATGGCAAGTGCCGTGGCCATTAAAGCCGCGCCGGGCGATGCAAGGCCCCAATCTGGGTCACCCTCAGCCACGTAACTCGGGCGGGAGAAGTTGCCGTTGCGGGAGCTCTGAAAAGCGGTCTCCCACCAGGGACCCGCGAGCTCCCGATGTCACTGTCCACCAGCCCTGCAGCTGGAGCCTCCTAGCTCAAAGCAGATGAGCCATGATCCCATTATGTGAAGCAGATTCCAGGGGCTAAATGTTGTCCTCCTGTTTCTATTCCCTAAACAAGCCAGCAGATTGACAACAATGTGCTTAGAAGCATGCAGCCCTTTATAAAGAGGGTAGTTTTTACGGGCATTTCTCTGAAGTACAATGATCTTCCTCCCAGCGCCAGAGACCCGGGTTCGATCTTGACCGCGGGTGCTGTCTGTAAGGAGTTTGCATGTTCTCCCTGTGACCGTATGTGTTTCCTCCGTGTTCTCCGGTTTCCTCCCACATCCCAAAAGCATGTAGGTTTAAAGGTTAGATAGACACAAAAAGCTGAAGTCTGAAGACACCCAGTCTGAAGAAAAGTCTCGACCTGAAACGTCACCTATTCCTTTTCTCCAGAGATGCTGCCTGACCCGCTGAGTTACTCCAGCTTGTTGTGTGTATCTTCAGTTTAAACCAGCATCTGCAGTTCCTTCCTACACATAGGTATAAAGCTTAATTGGCTTCTAAAAGAATGGCCCTCAATTGTAGGGCGTAGATGCGAAAGTGGGATAAGAGAACCAGTGTGAATGGGTGATGGATAGTGGGCGTGAACATGGTGGGTCGATGGGCCTGTTTCATAGAAACATAGAAACATAGAAAATAGGTGCAGGAGTAGGCCATTCGGCCCTTCGAGCCTGCACCGCCATTCAATATGATCATGGCTGATCATCCAACTCAGTATCCTGTACCTGCTTTCTCTCCATACCCACTGATCCCTTTAGCCACAAGGGCCACATCTAACTCCCTCTTAAATATAGCCAATGAACTGGCCTCAACTACCTTCTGTGGCAGAGAATTCCAGAGATTCACCACTCTCTGTGTAAAAAATGTTTTTCTCATCTCAGTCCTAAAAGATTTCCCCTTTATCCTTAAACTGTGACCCCTTGTTCTCGACTTCCCCAACATCGGGAACAATCTTCCTGCATCTAGCCTGTCCAACCCCTTAAGAATTTTGTAAGTTTCTATAAGATCCCCCCTCAATCTTCTAAATTCCAGCGAGTACAAGCCGAGTCTATCCAGTCTTTCCTCATATGAAAGTCCTGACATCCCAGGAATCAGTCTGGTGAACCTTCTCTGTACTCCCTCTATGGCAAGAATGTCCTTCCTCAGATTAGGTGACCAAAACTGTACGCAATACTCCAGGTGTGGTCTCACCATGACCCTGTACAACTGCAGTAGAACCTCCCTGCTCCTATACTCAAATCCTTGCTGTATATCTTTCTTTCAAAAAATCCCATCTAAAAGCTGACACTGGTTGGTGTATCCCGCATTCTTAAACGATCCATGAAACATATTTAATGTTTATATATGACATGTGAGTCATTGGGACAGCTGCTTTGTCCTTAATGCTTAAATCATTAGATTATGAGAGATTCCAAGAGCTTTTGTGTGATTTATTTTCATCTCAGTTCATTTCTACCTCTTCATTCATTCAGCTTTCTTTTCCAAGCCAGAGGTATCCATTAAATCTTTTTTTAAAGTTGCATTACAAACTGCAATAATATACAGGAATGTGTTTTGGCACCAGCTTCTCTCTGGATTCAGATGGTGTTCATAAAGCACACAAGCCTGCTTTGTGATAGCTGCCGAGATCCCAAGGTTTTGTTTGAGGTTTATGGCACACTCCAAGTTACCTATAATCCGCTATAATATCTGCAAGGAATAGGATTTCCCAGCAACGAATGGTGGAATAATTCTGACTGATACTAGAGATTGTTCACATGGACCTAGAATAAACCACAAGGAAAACCCATGCGCAAAAAATCACAAAGTGCTGGAGTAATTCAACGGGTTATGCAGCATCTCTAGAGAACAAGGACAGACGATGTTTATGGGTCGGGACTCTTCCTTGTTACGTTGTTTACTCAGACCCACAGAGTTACTCCAGCACTTTGTGCTTTTTACTCCATACTGCTGTTACTCCAGCACTTTGTGGGGTTTTTCCTCAAGACCACAGGGTTCCTCCACTTGTTGTTCCTTGTGGTCTAAATGGACAAATAAGTTAACTACTGCTGCGTCAGCATATCTTGAGTGAAAAATCTCACTCCTCCTTAGAAAGTCCCTCAGTATTGAGGATGTTTAGCTTCCACTCTGATTTTGTAGGTTCGGAGATGGCCAAGATGGGAACTGCAGATTCTTCCATGGAGGGGCAAGAGGTGAGTAGTTTGTGGGATGGTGCACTCTTGAGTCATAGAGTCATGCAGCACAGAAACTGGCCCTTCATCCCAACTTGCCCATGCCGACCAATATGCCCTTGCCCATGTTTGCATGTGCACAGGAAGCTTAAGAGTCATAGCCCAAAACAATGCTAAAGTTAGAGAAAGAGTAAGGAAGTACATAAAATAAATGAAGATATATTAGTAGGAAGAGGGTAACTGCCTCCAGTGTGAGCTAGCTCCTCCAGGGATGTGAAGGACAGCAATGGTTTCGTCATGAAAATTATTCGCCAAAAATGATTGAAATAATGTTCACATAGTATACATTTGTAGAATGCATTGTTTCATGCTCTCTCTGTCTGAGCTTGCTCATGATACCATTGTAGTGTGTAGGAAGGAACTGCAGATGCTGGTTTAAACCGAAGGTAAACACGGAAAGCTGTAGTAACTCAGCGGGACAGGCAGCATCTCTGGGGAGAAGGAAGGGGTGACGTTTTGGGTGGAGCCCGAAGAAGGGTTGCTCCAGCTTTTTTGCGGGACCTGTAGCTTGCATCATGTGACGCTCCACCTGACCTCAGTGGAAGAGTTGTGGGAGATGAAGTCAGGCATTTGTTGTGAAGAACATTAAGAAAAGAGTTGCGGCAATGCCAGCAGTCTGCACTGAGATTAGGCCCATTATGGACTCATTGGATCGACCATAATAAATAGGGGAGCAATAGGCCCTCAGAGCCTACGTCCAACCAGCCCAGGTCCATCTTATACCTTAACCTAGTTTAGAGATACAGGTCCTTCAGCCCACCAGCTTTGTGTCAACCAGAGATCACCAATACATTAGTTTTAGTTCTACTCAGTAGGGACAATTTACTGAAGCCAATTAACTTATAAACCTGCACGTCATTAGAATGTGGGCGGAAACCGTAGCTCACAGAGAAAACCCATGCGGTCACGGGGAGAACGTACAAACTCCGTACAGCCAGCACCCGTGGGCAGGATCGAACCCAGGTTTCTGGCGCTGTACCACCGTGCCGGCCCATTTTTTTCTTTTATTTTCCTGTTGTAAAAAGAAAAGCAATGTTTACCACCACACCATTTACCCACGCTGTTCCCTAACTGCATGAATATCCAGAAATCCATCACTTAGTTGTAGATGCATGAAATGACAGGGGCTCTACAGCCCTCTGGGATAGACCATCACAAAGATACATCCTGCAATGCTCACCTGCCCCACCCCAAATGACTGAATATATATCCCCACATTCCAGACCTAAATGGTCTGCCCTTCATTCTGAAAATGAAACTGGACATTTCCAGCTGGGGAATCATCCCCTATGCATTCTGCTCTGCTGGGACCTCAAAGAATTTTATGTATTTGAATAAAACTACATCTCATTTTTTAAATTCTACAGAATAGAAGCCTAGACCACTCAATATCTATATCACTAACAGTCTGATCTTGACCACTTCCTGTTGTTCTGTATATTGATTTTAGAAAAAACGCTGCCACTTACGGCTGTGATTTTTGGCCATCTTACTCGGAGTCCCCCTCCGCTGCGCAGGACAAGAGGATTTTCCCCATTGATGAAAAATAAAAGAGTTATTAGTGTTTAAAAAATGTTGAGATTCTCTCTCCTGAAGGCTACGCCCCTTCCGGAGGGACTATAAAACCCGGAAGTGTGGAGGTGCCTCAGTTCTGAGCAAGATGGGGGAGCGAAAGGTCTCAATTCTCAGTCTGAGCTGTGAATAACACTGAACACATGTCTACTAAACTGTGAGTGGTTTTACTGACCTGTCAGTGCCCTTAATGTGGTTTGAAATGCAGTTTGAAAATGCAAAAGTGTGTTTTGGTTTGAAAGTGCTAAAGCTGTGTTGCCTTTGGTTTTGAAAGTGCTAAAGCAAGCTGTGTTGCCTTTGGTTTTGACAGAGGTCCGAAAGCCGTTGGAGAGGTCGCTGAGGGAGGAGCTACAACCGAGCGGTAGGACTTAAAAAGGAGCGCGGGGGCTTGTTCCTAACAGAGGTCCGAAAGCCGTTGGAGAGGTCGCTGAGGGAGGAGCTACAACCGAGCGGTAGGACTTAAAAAGGAGCGCGGGGGCTTGTTCCTAACAGAGGTCCGAAAGCCGTTGGAGAGGTCGCTGAGGGAGGAGCTACAACCGAGCGGTAGGACTTAAAAAGGAGCGCGGGGGCTTGTTCCTAACAGAGGTCCGAAAGCCGTTGGAGAGGTCGCTGAGGGAGGAGCTACAACCGAGCGGTAGGACTTAAAAAGGAGCGCGGGGGCTTGTTCCTAACAGAGGTCCGAAAGCCATTGGAGAGGTCGCTGAGGGAGGAGCTACAACCGAGCGGTAGGACTTAAAAAGGAGCGCGGGGGCTTGTTCCTAACAGAGGTCCGAAAGCCGTTGGAGAGGTCGCTGAGGGAGGAGCTACAACCGAGCGGTAGGACTTAAAAAGGAGCGCGGGGGCTTGTTCCTAACAGAGGTCCGAAAGCCGTTGGAGAGGTCGCTGAGGGAGGAGCTACAACCGAGCGGTAGGACTTAAAAAGGAGCGCGGGGGCTTGTTCCTAACAGAGGTCCGAAAGCCGTTGGAGAGGTCGCTGAGGGAGGAGCTACAACCGAGCGGTAGGACTTAAAAAGGAGCGCGGGGGCTTGTTCCTAACAGAGGTCCGAAAGCCGTTGGAGAGGTCGCTGAGGGAGGAGCTACAACCGAGCGGTAGGACTTAAAAAGGAGCGCGGGGGCTTGTTCCTAACAGAGGTCCGAAAGCCGTTGGAGAGGTCGCTGAGGGAGGAGCTACAACCGAGCGGTAGGACTTAAAAAGGAGCGCGGGGGCTTGTTCCTAACAGAGGTCCGAAAGCCGTTGGAGAGGTCGCTGAGGGAGGAGCTACAACCGAGCGGTAGGACTTAAAAAGGAGCGCGGGGGCTTGTTCCTAACAGAGGTCCGAAAGCCGTTGGAGAGGTCGCTGAGGGAGGAGCTACAACCGAGCGGTAGGACTTAAAAAGGAACCCAAATCGGCAACGTTCCACTTCAAAAACAAGTGGGTTTGAGGAAGCCGCTGATTGGTGGACGCAGACAAGAGGGAGCAGCTGATTGGGAGTCAGATCCCTGCTGATTGTACTGTATTGTAGCAGCTTGTTTTGTATTGTAGCAGCTTGTTTTGTATTGTAGCAGCTTGTTTTGTATTGTAGCAGCTTGTTTTGTATTGTAGCAGCTTGTTTTGTATTGTAGCAGCTTGTTTTGTATTGTAGCAGCTTGTTTTGTAATGTAGCAGGTTGTTTTGTATTATATCCAGGGTAAGGGGAGTATGAGGGCCAGGGCAGTTTACTGTTCTGGATGTCAGATGTGGGAAGTCATGGAGTCTGATAGCCCTCCAGACGTCCACATCTGCGCCAGGTGTATCGAGATGGGGCTCCTAATGGACCGTATTAGGAACCTGGAGCAGCAGCTCGATGACCTCCGTCTGGTCAGGGAGAGCGAGGAAGTCATTGAGAGGAGTTACAGGGATGTGGTCACTCCAACACCACAGGAGGCAGGCAAGTGGATCACGGTTGGGAGAGGCAAGGGGCACAGGCAGGGACTAGAGAGTACCCCGGTGGCTGTACACCTTGACAATAAGTACTCCTGTTTGAGCACTGTTGGGGTGGACAGCCTACCTGGGGGTAGCGACAGCGGCCGGGCCTCCGGTATAGAGACCAGCCCTGTTGCTCAGAAGGGTAAGGAAAAGAAGAGGAGGGCAATATTAATAGGGGACTCTATAGTTAGGGGGTCAGACAGGCGATTCTGTGGACGCAGTCGGGAGACCCGGATGGTAGTTTGCCTCCCTGGTGCCAGGGTCTGTGATGTGTCTCAACGTGTCCAAGACATCCTGAAAGGGCAGGGAGAGGAGCCCGAGGTCGTGATACATATAGGTACCAATGACATAGGTAAAAAAAGAGAAGAGGTCCTGAAAGGAGAATTTAGGGAGTTAGGAGGGGAGTTAAAGAGAAGGACAGCAAAGGTAACAATCTCGGGATTACTGCCTGTACCACGCGACAGTGAGAGTAGGAATGGAGCGAGGTGGAGGATAAATGCGTGGCTGAAGGACTGGTGCAGAAGGCAGGGATTCAAATTTCTGGATCATTGGGACTTCTTTTGTGGAAGGTTCGACCTGTACAAAAAGGATGGGTTGCACTTGAACCTGAGGGGGACCGATATCCTGGCGGGGAGATCTGCAAAGGCTACTGGGGAGACTTTAAACTAGAATGGTTGGGGGGAGGGACTCAAATAGAGAATGCTGTTAGACAGTGTGTGAGGCAGGAGGCAGAGAAGGAAAGCACTCAGACCCAACATGTAGGGGGGAAAGAAGAAAACAATAATAAACAGAGAATAAGAGGTGGTGGGGTTCTTAAATGGGTGAGCAGAGAAACAGAGGGGTGTAAAATGCGGGCGGAAGCAATAGGTAGCAAGGTGAAAGGTAAAAGTGGCAGGCAGACAAATCCAGGGCAAAAATCAAAAAGAGCCACTTTTCAACATAATTGTATAAGGGGTAAGAGCGTTGTAAAAACAAGCCTGAAGGCTTTGTGTCTCAATGCAAGGAGCATTCGTAATAAGGTGGATGAGTTGAACGTGCAGATAGCAATTAATGATTATGATATAGTTGGGATCACGGAGACATGGCTCCAAGGTGACCAAGGCTGGGAGCTGAACATCCAGGGATATTCAATATTCAGGAGGGATAGAGAGAAAGGAAAAGGAGGTGGGGTAGCGTTGCTGGTTAGAGAGGAGATTAACGCAGTGGAAAGGAAGGACATTAGCTTGGAGGATGTGGAATCGGTATGGGTAGAGCTGCGAAACACTAAGGGGCAGAAAACGCTGGTGGGTGTTGTGTACAGGCCACCTAGCAGTAGTAGTGAAGTTGGGGATGGCATCAAACAGGAAATTAGAAATCCGTGCAACAAAGGCAAAACAGTTATAATGGGTGACTTCAATCTACATATAGATTGGGTGAATCAAATTGGCAGGGGTGCTGAGGAAGAGGATTTCTTGGAATGTATGAGGGATAGTTATCTAAACCAACATGTAGAGGAACCAACGAGAGAGCAGGCTA
>CM075986.1:24995314-25065808 GCA_038087875.1 Malacoraja senta | reverse complement strand
TCGGCTGAAGACCCGGGTTCGGCCTGACCACGAGTGCTGTCTGTACAGAGCTTCTACGCTGTCCCCATGACATCGTGGGTTTCTCTCAGGTGCTCCGGTTTCCTTGTTCAATGACCTTATACACCTCATTAAGGTCACCCCTCTGCCTCCTCTGTTCCAAAGATAAAGTTCCCAGCCAATTCAACCTCTCCCTGTAACTCGCCCGCAAGTCAAGGGAACATCCTGGTAAATCTCTATTGCACCCTTTCTGGCTGAATATATATGATCCCAGGTATGATTGGGCAACATATGATGAATGTTTGAAGGCACTGGGCCTGTACTCGCTTGAATTTAGAGGGAGGAGGGGGGGACCTCATTGAAACTTACCGAATAGTAAAAAGCCTGGATAGAGTGAATGTGGAGAGGATGTTTCTGATAGGGGGAGAGTCGAGGACCAGAGGCCATAGCCTTAGGATAGAAGGACGTACCTTTAGAAAGGAGGTGAGAAGGAATTTCTTTAGTCGGAGGGTGGTGAATCTGTGAATTTCTAAGCCATAGACGGCTGTGGAGGCCAAGTCAGTAGATATTCTTAAAGCAGAGATTGACAGGTTCTTGATTAGTAAAGGGCCTGTCCCACTTGGGCGACCTAATCCGCGAGTCCAGAAGAGTGTCTTCGACCATCAAGCTCGAGGGCACTCTCCTGGAAAGCTTCGAGCTGGATCAACCGGCCGCGTTTAACCGTGAGCTGCATCCACCGAACCGCGAGCTGCATCTACCGACCGCATACACACACACACACACACATCGCGAAAGTGGGGGCCAGGGAAAGTGGAGGAGCGCTGTCTGCGCGATGAAGAGGAAGGTAAAATGGCTGCACCAGTAACGGTAAGTCCTTTAGAGAGCGCGGGGGGGGGAGAGAGGGGAGAGAAGGGGAGAGAAGGGGAGAGAAGGGGAGAGAAGGGGAGAGAGGGGGGGAGAAGGGGTGGAGACACTTTTTAAAAGTTTATTAAAGTTTAGCGGGCATTTTACCTGCCGGTAGGTCTTCCTAGGTCCTGAAAACCCCAATGAGCCAATCAAATGCCCGGTCACAAAAGGAGATTGCCTACAGCTGCAGCGAAGGAGATCGCCTACAACTGCCTGTAATTAAATAGCGACCCCACTCCTCAAGAGTCAAAGAGACCCATGACGACCAAATTTTACTCGCGGAAATTTTTTCAATATCTTGACAAAATTTCCGCGACCTAGCTGAGGCCGCGAGTGGGCGGGAACTTCCCTCGAGCATGCAGGAGAGTTCCAGCGACCTCATAGGACTCCTAGGACCTTGTGTCGACCATGCTGCGAGTTTGAATCGAGGGCAAACTCTTCTAAACTCACAGATTAGGTCGCCCAAGTGGGACAGGCCCTTAAGGGTGTCCGGGATTATGGAGAATGCGGTTGAAAGGGAGAGATAGATTATCCATGATTGAATGGCGGAGTAGACTTGATGGGCCAAATGGCCTGATTCTTCTCCTAGAAACTTATGATCTTAGAAACTTATGAACAGCTGGACGACCAGAACTGTACACTGTTCTCCTCGTGTGGTCTCACCAACGACTTGTACAGTTGTAATAAGATGTCCCAACTTTTATACTCGGTCGCTTCCCATTGAAGGCAAGTGTGCCAAATGAGTTCTTCATAACACTGTCTACCTGACTCAGCCACTTTTTGAAAATCATGCACATATATTGCAAGATCGCTGTGGTCTGTTTCACACTCCAGGGCTCTCCCATTCACAGTGTAACGTTGGGCTGGTTGGCATGACAAAGTGCAACATCTCACACTTCTCAGTGTTAAATTCCGATTTCTATTCCTTGTCTCACCATCCCAACTGACCTAGATCCTGTTGTAAACTAGATGCCCTACGTCACTTCAATGCTTCAATGGTTCAGTGGTGCTTTATTCTCACATGCAAATGCACAGCAAAATTATTTTCTCACAAACAGTCCAGCAGAGTATTGCCGTGAATAAGCCCAATACACCAATTAGCAAGTGTACAAATAGTCTACTGAGCCCCACGTGCAAGAGGCACCATGTTTTGGCTCGCAATTTTTAAAGTCCAGTCCACGTGCTTGTTCATAATGTCATATCATAGGAGTAGAATTAGGCCATTCGGCCCATCAAGTCTACACCACCATTCAATCATGGCTGATCTATCTCTCCCTCCTAATCCCATTCTCCCCATAACCTCTGACACTTGTACTAATCAAGAATCTATCTCTCCCTGCCTTAAAAATTCCCACCGACGGCCTCCACAGCCTTCTGAGGCAAAGAATTCCACAGATTCACCACCCTCTCCTCTGGCTAAAGAAATTTCTCCTCATCTCCTTCCTAAAAGAACATTCTTTTAATTCTGAGGTTGTGACCTCTAGTTCTAGACTCTCCCACTAGTGGAAACATCCTCTCCACATCCACTCTATCCAAGCCTTTCGCTATTCTGTATGTTTCAATGAGGTCCCCCCTAATTCTTCTAAACTCCAACGAGTACAGGCCCAGTGCTGACAAACGCTCATCATAGGTTAGCTTACTCATTCTTGGGATCATTCTTGTAAACCTCCTACGGATCCTCTCCAGAGCCAGCACATCCTTCCTCAGATATGGTGACCAAATTGCTCACAATATTCCAAATGCAGCCTTACCAGCGCCTGTTTTTGCATACAAGCCCTCGTGAATTAAATGCTAGCATTGAGTTTGCTTTTCTTTACTAACAATTTGACTTGCAGATTAACTTTTTGGGAATCCTGCACCAGCACTCCCAAGTCCCTTTGTACCTACGATTTCTGGGATTTTCTCCCCATTTAGAAAATAGTCTATGCCTTTATAGCAAGTACCAAAATGCATGATTCCACACTTTGCTACACTACATTTAATCTGCCACTTCTCTGCCCACTCTCCCAACCTGTCCAAGTCCTTCCACAGAGTCCCTACTTCTCTTCTTGCTCGTGCTTGATTACCAAATCTCAGACCCACGTAAATTGGACATCTGTTTCTAAATCACAGTATGCAGAATGGTGCATTTAATAAAACATCTTCTTGATGAGTTGTAATCCACACTCAAGGATCTCACAGTAACAAACAGCAGACAAGAAAGATTAGCAAAAGGTTGATTGGAAATTGATCTTCGTAACAACGATGTCAGCAATTATGCTTCCCTATTAAAAGATACTTGGAAAAGTAGTAGATCTTTCCTGGCAAAGGTATAAAGCCTTTCAATTAGGATTTTCACCGGTTATTCATTCACTGCTGCTATATAGTGACAAATATCTGAGGTTTGTTTTTTAATTAAAATTTTCCTAAATAGCTTTGATGTTTTTTTTCATTTGGATCAGAGTTTTCATTAAAAACAGAACTCTTTCCATCTTCACTACTTTGAAGTGTGTGGGCAGTCAAATTATTTGAGGGTTTATTCATAACTTATAGGCTGCAAGCGCATGCGGGGACACACACACAAATGCAGGCAGTGAGTTTGGCATTGGCAAAGAGGAAATGTTTCAAGCTTAGATATTGGAGTGAATGCCACAGACTACAAATAAAAACACGTGTACACACACAAACACACACTCGCATGCTGGTTGGCAAACAATGACACATATTGCTGGAGTAACGCAGCGGGTCAGGCAGCATCTCTGGAGAACATGGGTAGGCAACGTTTTGGGTCGGGACCCTTCTTCAGACTGATTTTTGTAGGGGGAGAAAACAGGAAGAGAGGCGGGGTGTGTGAAAAAGCCAGGTGGGGCAGGACAAAGTCAGGCAAGTGATAGTTGGATGATGGACCTTTTGAAAATTGCAGAGATGCTGCCTGACATCTCAGCATTTTCTATCTTTATTTCAGATTTCCAGCATCTGCGGTTTTATTAAAATGTCCAATTATTTAAGAAAATGTTTTTTTTCACCTTCCACTTAATACACCTGGTTTTAGATAGGATTATGCTCAGTACAATAGAAATAAGTAGGAAGCTACTTTAAAAAAAAAAAGTTGTTGTAAACAAAATCTTGATATTATTGAACTTTTGGTTTTCTTTATATACCTTTTATTTAAATATTGAACATAAAATGCTGGTGCAACCCAGTGGGGCAGGTGACAACTGTGGGGATGATGACTTTTATTTAAACTAGGCTAAGTGGGACCCGTTGGGTTCCATGTTCACACGGGAGGGCTGGTCCCCCAACGCAATATTCCACCTCTCCACCAATTCCAATATAGGTGGCCAGTGGGGGGGGGGGGGGGGCTTTCTGGAGTGCTAGTATGAGTGTTGTGGGCCGAAGGGACTGGTTTCCAGAGGGATAGTATGGACATTGTGGGCCAAATGGATTCTTGGGCTGGCAGCTCAGTCACTCAGGCCTGGTGGGCTGGCAGCTCAGTCACTCACACCTGGTGGGCTGGCAGCTAAGTCACTCAGGGATGGTGAGCTGGCAGCACAGTCACTCAGGGCTGGTGGGCTGGCAGCTCAGTCACTCAGGGCTAGTGGGCTGACAGCTCAGTCATTCAGGGGCTGGTGGGCTGGCAGCTGTCACTCAGGCTGGTGGGCTGTCAGATCAGTCACTCAGGGCTGGTGGACTGTCAGTTCACTCATGGTTATTCCTTGAAATTCCATTTCAAGCATAGTGCAGGCCACCAAACTCAATTTCATAGCATTTCAGGCAGAGTGCAGGCCACCAAACTCAATTTCATAGCATTTCAGGCAGAGTGCAGGCCACCAAACTCAATTTCATGGCATTTCAGGCAGAGTGCAGGCCACCTAACTCAATTTCATAGCATTTCACGCAGAGTGCAGGCCACCAACTCATTTCAGAGCATTTCAGGCAGAGTGCAGGCCACCAAACTCAATTTCATAGCATTTCAGGCAGAGTGCAGGCCACCAAACTCAATGTCATAGCTCTTCCCAAACAACTGCGGCTCGCCTGCAGTCCGTCTGTCTTTTCCTTTTTTTTTGTTTTCTTGTCTGTCTATTTTTAGTTGTGTATGTGTGGGGGGTGGGAGAAACTTATTTTTAGTCTCTTACTTCGGGGGGATGCGACCTTTTCTTTGTCGTATCCCCGTCTCCGTCTGCGCTGAGGCCTACTTGCGCAGCTGGCGGCCTCCAACTGGGAGCGACCTTGAGGCTCGGAGAGTCAGGACTTACTTACCATCGCGAAGCTGGCTGACTTCGGGGCTGTGGTGGCGCTGTGGCGACGGCCCGACTTCGGGGCCTCGGAGGCTTTGGCCACGGGCTCAGTGGACGACATGTCGGGAACTCACAGGTCCCAGGTTGGTGACCGATTCTCCGGAGTTCCCGCAACAACTGGAGGGTGGCAGCTTCGTCCGCCCCGGGCCGCGGAGTTTGAACCGGCCCGTTCGCGGGAGCTCGGATTCGGCTGCAGGACTTACCATCACTCGGCGGGGGGCCCAACATCAAAGCCTGGATCGCCTCAACGCAGAGGGAGAATAGGAAGAAGAGAAGGACTTTTAGACTTTTGCCTTGCATCACAGTGAGGAGGTGCCTGGTAGACTCACGGTGATGGGGTCAAACTGTGTTCATTGTGTGTTCTGTTATTTTATTTTCTGTTATGACTGCAAGGTATGCAATTTTCGTTCAAACTGGAGACAATTTGAATGACAATAAAGGATACTTTATACTTTATACTTTACTTTATACTTTATACTGCGCTCTGCCTGAAATGCTATGAAATTGAGTTCGGTGGCCTGCGTTCTGCCTGAAATGCCAGAAATTCAGTTTGGTGGGCTGCACTCTGCCTGAAATGCTACGAAATTGAATTTGGTGGCCTGCACTCGGTCTGAAATGCTATGAAATTGAGTTCAATAGCCTGCTCTCTGCCTGAAATGCTATGAAATTGAGTTTGGTGGCCTACACTCTGCCTGAAATGCTATGAAATTGAGTTCGGTGGCCTGCACTCTGCCTGAAATACTATGAAATTGAGTTTGGTGGCCTGCACTTGCTTGAAATGCTATGAAATTGTATTTGGTGGCCTGCACTCTGCTTGAAATGGAATTTCAAGGAATAGCCATGGGGGAACTGCCAGCCCACCAGCCCTGAATGAATGAAATGCCAGCCAACCAGCCCTGAGTGTCTGAGCTGCCAGCCCACCAGCCCTGAGTGACTGAGCTGCCAGCCCACCAAGCCTGAGACAATGAGCTGCCAGACCACCAGGCCTGAGTGACTGAGCTGCCACCCCAAGAATGCATTCGGCCCACATCGTCCATACTAGCCCTCTGGAAACCTGTCCCTTCAGCCCATAACACCCCATACTAGCACTCCAGAAAGCCTGACTATTGGTGCTGTCTGTACGGAGTTTGTACATTCTCCCCGTGACTCCATGGGTTTTCTCCAGGTGCTCCAGTTTCCCACCCTCACTCCAGACGTACAAGTTTGTGGGCTAATTGGCCTCTATAAATTGTAAATTGGCCCTAGTGTGAGGGATAATGCTAGTATACAGGGTCGGACACTCTGGGCTGAAGGGCCTGTTTCCATGATGAATCTCTAAAGTCTAAAGTAAAATTCTGAACCCACTTCTCTGGCCTGGCAATCTAGCTGCAATGTACTGACTACCTGGTTTATGGGATTTGGTTGGTTATGATCATTGTAAGGCTGGATCTAAATTCTGCTACATGTCATTTCTGAAAACTGTTATGAAATAAAAGTCCCCTTGTCACTTATAAAACAGGGGCCATAATCCATGTTATTTAAATGAGTTAAGTAGCAGGCTAAGGAGCTTCATGTAAAAGTATACTTATAGCACACGGCACACTATTAGTAACATCTCATTGGTATATAGTGTTGAACACAAATATAACTGTGACTTCCTACCTTACTTACACCTGAACAAGGAAGATGAGGCATCCTGTCAGTGTCTAGTTTCCCTGCCTGTCAGAAACACAAGAATATTCAACACACCTTACTCCATATATTTTCCGGGCTCTGGATATTTATTTTACGATCAATGTGAAAATGACTTTAGTTTAGTTTAGTTTAGTTTAGTTCAGAGATACAATGCAGAAACCTATACACAGATCCCTGTACACTAACACAATCCTACACACTCCCAGGGACAATTTACAATTTTACCAAGCCAATTAGCCTACAAACCCATACGTCTTCGGAGATTCGGAGGAAACAGGAGATCCCATAGAAAACCCACGCAGGTCATGGGGAAAACGTACAAACTCTACACAGACAGCACCCGTAGTCAAGATTGAACCCGGGTCTCTGGCGCTGTGCATGCAGCTCCACACACAACATCTCTGAAAATATGTGTGAAAAGAGCGATTGGTTCAGATATCATCAAAATCTTTCTCCCTCATCATAAAACCTGGTTCTTGATTGCCCTACTCTGGATAAAAGACACTGTGCTTTTACCCTAACGATTCATCTCATGATCATATACACTGCTATAAGATCACTGCTCATCCTCCTCTGCTCCAAAGAATAAAGTCCTACCCTGCTTTACCACTACCTAGAGCTCAGGCCATTAGGTCCTGGCAATATCCTCATCGATCTTCTCTGCACTCTTTTCCAACCTTACAACATTTTTCCTATAACAGGGTGCCCAAAACTGAACACAATACTCTAAATATGGCCTCACCAACGTTGTTTGAATGTAAAGTGAACAAATAATGGGACAATGCTCAAAAGGCCACAAAGTGCTGGAGTAACTCAGCAGGTCAGGCAGCATCTGCGGAGAAACATGGGCAGTTGACATTTTGGGATCGGACCCGAGATGGACAATATTCACTGGCAAAGATGCAGTGTTGGCTGCTCAGGTTGTATCAGGTTAGTAATCAGAGCACAGTATTGATAAAAACAATCAAGATTGCAAAAATGTAACAATATTCAGTGGAAACATATCATTAAGGAATACTTCAAATATTTCTATAGAGGTATATAAATTACGAGAGGCATTGATGTGGTAGATCGGCAGTGACTGTTTCCCATAATAAGAGTGTCCAAATCTAGAGGGCATAAGTCTAAGATGAAAGGGAGGGGGTTGAAAGAGAATCTGAGGGGTTACATGTTTCACATAAATAGTAGTTGGTATCTTGAATAACCACCAGTTACTGGTGATAACCAGTAGTGTAGTTTAGTTTAGTTTAGTTTATTGTCATGTGTATCGAGGTGCAGTGAAAAGCTTTTGTTGCATGCTAACCAGTCAGTGGAAACGACAATACATGATTACAATCGAGCCACTCACAATGTACAGATACATGCTAAGGGAATAACATATCTGTTTCCTGTTAATGGCTCGATTGTAATAGTAAGATTAAACAAGAACTTACCAGTTTGATCTTTATTTTATGAGGAGTTACGATGAGCGATTACGTGAAGAAGCCCGCCAGTGCACATGCGCGTCAATCTTCAAAGCAGCGGTGTGATATCACAGATAACAGTAGTAGAAGTGGCATAGTAAGATTAGAGAAAACTAGAACTACCAGATGACCTTTATGATAAGAGGGTTGGGAGCAGAGGGCACGTAATCGCTCATTGTAACTCCTCATAAAATAAAGATCAAACTTCAAACTTGTAATTTATCATTAAATCTTACTATTTTACTTCGGAGTCACGTGAGTGATTCCGTGAAGACTTCAAAGCTCTGTGATTTCATGCTGTGGAAACGAGTCCACACAAACACAACTGCATCAATTGACCACAGATAAGGGAAACATTGATAATGCATACAGACATGACATGGATTTAAAAACATGCTGATGCTATTTAATGAACAAATAATAATAATAGTAACCCTTCTCACCCGGGAGGAACTATAAAATAGAACCTAAAATAGAGTTGGCAAATACCCCCGGTCTGGCTATGGATTATTATAAAATGTTTGGAAAGGCTCGTTCGTTAGACCATCCTGCAGTAGCTAGGATGTGGTCCAGCGGAACGTACATAACCCTTGCTGCTGATGTTGTAGCAGCCCTGGTGGAGTGAGATTAGAAAATATTAGTATCTACTCCTGCATAAGCCAAAACCCTGTTTTAACCACCTGGAGATGGTCTAAACTGATACCTTCATATGAGTTTTTTCATAACTAACAAACATTGCTAGTATCAGAGCCTCTAAGGCTCTAGGTGACTTTGACATATTGTTGTAAATGTGTGACCACACATAACCGAAGGTCCATGGGGTATGCCATGAGAACTAGTTTGAGACCTGACGCCCCTGGGCTGCTCTACTTAACTAAATCATAAACGTTAAATATTATATTATTTGCAGGTGTAACCATCCTGTCCAGTCGCAATTTATGTAGTGACTGGACCCGTTGCGCTGAGACCAGCGCCCTGAGGATAACTACCTTATGAGAGCCAGGCCAAACATAAGGAAGTAGCTGGAGCCCCCTGGTGAAGTAGTGTTAACACAATGTCAATATCCCATACTTCCGTTTGCTTGGGCCTGGGAGAACTTGTGTTAAAGATATCCTTTATAAACTGGATATCAGAGGGTGAGACCTGACAGAGTGGGTCCCGCTCGCTGCAGCAAATATGATGAGAAGGCACGTTGGGCACAGTTAATGGCTTTATAACTTAATTTATTGTCAAGGACCCATTTGAAATTAACTCCAAGACGTCAGTTATCCGTGCCGTATTATATGTAACATAGTATTTAAACAAAACGCTTCCCATCTCCTGAATAGGAAATGGACTGATTTTTTGGTGCTATCCCTGCACTCTGCAGTGAGCACATACATGGATCGGTCTGACAATCCGACCCGCAGGAGCAGTCTTCTCAGAGTCTGCAAGTCAATGAATTGATTTTATCATGCAGGGGCTGGTTTCCCGAGTCACAGGCTGAACAAGCAAAGTTTTATGTTTAGAATAACCATATAAGGTTCTATTATATTCCCAACATAAGCGGGAACCATGGCTGCATAGGCCAGTCAGAGAGTACGAAAAACCCTGAAGCGGGATCTTGCTGAATTTATTGCAAGACCCGACTGACGAGGCAAAATGGAGAAAGGACATAAAAGAACATTCCCCCCCGTGTAGCGAGAATGTATCTCTCGCCACTGTGAACCCCATATTTTTGCAACCTGGATACAAACATATCGATATTCGGTGTTCCATAGAGCCATAATGTCATAAAATACTTTGTGATCCAACATCCATTCTGTGTTGTCATTGATTTTACGTGATGATACTCCAGTGCCAAATGAGGTTTTGGTAAAATATGACAGGATACTTTGACTTGATTTGCACCCATGTGACTAACATATGCCACCACCATAGTGTATCAACTTGGAATTGAGCATGCAAATTATGCATATTTGCACAATAACCATTTAACCCATAGAATGCACATAGTGTCTATAGGTAGTTGATACCAATAATTGAAGAATTGGTAACTCATGCAAATCCCATCTGCCTCCGTGACTAGAGATGGCATTCGTAATTTTCCATCTTTGAGCACTAGCATCTGTTTGTAATATAACTGAAGATTTAGTGATCAAAACCTACTGGAGCAATGCTGAATACTGTTCGTCCACCATTGTGACTTCGGTAGCTTCAGCTGGTAATAGCATAGGTCTGTTAACAATGACCTACATGGCACCTGAGAGGTTACTACTTTGCACATTGTAAGTTCTGATAATGCAAAAGCCCAATTTGCACAGCTGAAACACAGCTGCTATATTGCCAATTACACTTGATGAATAGAAGGCTGCTTCATAATAACAAGGTTGTTACAGGCTTCTATTGTTTCCAATCTCTTGCCCCAGGGCAGAGTCACAGACAAATTAATAATTAAAGGTAAATCCCAATAATCAATAACGCTAGTTGGTATCAACTTAAATTTAACTGGATGGATGAGGAACCTCAATTTCTCAATTATAGTTTGCAGCTGAAACAGTTGATTTTAGCAAAATACAGCATTTAGAATATCATCCAGTCAAGCCAGAACAAGTTTTTTTTAGCTTTTGGCAGTCCAAGCACCGGTTTAGTAATTTGGTAAATAACCTGGGAGCTGAAGTTAGCCCATTTTGCAACGCTTTAACTATTATCATTGTCCCATCCAGTTAAATTTTAAAATGTCTCCGGTGATCCCTGAGAATGGAAATCAGTTGTTTAACAGTAACAAAGTTCCATATTCTGAAAAGTCTATGTTGCACATGCGAGTTAATTCAAGGATGAACCGACATCGTCCATCGTTCACAATGAACAGGCCACGCCTGCCATAATTCTGTGCCTGCCTCGAACGACAACTCTGGCCATATTTCCGAGCCTGTCTCGGAAGGCAATCCTGGCCGTAATACTGAGCCTGCCTCGAAAGACAACTCTGGCCCCAATTCTAAGACATGCTTGGAACCCTTGTATACTGTGCAAAATAAACCAATCACATGTTATCATATTAGTTTATAAACGGATCTGAATCTCATGTTATCATTGTAATTTGTACAAAAAACAAGTGTAAATATTACCAACTTGTAAATGGCCAACATACCCCATGTTTCGGAAGAACCAGACCCACCTACCTTCATGGTTACCAGTGGTCTTATGGTAAGCCCAAAGGCCCCTGATTTCGGTTCTATTCCCATCCTTGATTGGAGAGTAGGATTGGTAGTGTATGTGGATTCCATATTTCCTGAGACCTTGGCCTGAAAGACCTCTGCCCAGCTTTCAAGCTTCTACCAGCTTCAGTGAACTGCTTACTGCCGATGAGGCGTGGGTTGTGTCCTCGCCGAAACGATGAAGCTTTGTTCGTTGTTGGTACCTTGATCAGTCAGACAGCTTTTGTTTCCTCGATTCGGCGGTTGGTTTCATTTCCTGGATTCATGCCCCCTCCAATGTCACCCCTGATAGCGCTGTTCACTGCCAGCACTTGTAGCGTGAGGGGAACTCTGGCCCCTTCCGGGTTTTCTGCCAACGTCTGGAACCAACGCTTCCGGCAGTAGCCCCTTCATTTGCGAGTATTTCCTTAGAGCCATATGCATGTGCTCCAGTATGTTCCACGGACATACTTTCGAATTTGAAGTCAGTTACACACTGACCACTCAACCTCCCCTCCACAGAGAGGGAGATTCGTAGGCAGCCCTGAAAACAGGTGCTGCTGCAGGCCCCTGAGGATACCTGCGCTGATATGGCCCCTCCTATGTACCTATATCAGAATTTTACTGAGTCAGACAGGAACTGACCCCGAATGCTCCCCTCCTCAGAGAGGGAGACATTGTGCAGCCTGAAACAGGTGCCGCTGCCCGGGCCCCCGAGGAGAACCGCGCTGATAATTCCCTCCATTGGAGCATATCATTGTGGAGCAACCTCTCCATCAGGTGCTCCATGTGGGTTTAGACGTCCGCAGACGCTACCCATTGAAAGAGGGAAGCCTCCTGGCCCGACTCATCTTGGTCCAAAGGCCTGACCGACTTACTCCTGGTTTTACCCCCTTTCTGAGGCACCATAGCGGTCTGCGAGCCGCTGACCCCATTGTCAGCTACTTAGGTAGCGAACCCGCCGGCCGCCGGCTCCCCGCGCTTCCGCGGTCCGTGCCGGGATCTCCCCACGGTCCATAACCGGTTCCCCGCGGCCCGTCCGGACTTCGCCCCGAAATTGAATCCAGCAGGCAAACTCTGTAACAGAGCTTCCTGCAAGACAAAAAAACAGAACCTGGAAATAAGTTTTAAAACTTACCTGCAGGTTTAAACTTACCGCTGGAAGGAGCAGCGTGCCTGCCAGTCAGTCGTTGCGCAATGCACTAGACGTAATGACGTGCATGCGCACTGGCGAGCTTCTTCACGGAATCACTCACGTGACTCCGAAGTAAAATCATGTATCGTCTGTCCGCTGACTGGTTACCAACACAACAACAGCATTTCATTATACCTCTGTACACGTGACAATAAACTAATATATTTATATATGTACTTTATATTTAAAATGTACCAGCCCTTATGTGTGCAGGCGAATGAGGCCCACCTGAAGGCAAATTTGTCAATGGGAAAGTCATAATCACAGTCAAAGACTCATAGAAATACGAATAGTACAACATAGAAATAAGTCCTTCGGCCCATTTTGTTTGTGTCCACCATAGTACTTACCTACACTACTCCCATTCACCCACATTTGGTCTATAATCTTCTTAATATAATATCATTTTCTCAATATAAGGTGGATTATGTGTGACTCGTGAGCAGCTTGTAGTGCAGATGACTCTGTTCCCCTGCACTAGTGCCCAGGAAGTAAAGGTTGCCACTTTGGG
Organism: Malacoraja senta; assembly: GCA_038087875.1. Taxonomy (NCBI): domain Eukaryota; kingdom Metazoa; phylum Chordata; class Chondrichthyes; order Rajiformes; family Rajidae; genus Malacoraja; species Malacoraja senta. The sequence goes on along the minus strand of CM075986.1, from coordinate 25,052,609 downwards.
AGCTTCTTTCAAAGAAACCTTGGTAAAGTACTGCTGTGCATCTAATAGATAGATAGTTGTAAATGACAGCAAGTCAAACTATGCCAAGACTATTGTAACTTAGCAACTGATGTATTGAAGGCTACAATAATATCAAAGCAGCAGTGGGGTGTTGAACGAGTTAAATTAGGCGGCATGGTGGCACAGCAGTAGTATAGCTGCCTTACAGCATCAGAGACCCGGGTTTGAACTGACTATGGGCGTTTTCTGTACAGGGTTTGTACGTTCTCCCCGTGACCTGCGTGGCTTTTCTCCAGGTGCTCCAGCTTCCTCCCACATTCCAAAGTCATGCGGGTTTGTAGGTTAATTGGCTTTGGTAAAAATGTAAATTGTCATTAGTGTGTGTAAGATAGTGTTAATGTACGGGGTGATCGCTGGTTGGTGCGGACTCAGTGGGCCGAAGGGCCTGTTTCCGTGCTGTACCGCTAATGTCCAAAGACTAAAGTCATTCGGCAGTGGGTTGTGTTTACCAAGGGTGGGTTGATTCCTAGCTATATTGCTATAGGGTGGTGCGAGATGCAAAGTGGAGAGGGACATGGGCAATTCAAAGCCCCAGTCAGCTTGCCAATTACTGCACATCTCTTGGTTGTGCGCCTGAGAGAAGCACTGACAGAGGCCCAGCAACAGCTGGCATGGAGGGAGATATGAGGAAAATATAACAATGGAAAAATAGCATCACAAACAAAAATAAATGATAAAGGCTGTTCATTGAAGTGCTGCACTAAAAATGAAGGTTTTAATGGGGAACTAAGTATTGAAATAATAATCCAGCTACCTGCCAATAATAATATTGCACGTCAGGGTTATAAAGATTTAACAACATACAGTGGAATAGTTTAATATTCAGAATAAATAGTTGCATCTGGCTTTAGTACCAGCACAACATCCATATAAAATTACTGTCAATGCGCAATTCTAAAATACAGGGCTCTTTCACATTATAAAATATAAAATATGGACAAATATAAAAAGTATCACAATATGCACCAAGCCAGAGTAACAGGCCTGATACCTTTGTCAGGTAAGTCACACTAAATGATCCTGCAAATCAGTGTTTCCTACCAGCTGTGCCTCGGTTTCATATGTAGGAAGGTACACATTACACAGAAGATAGACACACAGTGTTGGAGTAACTCAACAGGTCAGGCAGCAACTCTGGAGGAAAAGGATATGCGATGTTTTGGGTCGGAGCCCTTCTTCAGACTATTATGCTTCAAACTATAGTATAATGAATAGTGTGTCTTCAGAACTGAGTCACTTAGCGGCACGGTGGTGCAGCAGTAGAGTTGCTGCCTTACGGCGCCAGAGACCCGGGTTCAACCCTGCCTATGGGAGCTGTCTGTACGGAGTTTGTACATTCTCTCCGTGACTACGTGGGTTTTCTCCGGGAGCTCCGGTTTCCTCCCATACTCCAAAGACGTACAGGTTCGTAGCTAATTGGCTTGGTATAATTGTAAATTGCCACGAGTGTGTAGGATAGTGTTAGTGTACAGGGATTGCTGGTTGCCGCGGACTCAGTGAGCAGATGGGCCTGTTTCTGTGCTGTATCTCTAATCTAAACTAAACTAAACTCTGAAACATCACCCCTTCTGTCGGGTGCCCCAAACTGTCGTGGACTTCCTGGAAGCAGTCCGAGACCACATCTCCAACATTCCAAGACCATCTTTTCGTTGGTTAGATCAAACACTTTCTGTTCTGTTCCAAATGTATCCTGGCACCACTCCCCAACTATTTCTCCACAACATCAATGACGGCATTGGGGGCTGCCACCTGCACCCGTGCAGTGGCTCAGCACTTCAACTCCCCTCCCATTCCGTATCTGACCTCTCTGTCCTGGGTCTCCTCCATGGCCACAGCGAGCAACACCGTAAATTGGAGGAAATGCACCTCATATTCCGCTTGGGCAGTCTACATCCTGGGGGCTTGAACGTTGAATTCTCCCAATTCTGCTAGCCTTTGCTTTCCCCTCCCCTTCATCAGCCCTCTGGTTGTCTCCTCCCCTCCCCAGCCCTCGGGCTCCTCCTCCGCCTTTTTTCCTTTCTTCTCCCCACCCCCTATCAGTCTGAAGAAGGGTTTCGGCCCGAAACGTTGCCTATTTCCTTCGCTCCATAGATGCTGCTGCACCCGCTGAGTTTCTCCAGCATTTTTATGTACCTCCGTGCAGAACCCGCCTGTTTCACCAACCTCTCACCAACTTGCATGCTGCCATCAACTTCACTTGCACCTCCCTCCCATTTCTTGGGCTCCATTGCTGGAGAGAGTATCCACAGACATCCATTCCAGACCCATTGTCTCCCAAGCTACCATGATGGCACCTCCTCCCACACACTCTCTCGCGAAGATGCCAATTCCCTTTTTGCAGACTCCCATCTCCACCGCATCGCAGCACTTTTCAAGATGTGGCTTTCCACTCTCGGACATCTGACAAGTCATCCTTCTTCGGGAAATGTGGTTTCTGTTGTGGATGGATCCCTCATCCGTGCCTCCTCTGCGTGCCCCTGTTCTGCTCTCACATCCCCTTCCTGCCTAAGGGAACAGGGAATAGAGTTCCCCTGGTCCTCACCTTCCAACCTACCAGTCTCCCACAAACCATTCTACAATATTTCTGCCACCTCCAACATGATCCAACCTTCAGTCAGATGAGACTGGGTTTATTTTGAGGAAGGACATCCTTGTGATTGAGGCAGTGCAGCGTAGGTTCGCAAGATTGATCCCTGGGATGGTGGGACTGTCATATGAGGAAAGAATGAAAAGACTAGGCTTGTATTCACTGGAGTTTGAAGGATGAGGGGGGGTTCTTATAGAAACATATCAAATTATAAAAGGACTGGACAAGCTAGATGCAGGAAAAATGTTCCCAATTTTGGGCGAGTCCAGAACCAGGGGCCACAGTCTTAGAATAAAGGGGAGGCCATTTAAGACTGAGGTGAGAAAAAACATTTTCACCCAGAGAGTTGTGATTTTGTGGAATTCCCTGCCACAGAGGGCAGAGGAGGCCAAATCACTGGATGGATTTAAGAGAGAGTTAGATAGAGCTCTCGGGGCTAGTGGAATCAAGGGATATGGGGAGAAGGCAGGTTATTGATTGGGGACGATCAGCCATGATCGCAATGAATGGCGGTGCTGGCTCGAAGGGCCGAATGGCCTCCTCCTGCACCTATTTTCTATGTCTATGTTTCTATGTTTTCTGTGGAGCGGAGGAGGCTAAGGAATTATCTGATAAGGATATATAAAATCTTGAGGAAATGTATGGATAGTAAAAATCTTTCTACCATATGTCAATGGCAATGCGGTATAGGTTTAAGGTGAGAGTAGAAGGTTTCTGGGGGATTTGAGGATGAATTTCTTTACACAGAGAGAGGTTAGATCTGGAATGCCCTGCCTCAATCAGATTCTCTCTCAATATTTAAGAAGTACATCAACAAATGTAAATACATGAATCACCCAGGTATAGAAGGCTCTTGCACGTAAACAAGATGATGGGCTGAAGGGCCTGCTTTCTGTGCTGTACAACACCACGACTGCGTGAAGAGATGTTTGGATACAATTATAACATGAAGTGCAAAAGAAGAAAATATATTTATTTACCCAGGGTGGAGGAAACAAAAAACAGAGGACATAAATATAAGGCGAGAGGGGCGAAAATTTAATAGGAATTGGAGAGGCAACTTTTTTACTTAGTGGTTAGTGGGTATATGGAACGAGTTGCTAGAGGAGGTAGTTGGGGCAGGTACGATAACAGCATTTAATAGACACTTGGACAGGTACATGGATAGGCAAGGTTTAGAGGCATATGCCAAATATGGGCAAATGGAACTAGCTTAGATGTGGCATCTTGGCCGGCATGGACGCGTTGAGCCGAAGGACCTCTTCCCTTGGTTTATGACTCTACAACTGTGATTCTGTAACAAATTAATTCAGAGTTCTCTGGATGACAAAAGAGACACAGAGGAAGATAAAACAAAACAAAATGACTGCTCATGACATGTATTATGTTGTGTCAGTGACAATCAGGCTGCATACAAGATAATCAGAGGGGATATGAAGATTAACATAAGAGAGGTAAAGAGAGTGTTTGATAAATGATTAGCTGCCAACAGATAAAGGAATCCTAATGTTTTTGATAAACATATAAACAATGAAAGTGTAATACATAGAGGAATTAGGAACATTCCTATTAGGAATAAACTTACACATGGATGCTGAGGGCAACATTGATGAACTTCGAATTATCTTTAATCAGACTTTACTGGACTTTATCATGCACTAAACATTATACCATTTATCCTGTATCTGTACACTGTGAACAGCTTGATTACATAGAAACATAGAAAATAGGTGCAGGAGTAGGCCATTCGGCCCTTCGAGCCTGCACCGCCATTCAATATGATCATGGCTGATCATCCAACTCAGTATCCCGTACCTGCCTTCTCTCCATACCCCCTGATGCCCTTAGCCACATGGGCCACATCTAACTCCCTCTTAAATATAGCCAATGAACTGGCCTCAACTACCTTCTGTGGCAGAGAATTCCAGAGATTCACCACTCTCTGTGTGAAAAATCTTTTTCTCATCTCGGTCCTAAAAGACTTCCCCCTTATCCTTAAACTGTGACCCCTTGTTCTGGACTTCCCCAACTTCGGGAATCATGTGTAGTCTTTCGGCTGATAATAGACACAAAAAGCTGAAAAGACTAGATGTGTAAGAAGGAACTGCAGATGCTGGTTTAAAGCAAAGATAAACACAAAAATCTGAAGTAACTCAGTGCGTCAGACAGCTCTCTGGGGAAAAGGAATAGATGACATTTCAGGTCGAGACCCATGGCTGATGAAGGGTCTCGAATCAAAACGTCACCTATTCCTTTTCTCCAGAGATGATGTCTGGCCTGCTGAATTACTTCAGCTTTTTGTGTCTATCTTTGATTTACACCAGCATCTGTAGTTCCTTCCTACACATCTAGTCTTTCCACTGACTGGATAGCACGCAGCAAAAAGCTTTTCACTGTATCTCGCTGCGCGTGACAATAATAAAAATCTAAATTAATCAAATCAGTTCTCTGCATCTGTTTTCACCAGTAAGTAAGTAAGTAAGTAAGTAAGTTTATTGGCCAAGTATTCACATACAAGGATTTTCAAGAAGGAACTGCAGATGCTGGAGAATCGAAGGTAGACAAAATTGCTGGAGAAACTCAGCTGATGCGGCAGCATCTATGGAGCGAAGGAAATAGGCAACGTTTCCTATTTCCTTCGCTCCATAGATGCTGCCGCACCCGCTGAGTTTCTCCAGCAATTTTGTCTACCTTCACATACAATGAAATTGGCCTTGGTGCTCTGCCCACAAGTAACAACATGACATACAGTGACAGTTACAAATGACTCAGAAAACACCAAACATTAATAATAATAAAACATTAATGATAAAACACCATTGATCAAGCAAAATACCAGATCAAAGGGAGGCTACAGTTTTTTGGCTGTTGAGTGGAGCAACTACTCGTGGATAAAAACTGTTTTTATGTCTGGCTGTGGCAGCTTTGACAATCTGGAGTCGCCTTCCAGAGGGAAGTGATTCAAAGATTTTGTGGCCAGGGTGAGAGGGGTCAGAGATGAACTTGCCCGCTCGCTTCCTGGCCCTTGCAGTGTACAGTTCATGAATGGAGTGAAGGTTACAGCCAATAACCTTCTCTGCTGATCGGACGATTCGCTGCAACCTCCAGGTGTCGTGCTTGGTGGCTGAGCCAAACCAGACCATGATGGAGAAGGTGAGAACAGACTCTACGATGGCCGTGTAGAATTGGACCATCATTGCCTGTGGCAGATTATGCTTCCTCAGCTGCCGCAGGAAGTACATCCTCTGTTGTGCCTTTTTGAATGTGGAGTCGATGGTAGCCCCCCACTTAAGGTCCTTGGAGATGATGGTTCCCAGGAACTTAAAAGACTCCACAGATAATAATAATAATAATGGATTTTATTTACGGGCGCCTTATACCGAGGTCTCAAGGACACCATACAGAGATTTATAGAAAACATATAATCAGAATTAAAAAAAAAAAAAGGTTATAAAGAACAATACATAAATCAGGGACAGAATTCCTTCCAAAAACACAAAAAAAAGAAAATCAGAAGCACAATTTGAGGAGAGAGCAGCGGCAATTTAACGCCAGCGTCCACTCTCCCCTCCGACCGCCATCTTGAATACAGACTAACAAATACAATTACAAACAATTACATACAAAAATCATCCCCCCACAATGATTTCCATGAATTACACAATGAAGGCACAGATGTGACAATGGTGTTGTTGATGGTGCGTGAGGTGAGGGGAGGGGGAGCTTAGTAAAGGTGAAGGAGGAAATACTTCCATGACAGTATTTCTGCAGGAGACATTGGATACATTAGAACATGGAGACATAGAAAGGTTGCTATGTCACCGGGACCTAATGGGATGCATGCCAGGAGTTTGAGGGAAGAAGTCACATGGACCAGTGAGCCTAACATGTGGTAGTTAAGTTACTGGAGAGGATTCTGATGAATAAGATATATATGCGTTTGGATAGAGAGGGGCTTTGGAGGCAGAGTCAGCATGGTCTTACATGTGGAAGATTGTGTCTCACAAATGTGATTGAGTTTTTTGAAGATGTAACCAAAATGGTTGATGAGGGCAAGACGATAGCCAATGTCTATATGGACTTCAATTAGGTCTTTGATGAGGTTGAGTTGCTGCCTTACTGCACCAGAGACCTGACTACAGGTGCACAGTTTGTACATTCTTCCTGTGACCTGCATGGGTTTTCTCCGGTTCCCACACTCCAAAAATGTACAGGTTTGTCGGCTAGTTAGCTTGTTGTAATTGTAAAGTGTCCCTAGTGTGTGTACGATAGTGATAGCGCGCGGATCACTGGTCGGGGCGGACTCGGTGGGCCGAAGGGCCTATTTCCACTCTGTATCTCTAAACTAAACTAAACTAAACAGAACATAGATGGCATGGTCCAACCTCTGCTACAGAAGAATCTGCAAACATGACACAGGCAGCTAAAAGGCTAATAAGACAATTCACCCACTATGGGACTCCAGTATCCATAGCTGGGCCCAATAATTTTGTAAACCAAAACCCAAACAGCTACTTCATGTGCCATTACTGCATTAATACTCCGACCACTGCTGTTCATCACAGTCCTCTCACACCAGCCCTCCTTTACAATGCCCACTTGCCCACCACCCATGTCCACCATGCCCACCATGCCCACCATGTTTACCATGCCCACCATCCCCGCTCTCCACTGCCACATCCACAGGACCACAGACTTAGCTGGTTTTCTTTCTCATTGAAACTTATTGAATAGTGAAAGGCCTGGAAAGAGTGGACGTGGAGAAGATGTTTCCACTAGTGGGAGAGTCTAGGGACAGAGGTCACAGCCTCAGAATAAAAGGACGTTCCTTTAGGAGGAGGAATTTCTTTTAGCAGAGGATGGTGAATCTGTGGAATTAATTGCCACAGATAGCAGTGGAGGACAAGTCAATGAATATTTTTAAGGCAGATAGATAGATTCTTGATTAGTACGGGTGTCAGGGGTTATGGGGAGAAGACAGGAGAATGGGGTTAGGAGGGAGAGATAGATCAGCCATGATTGAATGGCAGAGTAGACTTGATGGGCTGAATGGCCTAATTCTGCTCCTATCACTTCTGAACGAGGAACAAGAGGCCACTCTGCATCTGCATTCACAGTTCCCGAATACTATCTGTGTATCTGGGTGGTGGGCAGAATTACCGTTGTCGTGTTGCTGCCTTCTTGCAGACACCTCCACGACACAGGCACGACTCAAGGCACAGATCACCATCCTTCAATGATTCCCTGTTCTAATGCTGACCTTAATGTAAACTCGGCAAACTATGCCTGATTTATTAGCTTACCCATGGGATGTTATAAACTACCAGTCTAAATCTGATGCTGGATGTTCTGACTACTCTGTTTACAGTTCTTGGTATTCAAAATGTAAATCAACTTGCTTTCCGCTGATGTTTTGAGGACCTGGTGGGACTGACGCTGTGTGTATCTTAGAGCTGGAAGGAATAAATTGGACTTGGATAACAAGTAGAATCAACAGCTGCAGGTACGGGTGGCTTAGGCAGGCGGGTCAGTACATTACATAATGCATGAGAAGCAAATCTACAGTAAAGCTTTTAAATGGGAGGCCACACATCAGCAGAGTGAGTGAACTGTCTGCTTTATCAAGTCCATTCTATTGAGCAAACATTGGGATGAAATCAATGCCTGGGCAAATATCTGTTCTACTTCAACAAGGTGCTTTTTTGAGTGCCTTTTAACAGTTCCTATAAAATGCCTTAAAGTGTTCGCTTCAAGAGTTTAGTTTATGTGATTTGCTGAGACTGAAGAAAGCTGTCTTTTTTTTTTAATCAATTATTAATAATAATAATTGCAGTACGTAATAAATCAAAACAAAACCCATCAGCATAATACAAGTCAAACAAATATACTAAATAAACTACAATACAGCTATATCGCCATCCTTATTAAGGATGCCCTGCGGTCCCAGAAATCCCCCAGGGCGCCCATGGACAGCGCGTAGTCCCGTTCTAAAACCCCCCCGGGCGCGGGCGAAACCCCGGAAAAGGGGCAGGCAGCCGGCTCGGGCAGAGCCCTCTTCCACCTAGCGCCGTGACTCGCGGATGGCCAACTTGGCCAGGCCAAGAAAGCTGTCTCAATGCTCTCCGTTATCTTTCAACAGTCCAACGGGCATTCACCACCCAATGGCTCTGCTCTCAGCAAAGCCCAAAACATTGACCCAACACACAAAGTGCTGGGGGAACTGTAGGGTGGCACAGTGGTGCAGCGAGTAGAGCTGCTGCCCCACAGCGCCGGAGACCATGGTTCGATCCTCACCTCAGGTCCTGTCTGTGTGGAGTTTGCACATCCTCCCTGTGACCATATGGGTTTCCACCGGGTGCTCCGGTTTCCTCTCACATCCCAAAGACGTGAGGATTTGTAGGTTAATTGGCTTCTGTAAATTGCCCCCAGTGTATAGGCAGTGTATGGTAACGTGGGATAACCTAGAACCAGTGTGAATGGGTGATCGATGACCAGCGTGGGCTTGGTGGGTTAAAGGGTTGTTTCCATGCTGTATCTATCAATCGTTCAATAAACTCAGCGGGTCAGGTGGCATCTGTGGAGGGAAAGGCCAGGCGACATTCCCTCCTGAGATGCTGCCTGACCCATTGAGTTCCTCCAGCCCTTTGTGTTTTGCTGAAGATTCCAGCATCTGCAACTGCTTGTGTCTCCATGTATCGACCCAGACTGGCACCAGTGTTCTCTCACCCTGTGGTCCTTTCTAGTCTGGCACTTTTCCCAATGCACCATGTCACCCTTAAGGACCTGTCCCACTTTCACGAGCTAATTCACGACTTCTGCCGAGTTTGCCCTTGACTCATACTCGCTGCATGGTCGTCACAAGGTCGTAGGAGGTGGTAGCAGGCCGTGATGCTAGTCGTAGGTACTCGTGGCATCAAGTAGGTCGGGGCGTTTTTTCTAGCATGATGAAAAATGTCCACGAGTAAAAATGGTCGTGAATTAGGTCGTGAAAATGGGACTGGCCCTTTATCACTATTTGTTGAATAGCCTTGATAGTTTGGAATAGAAATGTGTCAGCATGACATGGGTGAATGTAAAAAAGAGGTTTGTCATTTAGCATTTAAAAAATTCACATTTTACCTAATTTTGGCTTTAACGATAAGAGTATATGCGCTTCAAGCCTGCTCCGTCATTCATTTAGATCCTGACTGATCTTCAAAATGGTGCCATTTTCTTGAACAATCTCCATGCTGCTTGATTAATTCCCACACATCTATCAATCTTTGCTTTGAATCAACGGAACAACTCAGCCTCCACCACCCGTCAGGATAGAGAACTCCAAAGACTCGACACCTTCTGAACGAAGAGATTTTTCCTTGTCAGTGCAAAACAGCAGATTCCCAATTCAGAACCTATCCCCTCTAGACCCAGACGGTTCATTCAGAGCAAACATCCTCCCTGTATCTCGGCTGTCAAATCCGTTCAGAATCTTTTAAGGGCGGCACAGTGGCGCAGCGGTACAGTTGCTGCCTTACAGCGAATGCAGCGCCGGAGACCCGTGTTCGATCCTGACTACGGGTGCTGCCTTCACAGAGTTTGTACGTTCTCCCCGTGACCTGCGTGGGTTCTCTCCGAGAACTTCGGTTTTCTCCCACACTCCAATGAGATGGCTGTATTAGGAGTCAGACTCAATGTTGAGATCTATCATGGGTCAGGCAGCATCTCTGGAGAAAAGGTATAGATGATGTTTTGGGGCAAGACCCTTCTTCAGACTGGGTGCCTTCAAATGTCAGATTTTTGTGTCTATTGTATTTGGGCAATTTCCACTTTGCTCTATCTATTAAACTTGAGTTTGACTTGATTGACTTTCTGTATAGTGTTATCTGATCTGTTAGGATAGCATATAGAATAAGCTTTTCATTGTACCTTAGAGCACATCACAATAATAAACCTAAACCTAGACCTCAATGGGCAGATCAGCCTGCGTCTGTGCCATGATAATGTATGATTTAAAATGCACCAATAAACATGTCAAATATATCAGTTACAAATGGGTAATGTCAATATGAAACGTCATCTCTAGGCAGAAACATAATAAGTACGTTTGCAAGTCCAGATTTTGAGTGTGGAATATTTCTTCATAATTCACGATGTTCACCTCATTAACTGAAATCCTGTTGATCTGTGCATGTTCCTTGAGAGTGAGCATTAAGCAAAAAGCTGAGGGAAGGGATTTATTTTTGATCACCTTGAAAAGTTAATTTTTTTGCATCCACAGAGATAATTTAAATCATTTCCTGTATTTTTGAGAAAGCTCCTCAAAATCCAATGAAAATATTCCAGGTAAATTAAATATTGCACCTCGAAGGTGCAATAGAAATGTCATTTTTAATGAAGGGGTAGAACGGTGGTGCAGCAGTAGAGTTGCTGCCTTACAGCACCAGAGACTCGGGTTCGATCGTGAATACGGATGCTGCCTGTACGGAGTTTGTTTGTTCGTTCTCCCCGTGACTTGCATGGGTTTTACCCACACTCCAAAGACGTACAGGTTTGTTGGTAAATTGGCTTCGGTAAAAATTCCAAATTGTCCCTAGTGTGTGTCCCACTGCAGAGATCTAATCCGCGAGTTCAGAAGAGTTTGCCCTCGACTCATCCTCACAGCATGGTCGACACGAGGTCCTAGGAGTACTTTGTAACTCTCCTTCATGCTCGAGAGTAGTCCCCACGTACTCGAGGCCTCAGCTAGGTCCCGGCATATTTTTCAACATGCTGAAAAATGCCCGCGAGTAAAAAAAGGTCGCCATGGAAAATAATCGATATTTTTTACTTGTAGGTTTAGTCGAGGTAGGTCATAGTAGGTCGGCATGTTATTCATAGGTAATCGAGGGTAGTCGAAAGTAAAGCTCGTTGAGAAAATAAAGGTAAGGTAATGTTAAATGCCCGCTAAAACGTATTAAAAGTTGTCTGGGGTGTCCACTCCTTCTCCCCCCCCTTCTCTCCCCTTATCTCCCCTTCCCTTCTCTCCCCTTCTTTCCCCTTCTTCCCCCCCTCTCTAAAGGACTTAACGTTATGTGCCAGCCGTCTTTTACCTTCCTCTTCATCGCGCGTGTGAATTTCAGACGGCGTTCCCCGCTTTCCCTGGCCCCCACCTTTGCGATGTGTTTGTGTGTGTGTGCTTGTGTGCGGTCAGTCGATCCAGCTCGCGGTTTCATCGCTGACAGTCGATCCAGCTCGAGGTTTTTCAGGCGAGTGCCCTCGAGCTTGAAGGTCGTAGACAGTTGCTGAAAAGTCGCGTTAGTGGGACGGGCCCTTTAGTATTCGGGATCGCTGGTCGGTGTGGACTTGGTGGGTCAAAGGGCCTGTTTCCGTGCTGTATCTCTAAACTAAACTAAAATCTAAACTAAATAAATGGATGTCCTTTTCATGACTGACTGCCCACTTGCATCTAGGTCAGCGAGTGTATTTATACATTCATGCTTTAAAAACTGGTCTGGAATAAGGATGCAGTAAGAAAACTGAATGTGGCTTTCCATTCTAACTTTAGTTAACTCAATGGGGAAAATAACCTCCTCAAATTCTGTCCTTTTTTGGGGGTTAATTGAGTGATTTACGAAGTCATTCGCTTCAGATGATAATGAAGCCATGTTACGACAAAGGTCAACATGACAGAATACTGCTTATAAAAAAAGGCTGCAAAAGAGAGGATGAGAATGAACATAACACACATTTGTTTCTTCGCTAACGCTGTTGGAGAAGTCACATAATGGAATTCTTCAGTGTAACTTAAGATAAAATGTAGTTAAAATGCTCTGAAGTGTTTTGAAGTGACTGGATTGAACTCTGTGTAAAACCTTTTTTTTCCAAACCACCTCTTGACAATCAGGCTATTTTGGCAAACAGAAAAAGGATACTGCCTCTTTGACCATGCCGCCACAACACAAAAGCACCTCTCCCGGAGTGAAGAATGCCCCCAAAATAGTTTTAATGACTCCTGACTGTGGCAGCTGAGACATTCCTTTAAGCTCGGGTCAGAAAGGCCACAGACATCACAGTGCAATTAGTGATGTCTGGCTGAGACACAGGCAGTGTCTTCCTGCGCTCTCTGAATGTGACAGGGAAAGTGATGGCCAGGGGCTCCAGAGCCAGGGACTGTTCAACGTTTGGTCAATATTATCGTTTTTGATTAGCATGGATGCAAAGAAAAATGATCACCAATCTATCTGGGATTGAAGTTGCTTTATTAGTTTCTCTGTATCTATCGGTACTTTCCATGTCTACAGCCAAACTATGGCTAAGATAGACACAAAATGCTAGAGTAACTCAGCGGGTCAGGCAGCATCTCTGGAGGAAAGGGATAGGTGATGTTGCAGGTCGAGACCCTTCTTCAGATTGGGTCTTTTCAGACTTCAGCTTTTTGTGTCCATTGTCTTTGGGCAATTTTTTTCAGGGGCCAATTAACCTTTAAACCTAAGTGTAGGAAGGAACAGCAGACGCTGGTTTAAACCAAAGATAGACACAAAAAGCTGGATTAACTCAGCGGGTCAGGCAGCATCTTTGGAGAAGAGGAGTAAGTGACGTTTCGGGTCGAGACCCTACTCCAGTCTGAAGTAGTCACCTATTCCTTTTCTCCAGAGAGGCTGCCTGATCCGCTGAGTTGCTCCAGCAATTTGTGTCTATCTTCGGTGTAAACCAACATCTGCAGTTCCGTCCTACACAGAAAAATGATGCCTATTCATATCATTGCCTTTCTGCGAGTTTCAAAGGATTGTTGCTGTCATGGTGAAAAATGTTGCAGGATCTACTTACGTTTTTTTAATCAACACAAAGGAAACAGATCTTTGCCTAGAAATTGGATTACACGCAACCACATTTTCCTGCACTACATGACCCATTTTCTATGAAGAATTAAATACGAATGAAAACCAGGGCTTATAATATCGACCGTGAAATCCACCATTGTGGTTCTGGGATTCTTCAAGCTTCTCATGTGTATTGTGTAGAAACCCCCTGTATAAGCACAGTGACATCCAATTATCAGGATTTTCATTCAAGTAGGAAGACACAATGTGCTGGAGTAGCTCAGCAGGTCAGGCAGCATCTCTGGAGAACATGGATGGGTGATGTTGTGGGTCGGGACCCTTCTTCAGACAAACCTAGAATGGAAAGCCTCATCTTGGGACATAATGGAGGAATAGTCAGTATCTTTCTCCCATAGAAGTGATACCTGAAACAATAGGGCACATTTTGAATGTTACTGGATGGAGTTTTAAAGGAAATATGTGGGGAAAGTATGTTACACAGGGAGGGGTGACGTCTGGTAATCATAGTCAGACCACTTGATGGAAGCAGATACAATCACTACATTTATAAGACATTTAAACATACACTTAAATTGCAAAGGCATAGAAGGATGAAGACCTAATGCGGGGAAATGGGGTTAGTGTAGATGGGCAAAAGATTGTCGTAGATGTGGTGGCCATTAGCCTGCACAACTCGATGACGGTCTGACTCTTTGATTCTGTAACTGCTCCATGCATCTTTGCAGGGGCCATCTAAAGTCTGAGTCATTCAGTAAAGACAAAGCACTGCAGATGCTGGTTTACACAACTGGACACAAAGTTCTTCTTCTTCGAGTCCGTTGCAATCTCAGATGTCGTTCTGCCAGTATCTGGCGCAGGTCACAGCTGGTCGAGTCGGTTCAGCCAGGTCCTGGGGGCTGCACTGGGGGGCGTCGTCACACTCCAGTAGGTGGGACATTGTCTGTACTGCTCCACAGCTGCATGTGTCTTCTGCCTGGTAGTTCCATGCTTTCATAAGTGCTTTACACCTCCCCTGCTCCGCTCGTAATCTGTTGAGGGTCTTCCAGGTTGGCCATGGGAGGTCGTGCCCGCTGGCGAGGCATTCAGTCGGAGTGATTCCTCTCTCCATCCAGTCGTGGGCTCGTGTGTTGAGCTGGTTCCATTCATCTTTCCAGATGTTGGTCCTTGCTGTTTCTTTGGTTGTCTGGAGAGGTGGGACTGTCTGCAGGAAACTGGCTCTGGATTTCAGTCGGGGTGGAGGTGCTGTGTGTCCGTGCAGGGGGTGCCTGGTATCGATCTCCTGTGCTCTTCGCTCGTCCTGGGCGACGATGGATCGTCTGATATGGGGGGGGGGGGGGGGGCAATACCAGCTAGGGCGTAGAGGCACGGGACTGGCGTTGTCTTTATGCATCCCGTGATAATGCGGCAGGTGTCATTGAGGGCTGTGTCAACCAGTTTGGTGTGGTGGGAGCGGCTCCAGCTTGAGCACGCGTATTCAGCTGTGGAGAAGCACAGGGCTAGGGCAGTTGCACGGATGGTTGGTGGATCAGCGCCCCACTTTGAGTTTACCAGTTTGCGCAGGATGTTGTTGCGAGTGTTTACCTTGGCTTTGGTGTTCTGAAGGTGGGTTTTGAAAGAGAGTGTCCTGTCGAGTGTGACTCCGAGGTACACGGGGTGGAAGTGGTTGGAGAGTTTGTGGCCATCCCATGAGACGCTCAGTTGTTTTCCTGCATCTCGATTTTTAAGATGGAAGCTGCATAGTTGGGTTTTTGATGGGTTGGGTTTCAGGTGTTTGTTATTGTAGTAGGTTGTCATCTCTTGGAGGGCCCTTTCCAGGACAGGCTCAATCTTCTGGAAGTTCTCCTGTTGGGTGGTGATGCAGAGGTCATCAGCATAGATGAAGCGGTGGCATTGTGGGGGAAGTGGTTGGTCGTTGGTGTAGATGTTGAAGAGGAGGGGGGCCAGTACGCTGCCTTGTGGTAGGCCATTCTTTTGGGTTTTCCATTTGCTCTTCTTGTCGTTTAGTTGGACGAAGAAGCGCCTGTTGTTTAGAAGGCTTTTGATGACTTAGCACAGGTCGAGGTCACCAGTCATGTCAAAAAGTTTCCTGATCATGGTGCGGTGCTGGACAGTGTCGTAAGCAGCGGTGAGGTCTATGAAAGGTGCTCCGGTGATGAGTTTGCACTCGAAACCATCCTCAATGTGTTGGGTGAGGTTCAGTAGCTGACCGGCACAGGAGCGGCCAGGGCGGAAACCAGCTTGATCTTTAGTAAGCTTGGAGTCTATAAGTGGCATAAGGCGTTGGAGTAGTAGCCTCTCGTAGAGCTTGTAGGTGATGCAGAGGAGGGAAATGGGTCTGTAGCTCTTTGGGGATGATGGGTCCTTTCCAGGTTTTGGAATTGCGACAGTCTTGGCCTTTCTCCATACAGGTGGGGTTGTTTTCTGTGCCATGCATGAGTTCAGCATTGCTAGGAGCCAGGTCTTTGCTTTAGGTCCAAGGTGCTGTATCATTTCCGTCAGTACATCATCGATTCCTGCTGCTTTCCCAGGCTTCAGCATGCTCAATACAGCTTCGAGTTCTTCTAGGTCGAAGGGCTTGGTGAGAGCGCTGGCTGGTTGTAGGTGGTCTGTTACCGCTGTCCGGCGGTATTCTCCTGTGGGTCTGCGCCGGTTTTGGCTACGACCGTTTGCCACCAGCTGTGCTGCAACTGAGTTTGCTGTGACTGTTGTGAGCGTGGGCGGTGTGGTATGGTCTTCGCCGAGGCGGCGGATTGTGGCCCATGCCTTCCTGCTGTTATTGGTCATGTTGGTGTTTTCTATCAACTCCTTCCAGACTTGCCTTCGGTCCTCCCCGACTGTGTTCAACAGGATCTCTCCGAGTTTCATGGTGGTGGAGGAGAAAGGGTCCTCGTGGTATGCCCTGTGGTAGGCTTTCAGTAGATCGCTGGATGTTTCCGACAGCCCGGGGATGTACTCGGTCTGGCATCCTCTTGGTATATGTCGCCTGGCTGACCTTTTCAGCAGTTCTATGAACATGGTATAGTTGTATTGTATTGTATTGTATATCTTTATTGTCATTTCCTGAGTATTCGCATACCCAGAGGAAACAAAAAAACGTTCCTCAACCAGTGTCCATTTCAGTGTGCAGTAAAAAATAAATAGAAGTAAAAATACATATATCATGAACAAATTAACACTCTACTCTACTAAACATCAACAGGCGTTCCGATCGGCAGCGGCACGACAGTGGCTCTGCTGCAGTGTGTCCAGGTTGGTGGTTGGTGCACGATACTTTGGCAGGGGACAAAGTCCGTTTATCAGTCTTATAACCTGCGGGAAGAAGCTGAGGAGCATCCTGCTGGTTTTGCACCTAATGCTCCGGTACCTCTTCCCAGATGGCAGGATGGAGAATATGTGATGCGATGGGTGGTAGGGGTCTTTGATGATGGAGATGGCTCTGCTGATACATCTCTTCCTGTA
Source organism: Malacoraja senta (assembly GCA_038087875.1). Taxonomy (NCBI): domain Eukaryota; kingdom Metazoa; phylum Chordata; class Chondrichthyes; order Rajiformes; family Rajidae; genus Malacoraja; species Malacoraja senta. The sequence continues at coordinate 25,035,704 of CM075986.1, read as the reverse complement.
TATGTCCAGCAGGAAAGGGAGTGGAGCACCAATAATCCTGCTGGCGGTCTTCACAATCCTGTCTAGTTGGTGCCGTTCGTACGCCTTGCAGCTCCCGAACCAGGAAGTGATGCCGTAGGTTAATGTGCTCTCGATTGTCCCCCTATAAAAAGTTCGTAGGTGTGTAGTGGGGAGACCTGCTTTACGTAGTCTTCGGAGAGGGTGTAGTCGCTGCTGGGCTCTCTTGACCAGTGCTGTGGTGTTGGTCGTGGACGTCAGGTCATCTGACAGGTGGAGTCCTAGGAACTTCACGCTGTTGACCCTTTCCACATCAGCTCCATCGATGTGCAGAGGTGTATGGTGTTGTTTTCCCGCCCTCCTGAAGTCAACCACCATCTCCTTAGTTGTTGGGGTGTGATGGAATGCTGGGGATGGAGTCTTCGATCTCCTGTTGGAATGACAGCCAGTCGGCCTTCCGCAGATTGAACCTTCTGCGGAAGGGGACGGTTGTTGCTTGGAGAGCGGATCGGATGGTTATGGTAATTGGCCGGTGTTGCGTATGGGGGATAGGGTCCAGGACCTCTTTCACAGCTCTGGGTGATAGTTCGCTGCTCACACAAACAAGGTCTGGGTTATATCCTCGTTTCCATCTGGCACCGTGAAAAGATTTTGGCAGTTTGGCGTCATGGATCAGGGTCAGGTGTTTCGACTCGAGCCAGGTTTCGACTTCATCTCCATCTTGATTGTTCACTTCATGGCCCCACAATGAGCTATGGGTAACGTGATGGAGTAACTCAGCAGGTCAAATAACATCTCTGGTCTGAACAAGGGTCCCGACCCAAAACATTACCTATCTAAGTTCTCCAGAGATGCTGCCTGGCCATCTGAGATCCTCCAGCACTTTGTGTCCTTTACTGAGCCGTTGACATTTCCAATGGTTTAAAATGTTGGAAAATTAATCAGTAGCCTGCTCTATATCTGTATTCAGCAAATCAGCAAGGGTGTGGTGTGGCGGTGCCTATCGACAGTGGCTCGACTACAGTCCATCTGTCTTTTTTTTAATGTTTTCTCATTAAGTGTATGTTTTGATTCTAGTTTTATTATTTTTTTTAGCTGTGTATATGTGGGGGGTGGGTGGGGGGTGGGGGGTATGGGGGAAACCGTTTAATCTCTTCCCTGTTCGGGGACCCGACCTTTTCCCTGTCGGGTCTCCGATGTCGTGGGGCCTAACATCGTGGAGCCGGCGGTGGCCTCCGGCCGGTACTAACATGAGGGCTCCAATCGCGGAGCCTGCAGACCTGCCATCGCAGAGCTGGCCGACTTCGGAGCGGGAGGAACTGTGGTGGCGCGCGGCTGCGACCTGACTTCGGAGCTTCGGAGGCTCCAGCTGCATGTCCTGTGGACGGTAACATCGGGAGCTCTGTAGATTGATTAATGCATGTGGACCAATCATAGTAGAATAGCATCACTAACCCCACCTTACTGTATGATTCATACTAACACCCACTTCCCACACTAGTCAGTCTTGGAAGCGGTAAAGATGAACTAACAATTAACAACCTGCTGTACCGTTATATATATGGGTACTGATTAAAGATGATCTTGAACTACAGATCGTGTAGATTGCTTATTTACATGGTGTCAGAAGTGGGATCACGACTTTGTGGTCCTTAACTATGACACCGTCCTGTATTACCAGTTAATCATGGACTAAGAAGAACGGCTGCACCTCCAGTGGGGTGCTGGATTGCCTGTCTGGCCAGCCTCTTTTGATAATAGATGAGAGTAGCTGGAGGGTGGCGTCAGCGGCTGTGTGTTCGGCTAAGCGGCGCAATTGTTTTGTGGGAACAAAGTCAATGCTGAGAACTGTAAACTCGTCCCGTTCGTAGGGTGTCGTTCGTTGGATGCCCGTGGTGCGCGAGAGAGAGTGTCAGCAACGAGCATGTCTTTATCCTTCTTGTAAACAATTTTGAAGTCAAATCGCTGGAGTTGCATTATCATACGTTGCAGATCTGCAGGTGCTGCATGGATAGGTTTGTTGAGGATGGTCACAAGAGGTTGGTGGTCTGTCTCGACCGTGAAAACATTCCCAAAGATAAAGTCCTTGAATGCCTTCTATCACATCAGGGATGGTCATTCAAAAGCTACAGAAACACATCTCCACATTCGGCGCACCTGTCCGCTTGCAGACCGACAACGGAAGACAGTTTACCAGTCACGCCTTCAAACACTTTGCTAACCGATAGAATTTCCACCACGTCTCGAGCAGCCCTGAATACCCACAAAGTAACGGGCTCGCTGAACGAGCCGTCAGAAGCGCTAAACAGCTAATGGAACGCGCCCACCTAGCCAAGGCAGATGTGTATCTCGACCTCTTAAACCTCAGGAACATTGCTAAAGACGGGATCCTGGGCTCGCCAGCCCAACGACTGATGTCCAGGACAACGAGACCTCCGATTCCGATTGCCCAGCAGAAGCTGGTGCCACAGGTGCTGAAACCAGCTACGATCCAGAAGAGCATCGAGGAGAAACACGACATCCAGAAACAATCTCATGACAAGTCCTGCAAACCACTTAAACCACTACTACTGGGCCAAGTCGTCCGTTTGCAAACTCCTGTGGGACATTCCTGTTTGGGTTGCGTTGTTGGCCTGTTTGAAGAACCACGATCTTACCTTGTTGACATCGATGGCGCCTTGTACCATCAGAGCCGCCAACACTTGCTGGCTGTGAAGGAACCACGTCCACCACCAGATGATCCTTTCGTTCCACCTCTACTGTTCCAGCCGCCTGCTGCTGCGTCCAATACCAGTCCCAGCATGTCCCTTACCCCACCACGACCGGCGGCCATGACTAACAACAATACTGCCTCAACCGCATGCTCCCCCATGCAGGTCCCTGGTGGGAGTCCACTTTTCGGAGATCCCGCAACGGAAACTTCTCCCGCTGGAATCGCAGGATGAAATGACTTGGAGCGGAGCCTAACATCGCCCGACGCGGCTAAATGGCCGCGGGTCTTACCATCGCCCGCCGGGGGCTTTAACATCGGGAGCCCCAGTTCGCCTCGACGTTGCAGTTGGATTGCTGCACCGCAGGAGAAGAACAAGGGAAGAGATAAGACTTTTGCCTTCCAGCACAGTGAGGAGGTGTTGGCGATTCACTGTGATGGATGTTTGTGTAAACTGTGTTAAGTGTGTGTCTTGTTTTTTTTTTGTAATTGTTAAGACTGTAGAAAATGCAATTTCGTTCAAACCAAGCTGTTTGAATGACAATAAAAGGCATTCTATTCTATTCTATTCTATTCTATATCTCTCCCTACTTTTATTATCATTCAAAGTCCACAAAGAGGTAGCCAGAGTGGAATGGACAGATAGCAGCTAAGCCACTGGTCTCGACTATAAAGTCAAGATCAATATCCAGTATGTGCAGGGATGTCTCAGTTTATTGTCACGTGTACCGAGGTACAGTCAAAAGCTTTTTTGTTGTGTGCTTCTCCGTGGATTGTCACCTTGTCGTGGTGGAGAAGCTTGTGTGGACCTGAGATCCTGAGAGCAATGCCATCTGGAGCAATGCTCCTGGTAGGGTTACCCATGGTGGTAAGGTCAAAGGGGATGTCTCTGTCAAAGAGCAATCCAGCCAAGACCTCAACGGTGGAACAGGCGGAGGATGATGGCTGACTTTAGTGGAGCGTCACAATGGCTGGGAAGGCTGATGAAGGCTGCAGCAGAAAAGGGTCCCCGGTCATCTTGGACTCTATGTGACTGGATTCTGACCCAGATCTGTCAAGGACCATGGGGTGGCTATCTGTGCACCAGTCTCCCCACGTTAATCAAAGTCACGCACAGGTGTCCTCCATGAGAGGACAATCATACTCGTTTTGAGTGACCGACGATGATGATATGCAGATATGTCACCAATCGTGCGACAATATTTCAATCTCACCCCACACACAACTTTAAATGAAATGTAACATAAACCAAAATCATTTAGTCGGGTAGGGATTTAGAATCATCGCCTGAACAAAATCCAATTACAATTGCTAAAAGTGTTCCTGTTTAAATGGAGAGGGAGTGAGATTTAATATTGTGAATGGAAAGAGGAATTATCAACACAAGCTGGGTCTTCACTTTTATACTTAAAATTTGACAACATACAGTAGATATTGACTTTTACAAATGCACAAGGAACAACTGAAACAAGAATAGGTTGTTTGGTCTTTTCTTAAACTGGTCACAACCCATTAGCTTTATCAAACCATTTTATTCTCTGGAGTAAAGGATTTGACTCAGCCTGTCAAAGCAAATCCTAGAAAACTCCACAATATTTATGTCGCTTTACATCACACATCATCCATCCTCCAATATCTGTCACAGCATCAGCTTTTCCACTAATTGGCAACAGAACCATTTTGTTTGCACAGTTTTCCATTATTTTGATCCGTATTGATAAGGAAGAGACACTCACATTAATACATACACTAGGTGAGTGCATTGTGTCCCAAAACAAAATGACCTTGCAGTTGATCAATACTGTGGCATTAACAGATCGACTACTTTCCTTGCCTTCTCCGCATGAACAGTTAATCAATGACACAGACGTTTTCTTTCTGAGATCTGACAATATTTTATAACAAAGGAAACCAGAGGTGCTTGATTCCTCATCTGCTTGCTTGTTTGGTGTGAGCAGGGTCATGAATAAATAGTGTGTGCAGGAAAGAACTGCAGATGCATGTTTACACCAAAGATAGACACAGAATTCTGGAGGAACTCAGCGGGTCAGGCAGCATCTCTGGAGAGAAGGAATGGGTGATGTTTCAGTCTGAAGAAGGGCCTCGACTCGAAGTGTCACCCATTCCTTCTCTCCAGAGATGCTGCCTGTCCCATTGAGTTACTCCAGCATTTTGTGTCTATCAAGAATACATATTGTTCATTCCAAAGGGCTCCAGCTTGACTAGATTTTGCACAAACTAATCCTGAACTGAGCGCAAATTCCGAATGGATCAGGAAATAAATCTTAGAAAGGAAACCTGTAGTGTTTTGAGTGTAAATACTAAACTTATTGTGGGATGAACCATATTGAATGGTAAGGAATGGAATTGCTGATCTTGCCTACATTAAACATTTATTAATAGTAATACACAAAAATTAGAAAATAAAATGTTTACAGGCAAATGATAATAATGGAGATGGCTCTAGGCAAAATTAAACCTTTGTGGAGATGAAGACCAGAGTCCCATTCACCTGCTGTGACACTCAGGATAAATCAGCTCCTGAGCCTGGTTCAGGATCCTTGCTTAGCCCCTCCGTATACATAGACACAAATTGCTGGAATAACTCAACAGGCCAGTCAACACCTCTGGAGTAAAGGAATAGGTGACGTTTCGGGTCTGAAGAAGGATCTCGACCCGAAACGTCGCCTATAACTTTTCTCCAGAGATGTTGCCTGATCCGCTGAGTTGCTCCAGCATTTTGTGTCTATCTTCGGTGGAAACCAGCATCTGCAGTTCCTTCCTACACCCTTCACATCCATCTTGCACATATTCAACCACATAGACTCACAATTATAATCAAACAGCAGGGAAACAGACCCGGGATCGCTGGTCGGCACGGACTCGGGGGGCCGAAGGGCCTGATTCCACGCTGAACCTTCCAACTAAACTAAACTAAACTAAACTAAACTAAACTAAAGTAAACTAACCTTGGAATTCAGTGGGTAGCCTATTCTTTCTACCTTATTTATCCCACTAGTTCCGAGCTGCCGGATAATGGATAATCGACATTGACAGATATTTCATCATTGATGAATGATGTGTGATATAAGGCAATATAAATATTGAGGAAATCTGAAACAAAAACAGAAAAACATTCTTAATTGCTGTAGTATTTCCAGATTTTAGATTAAATATGTAGGTGGTTGCTGGGATTTGCTTTAAGAGGTTGTGTAAAATCCTTTTTCTCAGAAGAAAAAATAAGTCTTACGAAGCCCAGGGAAGTTGAGGACTTGTACAAAGACAAACCACCTATTCTTGCTTCAGAAGTTCCTTACACTGTTGCTGGATTGAGTACAGGCAAAGATTTAATCCTTATTTCCTTCGCTCCATAGATGCTGCCTCACCCGCTGAGTTTCTCCAGCATTTTTGTCTACCAAAGATTTTATCCTATTTACCATGCTGTGAATGTGCAGTAACAAATATTCTATATTTAAAATTCCAGTTTAAGTTGTGTCTCTGCCTGTTTGTGCCCCACCGAACTCCATCCTATCCCCCTTGGTTAAATCCCTCCCCACCTATGTTCAAGACACCTAAGACACTCTCCATCGTCTCCGTGCATTCTATTCTCTAGGCCCTCACCCTCTCATCTTCACCATGGATGTCCAGTCACTCTACACCTCCATCCCCCACCAGGATGGTCTCAAAGCCCTCCGGTTCTTCCTCGACCGGAGGAGCAACCTATACCTGTCCACTGATACTCTCCTCCGCTTAGCGGAGTTGGTCCTTACCCTCAATAACTTCTCGTTTGACTCCTCCCATTTCCTCCAAATACACGGCGTAGCTATGGGCACGTGCATGGGCCCCAGCTACGCCTGCCTCTTTGTCGGGCACGTGGAACAATCCTTCTCCGAGGCATACCGGGGCTCCATCCCCGACCTCTACCTCCGCTACATCGACGATTGCTTTGGTGTCACCTCCTGCACCCACACACAACTCACTGACTTCATCCACTTCACCACTAACTTCCATCCGGCACTCAAATACACCTGGACCATTTCCGACACTTCCCTACCATTTTTTTTTTTTTTTTTTAAATTTTATTTTTTATTTTTTATTTATTAGAAGTACATTACATTACAACCACATACATTAGTACTCGTCACTTAAGTCTTCTTACAATTAATGTACTCCATTTATTTTTTACACTAGAAAAGGAAAAGATTGAAAGAAAGAAGAAAGTGAAGGAAAAAGTGAGAGTGTAGAAAATGTGACAACAAAAAAGGACGAAGACCCTATAAGAACAAAATTAAAAACAAAAGAAAAAGAGGAAAAAGAGAGAAACAAATATTTTTATGAGCATTACGCAAATGGGACATACCAACTCTTCAACTATCATCCACCCTTACCTGACCTCAATTTTTTTTTTAAGGTACCTTTGCACCATATATTTGTAATAATTCTATAAATGCAGACCACGTCAGGTGGAAGTGATCTGGTTTACCTGCTAGGAGGAGTCTTATCTCTTCTAGGTGTAATGTTTCGAACATATTTGAAATCCACATGTTTATAGTTGGTATTGGAGCCTTCTTCCAAAATTTTAGAATTAGCTTTTTTCCAGTTATTAACCCATAGTCTATTAGTTTCTTTTGAAACACATTTAGTTCTGGACCATCTTCCATTATTCCGAAGATAATCCATTCTGCTTTGGGTATCAGTCTTATTTTAAATAATTTTGTAAAGATTTCGAAAATTTCATTCCAAAATTTTTGAATTTTTGTACAGAAAACGAATGAGTGCGCTATAGTAGCTTCTTGGGATTGACATTTATCACAAATAGATGATACATTTGGAAAAAATTTATGAATTTTAGTTTTCGAATAATATAATCTATGTAAAATTTTAAATTGTATTAAAGTGTGTCTTACATTAATCGAACATTTATGCATGTTTAATAAGTGTTCATTCCAACTTTCCTTTGAAATTTTAATAGCTAAAAGGTCTGTCTCACGAATCTGCGGTCATTGGCGGCGAAACGGGAAGAATCTGCCGCCATAGACCGCGCACTCGTGAGAAAGAACAATTCCCGGGCCGTGCGACGGTGTTCCCAACACCGCGCGGTGCAAAAATAAAATCGACAATGTCGAAAACACTATACTCACCGCACAACCTCCACCAGTGATGCACGAGTGCGCACGGCCGCTCGCACGGGTCGCCGCCAGTGTGGGTCGAGCGCCGTGCGTCAAACCTCCTCTGCCACAGCCTCCGCCTGTGACGCACGTGCCGCCGCCAGTGAGGCACGTGTGCTGCGCGGCCGCAGGCACAGCCACCGCTACAGCGCCGCGATCAGGATGGCCGTCGCCACAGCCGCCGCTGGTGAGTCACGTGCGGGGGGCCGACGTCATCGCAGTCGGCCCGCCCTTTTTTTACTTACCGCAAGCACGTGGGACCCGCCGGGTTTGAATTAACTCGGCCCCCGCGCAACATCCGTGCGGCGCTCCGGTGGATAGGCTCGACGCTCTCGCCGTTGCCGCGCGGTCCTCGCTACCGGCGACGCCGCGCTTCACCGCCGATGACCGCAAACAGGTAAGACACGGCCTTAACTCTTGTTCCCAGTCTCTTCTGATACCCTCCGTAGATGGTATTTGTACATTTAAGATAATATTATACAAATATGATATTAAGTTTGCTGATTCAGCTTTTATCTGTATTGCCTCATCCAATACATCTGCTGGGTTATTATAATGATCTTTTGTATATTTTTTCAAATAGTCGCATATTTGAAAATATTTAAAATATTGATTATTTCCGAGTTTATATTTTATTTGTAATTGTTGAAATGAAAGTAATTTTCCAGTTTCATACAAGTCACCGTCCCTACCATTTCTTGACCTCACTATCTCCACAGTGCCAGTGACCTGGGTTCATTCCTGACTGGGATTGCCGTCTGTACGGAGTTTGTTCGTTCTCCCCGTGACTGCGTGGGTTTTCTCCGATATCTTCGGTTCATCCCACACTCCAAAGACGTACAAGTTTGTTGGTTAATTGGCTTGGTATAAATGTATATTGTCCCTAGTGGATGTAGGATAGTGTTAATGTGCGAGGATCGCTGGGTTGGCGCTGACTCAGTGGGCTGAAGGGTCTGTTTCCACGCTGAGTCTCTAAATCTCTAAAATACATGAGCAGCGCATGTCGTGGGAGTAGATCAGACTTTATAGCAGACATTAATGACTTGGCAACACTCCCGCAGCAACACCTCACCCTACACTGGCTTCTATCCCAGGACACAACAAGCATTACATTTATTACATTTCAAGATATTGTGGGGTTGGAGATGATGCTGGGTTCAGCAGTGACCACACCGATACTCGCAATAGGGTGATCTCTCTCTCCGGGTTTAGTTTAGAGATACAGTGTGGAAACGGGCCCTTCGGCCCACCGAGTCCGCACCGACCTGCACATTAACACTATCCTACACCCACTAGGGACAATTTCTACATTTACCAAGCCAATTAACCTAAAAAACCTGCATGTCTTTGGAGTGTGGGAGGAAACCGAAGATCTCGGAGAAAATCCACGCAGGTCACGGGGAGCACGTACAAACTCTGTACAGACAGCACCCGTACCCGTGGATCGAACCCGGGTCTCCGGCGCTGCATTCGCTGTCTGTGTGCTGTCTGTGTGGAGTTTGCATGTTCACCCTGTGACCGTATGGGTTTCCTCCAGTGGCTCCAGTTTCCTCCCACATCCCCAGACATCCCAAAAATCAGCCCAAGTAGGGAGTGGATGAAAATGTGCAATAACATAGAACATAGGACAGTACAGCATTGGAATGGCTCCCTCACCCCACGATGTTTGTCCCGAGCATGATTTAACTGATCTCATCTGCCTGTACATGATCCATGCACTTCCATGTACCTATCCAAAAGCTTCTTAAACACCACTATTGTACCTGCCTCCACCACCAGCCCTGGAGGTGAGTTCCAGGCTCCCACTAATCTCTGTGTAAAAAAGCTGCCCCCCACTGCTCCATTAAACTTTCCCCCTCTCACCTTATGGCTAGGGTCCTGTAGTGATAGACATTTCAACCCTGGGAAAAAGTTTCTACCCTATCTCCAGTATGCCTCTCATAATTGTATACACTTCTATCAAGTCTCCCCATAACCTCTGACGTTCCAGAGATAACAATCCAAATCTATCCAATGTCTCCCAGTAGGTGAAGCCATCTTATCCAGACAGCATTCTGATAAACCTCCTCTGCACCCTCACCTGAAGCCTCCACATCTTTCCTGTAAAGAGGTGACCAGAACTGCATACAATAGTCCAAATGCAGCCTAAGCAAAGTTTAATTTTAGTTTAGAGCTACAGCGAGGAAACAGGCCCTTCAGCCCACCGAGTCCGCACCGACCAGTGATCCCTGCACATTAACACTACCCTACACACACTAGGGACAATTCACACATACACCAAGCCAATTAACCCACATACCTGTACGTCTTTGGAGTGTGGGAGGAAACCAAAGATCTTGGAGAAAACCCATGTGGTCATGGGGAGAACGTACAAACTCCATACAGACAGCACCCATAGTCAGGATCGAACCCAGGTCTCCGGCGCTGCAAGCGTTGTAAGGCAGTAACTCTACCGCTGCACCACCGTGGCCGCCCACGGTGCTCTCCAGAGTTCTACAGAGCTGTATCATGAACAATATAGAATTAGTGTGAATGGGAGATCAACGCTAGGTGTGGACTCAATGGGCCGAAGGGCCTACTTCCATGCTGTATCTCTGGATTAAACTAAACTTATAGTGACCAGCCAACTCTCATGAGACTGACTTCAATTGGGGGGAGGGGGGAGGGGGGTGAGGAAGGGAGTGGGTGTAGATGACATGTGCATGTACCTTTAACATAGTGACCTCACCACTACTAACCACTCCCCACATCACTAGTATAATTACAACCTTCCCACCCAGTGCTCGCTCTCTCTGGTTCCGCTAGGGCAGTAAAGTATGTGTATCATGAATAAACAGTGGTAAAGACACAGTGTGTTATGACGCCTCTTTACATGGTGTCAGCATCGTACCTTTGCGCCTCCAGTTTATCGGTTTTTCTTTACTTTGGACCCGTTTCCCCATTTTTTTTATCTCCCGTGCCATGGCTACTTCTTGCCGCAAACCCGACATGCTTGTCTTCGACTCGGACATTTCCCATCGGTGGGGTGTCTTTAGACGTGTCTTTCAACACTACACCACGATCGCCCATCCTGCTGCCACCCCTGCTACACGGGTTTCTCTGCTTCTCAACCTGGCTGGTCCTGATGCCCTGGAACGGGCTGAGTCATTTGTCTATGGTGCAGGTGAAGATGCTCAGGACCCGGTATGTCTTATGGCTAAGTTTACCGCTATGTGCGACATCCCCACTAACTGCATTCTAGAGCGTTTTAAAATGTTCACCCGGCGTCAGATCTCTGGAGAGTTAATCGATAACTATATCGCCGCGTTGCGTCACCTGGCCAGGCGTTGCAGCCTGGACACGCTGACCCCCGATCAACTGACCCGGGACATTTTAGTGTATGGTCTTCAAGATGAAAAACTAAGGGCTGAACTTCTGCGGAAGCACGACCTGTCTTTAGCCGATGCTCTGCACGCCTCCCGCATGGCTGAGGCTGTCGCCTCGGCGGTGTCGTCTGCTGATCATGACATTAACTTTGCCGTCGGAACGCTGGCCCGCAACGGCAATGGGGGTCCCCTGCACCCGGGGGTAGGTGCCCCAACTGCAACTTTACCTCCCATCAGTCTAATGTGTGCCCTGCACTGGGAAAAAATGCAACTTTTGCAGGAAATTGAACCATTTCTCTGCAGCCTGTCGCTCTCGTGGGAAGCCAGTTCCTGCTCCACGCCGAATGTTAAACAACATTGCTCGAGCTGATAGCGCGTTTGGTTCACAGTTCCAGCCTGAGGAACTCCCTTTGTCTGATACAAGTTCCTCCCGGGGGGGGGGGGGGGGGGAACCATGTAAAGAGGCGTCATAACACACTTTGTCTTTACTACTGTTTATTCATGATACACATACTTTACTGCCCTAGCTGTTCGTGGTCTGTCACCAGAACCAGAGAGAGCGAGCACTGGGTGGGAAAGTTGTAATTATACTAGCCCCCTCCTCCCTCTTCACCTACGACTGCACACCTGTACATGGTACTAACACCATCATCAAGTATGCAGATGATACAACGGTGATTGGCCTCATCAGCAACAACGATGAGTCGGCCTATAGGGAGGAGGTCCAGCTCCTAGCAGCATGGTGCGCTGACAACAACCTGGCCCTTAACTCCAAGAAGACCAAGGAGCTCATTGTAGACTTCAGGAAGTCTAGGGGCGGCATGCACACCCCCATCCACATTAACGGGAGGGAGGTGGAACGTGTTTCCAGCTTCAGGTTCCTGGGGGTCAACATCTCCGATGACCTCTCTTGGACCAACAATACCTCAACTCTGGTCAAGAAAGCTCACCAGCGTCTCTTCTTCCTGAGGAGACTAAAGAAGGTCCATCTGTCTCCTCGGATTCTGGTGAACTTCTACCGCTGCACCATCGAGAGCATCCTTACCAACTGCATCACAGTATGGTATGGCAACTGCTCTGTCTCCGACCGGAAAGCACTGCAGAGGGTGGTGAAAATTGCCCAACGCATCACCGGTTCCTCACTCCCCACCATTGAGTCTGTCCAAAGCAAGTGTTGTCTGCGAAGGACGCTCAGCATCGCCAAGGACTGCTCTCACCCCAACCACAGACTGTTTACCCTCCTACCATCCGGGAGGCGCTACAGGTCTCTCCGTTGCCGGACCAGCAGGTCCAGGAACAGCTTCTTCCCTGCGGCGGTTACACTACTCAACACTGTACCTCGGTGACTGCCAATCACACCCCCCCCCCCCCCCGGACACTCCTCCCACCAGGATTTATTAGATTAGATTTATTTATTTACTGCTCATATTTATGTCGCTCTTCTAGGGAGATGCTAACTGCATTTCGTTGTCTCTGTACTGTACACTGCACAATGACAATAAAGTTGAATCTGAATCTGAATCTGAATCTGAATCTGATGTGGGGAGTGGTTAGTAGTGGTGAGGTCACTATGTTAAAGGTACATGCACATGTCATCTACATCCTTCCCCTTGGAAATTCTGGCCTCCAATTGGAGGCGAGGGTTCGAATCCCACTTCTGACACCAGACAAAAGTGAAATTCGCATTTGCATCAGCCCCAAAGACCTGAACCTTGCCATCAGATGCCCTCATTACCCCATGCGAACAGTGGAGGACGTCGCTGCACAGGTTGGCCCGGCCACTGTCTTCTCGGTTCTCGATGCCAAGAGCTCCTTCTGGCAGATACCGCTGGACGAGCGGTCCTACTACCTGACTACCTTCAGCACACCCTTCGGCAGGTTCCGATTCCTCCGCATGCCATTCGGGATCAACTCTGCCAGCGAGGTCTTCCAGCGGACGATGGAGCAGCTGTTCTCCGGTCTGCCGTGTGCTTTCACCGTTGACGACATCCTGGTCTACGGTAAGGACGTTGCTGAGCACGATCTCCACCTCCGTCAAGTCCTGGACCGGGCCCGTGAATTCAACCTCAAACTAAATCCAAAAAAGTGCCGTTTCCACGTCCCGGAGGTCACCCATGTGGGCCACGTCTTTACCACATCGGGGCTGAAGCCTGACCCGCAGAAGACAGCCGCGCTCTCCGGGATGTGTTCGCCCACCGACGTGCCCAGCCTGCAGCGTTTCCTGGGCATGGTTAATTACCTGGGGAAGTTCATCCCCGACCTCAGCGAGCTGAGCGTGCCCCTGAGGGAGTTGATGAAGAAGGACACTGCCTGGGCCTGGCTCCGCATCACCAGAAAGCGCTCCCATGATCAGTCCTGCCGTCCCCTCCCGCCTCTGTTCCCTGGCCAAGTCGTCCGGATGCGGTCCCCCTCCGGTCACCCCAGGCTTGCCATCGTCGTCGGTACTGCTGGTTCGCCGCGGTCCTATCTAGTCGACCATGACGGTACTATTTACCGCCGGTCCCGCCAACATCTGCGGCTGGTTAACGAGCCCCCACCGCCGCCTGCAGACCCCTTTTCCCCCCCACTGTCTGCCACATTGCCTGCCCCTCCACGTATGCCCCGCTCTCCACCAGCCAGTCCTCCCTCACCTGCCCGTCTTCCCGCTACTGCTCTTGCTTCCCCTGCTCCGTCTCCGTTTTCTCTTTCTCCTCCCGGTTCCCCGGTTCTCTCACCCGCGCCTGCTCCTACTCAAGTTCCTCCTGCAGTGGGGGGAGATGGCGAGCTGCGTACCCGGTCCGGGTGGGTGGTCAGGCCACCTGTCCGTTATGGTGATTTTGCTTAACTGTTTGCTAACCTGCTCATAGCGTATGAGACGTGGTCGCCTTGTCACTACTGTATTGCTTTTTATTTCCAAGCGGAAGGATGTAGATGACATGTGCATGTACCTTTAACATAGTGACCTCACCACTACTAACCACTCCCCACATCACTAGTATAATTACAACCTTCCCACCCAGTGCTCGCTCTCTCTGGTTCCGGTGACAGACCACGAACAGCTAGGGCAGTAAAGTATGTGTATCATGAATAAACAGTAGTAAAGACACAGTGTGTTATGACGCCTCTTTACAGTGGGCAAGTGAACAATTTACATTTAGTGTTTAGCTTAGAGAAAGTGTAGAAACAGGCCGTTCGCCCACTGAGTTCACGCTGACCAGGAATTCCCGCACACTAGCACTAACCTACACACTAGGGACAATTTACAATTTTATTTTACCGAAGCCAATTAACCTACAAACCTACAAAGTCTTTTGAATGTGGGAGGAAACCGGAGCACCCGGGGAAAACCCACGCAGGTCACGGGGAGAAGGTACAAACTCTGTACAGATAGCACCCATAGGCAGGATTGAACCTGGGTCTCTGGCGCTGTAAGGCAGCAACTCTACCGCTGTGCCATTGTGCCGCCCTACGATGAATTCACTTTTCTGAAACACAGCTGAACAGCGGTCTGAAGCAGCGCAGCATTAAAATGTTAAGATTGGAACGTTCCCTCCTATTGACTCACGAGAGCAAAATAAGGCAAGTTCAAAAGGAAACTTTACTGATTTCCTGAAGAATACCAGGAAATTCAATGGAATGGCAGATTAGAGCCAAAGTACTTGGAAGCATATTAAAAAGAGAAGAAAAAATGTATTGCAATGGAGAAGGAATGGAATGGATTATAAAGATTCAAGATGAGACTCTCCATGTGGGTTTGAGAACCATAATTTATTTCAACCACTATGTCACCTGGGGTCAATAGGCCAGTGAATGCTACACTGGAGGTGTCTTCTTCCAGATGCAATTCATACTGTAGGTGGACATTCAGGTCCAGACCCTTCTTCAGTCTGAGAGTCAGGAGAGAAGGAAATGGGAGATTTAGACAGTGATATCTCTCGTTTCCCTCTCCCCTGATTCTCAGACTGAAGAAGGGTCTCAACCCAAAATGTCACCTATTCTTTTTTTCCAGAAATGCTGCCTAACCTGCTGAGTTACTCCAGCTTTTTGTGCCCATCTTAGGTTTAAACCAGCATCTGCAGTTCCTTCCAACACAATTACTTACCAAACTGGCTGTGCTATATTATTGAATGAACAAATGAATACTGCAACCAAGTCCCCAATAGAAGAGTTTGAATGGGTTAAATAATCTTCACTCTTTAATTTAATTGTATTTTAGTTTATTTTAGTTAAGTTTATTTTAGTTTAGTTTAGTTTAGTTTAGTTTAGAGATACAGCATGGAAACAGGATTTTTGGCCCACCAATTCTGCACCAACCGGTGATCATCCATTCACTAGTTCTACCCTACACACGGGGGGAAAGTAACCGTCAAACCTGCACGTCTTTGGAATGTAGGAGGAAACTGGAGCATCGGGAGAAAACCCACAGGGAGAATGTATAAACTCCGTTGAGACAGCACCCGTAGTCAGGATCGAACTCGGGTCTCTGGCACTGTAAGACAGGGACTCTCCCACTACACCACTGTCCCTCCCATATACCTGTTTTCAATTCTAACCTGGTTTTGTCTGTATGGATTCTGCATGTTCTCTCTGTTTCCTCCCGCACTCCAAAGATGCACAGGTTTGTAGGTTAATTGGCTTCGGTAAAATTGAAAATTGTCCCGTGTGTGCAGGGTAGTGCTGGTGTCCGGGGTGATCGCTGATCGGCGCGGACTCGGTGGGCTGAGGGGCCTGTTTACATGCTGTATTTCTAAAGTCTAAAGTCTAAATCTTTCAACCTGATGACCTCAAACTGGAAGGCATAAAAAATTCTCATGCTTATTGCCTGGGTCTAGGTCAGGGGCGGGGAAACCTTTCACGTTGGAATGCCGCATTAAGTTAGCTGTAATCTAATAAGGCTGCATCGATGAAACTTCAATTAGATATACTTCAAAATGTACATTATATTATAAAAATCGAACTACTATGTATTAACTTCAAGAAAATGAAAACAAAATTGTTAATACTAAAGTTAACTAACCTTTTAATGACTTTGTTGTGACTGCTTTTTGTGGGAAAGCATTCGAATATTTGGTTGCAACATGGAGGTACGCATTTTCAGCTGATCTTCTATATGGGTGTCCGTCATTTGTGACCTTAAGGGCATCTTGATTTGGGTTAGATAGAAGAATGTAGATTTGCAGGAATAAGTGGTTCAAAAGCAATAAAGCATTTTTCGTGCATGTTGCCGAAGACGTGGGTATTCGATTGCATTTTTCCATATTTCAATCGGATCTTCCAGCGTCAAATAAGGACTTTAAAATGTCATCTTCTGAGAGCTCAATCAATTCCATCTGTAGTTCCATAGGAGCCTTGGAGACAACAACCAGGTGAGGTTGAAATGCTAATTTGAATGCCAAAAAATGCTAATTTTGTTGAATCTTTTTTTACTCTTTGGTATTTTAAATACGTTCATTTATAGATTAAAATAAAAATAATAAAAGACGAACAAAAACATATTAATAAAAATAAAAAGATTTGTTCTACAAAATTTGGATTCATTCTAAAGGCCTCACTTAATGGCCTAGAAGGCCACATGAGGCCTTAAGGCCGCAGGTTCCCCACCCCTGGTCTTGGTTCCCCATGTTATTAGCGAATACAAAAGAATGTTCCATTTATTGACTTCAAATGGAATTTTTTGGGAAGAACACCAAATTTATACATAACCAGCAGCGATAACCGCTCTGGCCCTCTCGTCCAATGCCAGAGGTGGGGACAGATTAATATTAGATTAATAGTCATAAATCAACTTTATCTAAACCCATGAGATAATTACAAGATTGTTGTGCCTTGTCCCAAATGCTACTGATGTAATTCTGATGATGAGCAGTAAAATCTTATTTTTTGCTCTAAGTTATTCAAACTTTAAGCTGTGTGCACCCCAGGCAATGGGCTAAAAGGAAGCCCAGAATCTCTCTACTAATTCTTGGAGTGCACAGACTCTGCAGATGCTGGGACGTGGAGCAACAAGCAATCTGCTGCAGCAACTCAATGGCTCGAGCAGCATCTGTGGGTGGAAAGGAATTGTTCATGTTTCACGTCAGTCTTGAACTAAGGTTTTGACGAATCATCGACCATTCCTTTCCACCATTTCGTCAATTCAGTTGTCACTTCCTCCCACAACTGCTGCTCAACTCGTTGAGTTGTGCCAGCAGGCTGGTTGTTGCTCCATTAACATTAGTTCATAAGTGACAGGAGCAGAATTAGGCCATTCGGCCCATCAAGTCTACTGCGGCATTCAATCATGGCTGATCTATCTTTCCCTCTCAACCCCATTCTCCTGCCTTCTCCCCATAACCCCTTATTAATCAAGAATCTGTAAATCTCTGCCTTAAAAATATCCATTGGCTTGGCCTCCACCAATGAATTCCACAGTTTCACCACCATCTGATCTAAAGAAATTCCTCCTCATCTCCTTTCCAAAGATATGCCTTATTATTCTGAGGCAATGACCTCTGGTCCTAGACTCTCTCACTAGTGGAAGCATCCTCTCCACATCCTTCTCTATTCAGGCCTTTCACTATTCAGTAATTTTCAATGAGGTCCCTCCTCATCTTTCTAAACTCCAGTGAGTACAGGCCCAGTGCCATCAAATGCTCATCATATGTTAACCCAATCATTCCTAGGATCATTCTCATAGACCTCCTCTGGACCCTCTCCAATGCCAGCACAACGCTTTTGCAGCTGTTAACCACACTGCCTTCTCTTTCTCTCTCCCCCACCCCTCCTTTGTGCCTCACCTCGACTCACGGCCATTTCCCTCCTCCCCCCCCCCCCTTCTACCTATATTCCTTCCTCTGGCTTCACAATTTGCTCCACTTCTATCCTGATCTCACACCTTTTGCCTTTTCACTCTAGCCTTTGTCCAACCATCTTCCCCTCACTGTATCCACCTATCACTTGCCTTGTCCCACCTCTCTTCCTGCTTTCACCACCGACCGCTCCCTCCACCCTGATCAGTCTGCAGAAGGGTCCTGAACGAAACAGCACCTATCCATGTTCTTCAGAGATGCTGCCAAACCAGCTGAATTACTTCAGCACTTCATGTCTTTCTTTGTTAAGATTTCCCTGGGCTTCAGACATTCAGATTTACACCGCCGAACACCCCCGGTCGGTCCGCAATGACCAACCTGGCCTCCCGGTGGCTCAGCACTTCAACTTCCCCTCCCATTCCGTGTTTGACCTCTCTGTCCTGGGTCTCCTCCATGGCCACAGCGAGCAACACCGTAAATTGAAGGAAATGCACCTCATATTCCGCTTGGGCAGTCTACATCCTGGGGGCTTGAACATTGAATTCTCCCAATTCTGCTAGCCCTTGCTGTCCCCTCCCCTTCATCAGCCCTCTGGTTGTCTCCTCCCCTCCCCCAGCCCTCGGGCTCCTCCTCCGCCTTTTTCCTTTTTTCCTTTCTTCTCCCCACCCCCTATCAGTCTGAAGAAGGGTTTCGGCCCGAAACGTTGCCTATTTCCTTCGCTCCATAGATGCTGCTGCACCCGCTGAGTTTCTCCAGCATTTTTGTGTACCTCAGATTTACACCAAAGTAGTTTGAATAATACACATTTGTTGGCAGATCCTTAACGGCATGGATGTACAGAGGGTTCTTGGGGTGCAAGTGAAAGTATCAACACATGTAGACAGCGTGGTAAAAAAAAGCATATGGTATGCCTGCTATGCTTGGTCAGATCAATGAATATATGAGTCAGGAAGGCACAATGCAACTTTATAAGACGCTGGTTAGGGCGCATTTGGAATATTACATGTAGTTCTGGTCACTCCATTCAAGGAAGGATTTGGAGGCTTTGGAAAGGGAGCAGAGGAGGTTTACCAGAATGATGCCTCGATTAGGGTGTATTTCTGCAGGGAGAGGTTGGGCAAACTTGGATTGTTTACCCTGGATCGCAGGAGGTTGAGGGAAGACTGGATAGTTTTTTTTCTTGTTAAGCTTAGAGACAGCATGCAAACAGGCCCTTCCTCCCATCGAGTCCATGCCAACCATCGATCACCTGTTTACACCAGGTCTAAGTTATCCCACTATCCCACTCCCGACACACTATTTACTGAAGCTAATTCACCCACAAATCTGCATGTCTTTATAATGTGGGGGGAGACTGAAGCACCCAGAGTAAACCAACGCGGTCACAGGGAGAATGTGCAAACTCCTCACAGGCAGCACCTGAGGTCAGGATTGAACCCGACAGCAGCTCTAATAACTGAGGCACTGGGCCACCCAAAGACTGTAAAATTATGAAAGGTATTGATAGAAAAACAGTATATTTTTTCCCCAGAATGGAAGTATCAAATAATAAAGAGCAGAGCTTTAAGGTGAAAGGGTCAAAGTGCAAAGGAGATATGTGGGAGCAAATGTTTCACTCAGAGGGTGGTGAGTGCCTGGAACACACTGGCAGGGGAGGTGGTGGAGGCAGATACAATAATGGTGTTTAAGATAGGCACATGGATTTGCAGGGCATGGAGGGATATGGATCATCTGCAGGCAGATAGGAGTTGGTCTTGGTATCATGTTAGGCACAGACATTGAGGGCTGAAGGGCCTGTCCTTCTGCTGTACTTTGCCATGTTCTATGTTATATGAGTAGACTTAGACACAGCTGCACAGCAAGTTGAGTTGCTGCCTCAGCTCCAGAGATTCAGTGTTGAACCTGACCTCAGTTTCTGTCTGTTTGGAGTTTGCATGTTCTCCCTGAGGCCACATTTGCTTCATCTTGCATGGGTTAGAAGGAGGTTGGTGGGTTCCATTTGCCTTTTCCATTTTCTGGAATTGGCCGTCATTGTGAATGTAACAATGAGCTGGCTTGAAGCAACTATTCTACACTTTGTCCTCTGGAATTAAAGTCCCCCCAACGTCATGTTCTCATGAAAGTTAAAGAGCACAAATTCTCCTTTGAAGTTCAAGAGAAGGGTAGGCTTACATCAGACACCGTTTCAAGTGAAGCAATCCGTCTGGTAAGTGCAAGATCACAGATGCACAGCATGTTTCCAAATGGAAGGGCAGTGGAAATGTCACGTTAACCATTTCAGTGCTTGGATTGATTCTTTTCACAAGATGGGTGTCAGAGGTTACGGGGAGAAGGCAGGAAAATGGGGTTAGGCAGTAGTAATAGATCAGCCAGGATTGAATGGCAGAGTAGACTTGATGGGCCGAATGGCCTAATTCTGCTCCTATCACTCATGACCTTATGAAGTTGAGGGCAGCACAATGGCTCAGCTGCTGGTAGAGCTGCTGCCTCACAGCGGGTTTGATTCTGACCTTGGGTGCTGTCCATGTGGAGTTTGCACGTTCTCCATGTGAGCATGGAGGTTTCCTCGGGCACTCCAGCTTCCTCCCACATCCCAAAGACGTGCGGGTTTGTAGGTTAATTTTCCTCGGTAAAATTACCCGTAGTATGTAGGGAGTGGATACAAAAGTGGGATAGCATAGAACTTGTGTGAATGTGTAATCAATGGTCAGCATGGACTAGGGAGGCTGAAGGGCCTGTTTCAATGCTGTATCTGTAAACTAAACTAAACTAAGCTAAAGAAAAACATGTGACTAATATCGGCAATGTTGCCCAAAGCTGTCATGCATAAAGTATATTTGCTTGTGCGTATTTATAGTGAATTGTTAACTCCAATGAGAAACTGTTCCTTTATAATATTTCAGAATTCCCTGAAGTTTATGAAGTTATGGCAGACAGGAAGTTTGCATTCTATTATCAGTGGATGTACTGTCAGAGCAGTCTCAGCCATGGTCTTGTGTTGAGACAAGAACTAGGCCCTCAAATAAATTGCTTACTCTTTTTGTGCCAAATCATTACATCCCTATCCCTCAGCTCAGTCACGATACCACCCTTGCCCTTAGACAGCCCCATCCCACAAACTTCCCTGTGCACCAGTTATGCAAATTACCCAGATCACCATCCTGTAATTACTAGGAGAACACTCTCCCATCCTTTCCTCCACCAACCTCTATCCCAAACTCCCAATACCCCTCCCTCCCAATCTCTAGGTTGACCTTCTCCAACCTCCTCATCCCAGATCAACCATAACCGCTCTTCACCATCTGCCATCCATTACAAGTCCAGCCAACTCCAGTCCACCCATACATCCCGATCACAGTCTGGAGCCCGACCACACTTTGCCCACTGGCAGACCATGAGCTCACCTATTTGATGACCAAACCCAACTCTTAATGTCCCATTGAACCTCAATTCTTGCCCAACTTTGCTTCAGGGCATCACCAAATAGGTTCTCTAGCTCAAGGGTCTCAACCTGAAACGCCACCTATTCCTTTTCTCCACCGATGCTACCTGACCCGATGAGTTACTCCAGCATTTTGTGTCTATCTTCGGTGTAAATCAGCATCTGCACTTGTTCCTACACATCTTTTTAGTTTAGTTTAGAGATACAGCGTGGAAACAGGCCTTCGACCTACCGAGTCCACACCAACCAGTGAACCCCGCACATTAACTACCCTACACACACTAGGGACAAATTACAATTATACCAAGTCAAACCTACAAACCTCTACGTCTTTGGAGTGTGGGAGGAAAACGAAGATCTCGGAGAAAACCCATGCAGGTCACGGGGAGAAGGTACAAACTCTGTACAGACAGCACCCGTAGTCGGAATCGAACTCGGGTCTCCGGCGCTGCAAGCGCAGTAAGGAAGCAACTCTACCGCTGCACCACCATGCACCATGCAGCCCCTATGTTATGGACCAGGTATGTATGGCCATGCTGATGACCATGGGCAGCAGTTATGTGTGGGTGACGTAAGCCCACAAGATCGGGCCCAGTGTCCGAACAAATTTGTATTCAACATCCCCATTGCACACATTGGACTTTGTCTGTGGATCGGATGCACTCCAATGCTGGCAACTATATGCTGCACTGAATCTTCCCCTTTGTTCTATCTATTGTGCTTGAGTTTGACCTCATTGTATTAATGTATAGTATTATCTGATAAGATTGGACAGCAAGCAAAACAAAACCTATCACTGCTAGTTAGTTAGTTTTGTGTAATGGGACAGTGAAAAGCGTTTGTTGCATGCTAACCAGTTAGCGGAAAGACAATACATGATTACAATCGAGCCATCCACAGTGTACAGATACATGATAACGGGAATAACTTGAATAACATGCAAGATGAAGTCCAGTAAAGTCTGATCACAGAAACTCCGGCCAGTACTTCAGTACATGTGACAATAATGGAGCATATTCTGAGGGATTGGTTATACAGGCATTTGGATGGGCAAGGGCTGATTAGGGATAGTCACCATGGTTTTGTACGAGGGAGGTCGTGTCTCACAAATTTGATTGATTTTTTTGAAGACGTGACCAAAAAGGTTGACGAGGGCAGAGCTGTAGATGTTGTACACATGGACATTCGACAAGGTTCCGTATGGTAGGTTGCTCTGGAAGGTTAGATCACAGGGAATCCAAGGAGAGATGAATGAATGAATGAATACGTTTATTGGCCAAGTATTCACATACAAGGAATTAGCCTTGGTGCTCCGCCCGCAAGTGACAACGACATACAGTGACAGTTAGGAATGACACATAAAACATTAAACATTAATGGCTGAATGAATAACAAATTGGCTCCATGGAAGGAAGCAGAGGGTGATGGTGGAAGGTTTGTTCTCAGACTGGAGGCCTGTGACTAGTGGTGTGTCTCAGGGTTCAGTGCTGGGCCAGTTACTGTTTGTCATCTACATCAATGATTTGGATGAGAACATACAGGGCAAGATTAGCAAATTTGCTGATGATACAAAAGTTAGTGGTTTGGCAGATAGTGACGATGGTTGTGAAAGATTCCAGCAGGATCTGGATCGATTGGCCAGGTGGGCGGAGGAATGGTTGGTGTGAGGTGTGAGGTGTTGCATTTTGGGACATCGAACAAGGGCAGGACCTACACAATAAATGGTAGGCTTCTGGGTAGTGTTGTAGAGCAGAGAGATCTAGGAGTGCAGGTGCATGGTTCCTTGAAGGTCGAGTCGCAGGTAGATGAGGTGGTCAAAAGGCTTTTGGCACTTTGGCCTTCACCAGTCAGAGATATTGTCAAGCTTAAAAGGGTTCAGAAAAGATTTAATAGGAATCCGAGGGGTAACTTTTTCACACAAAGGGTGATGGGTGTATGGAACAAGCTGCCAGAGGAGGTAGTTGAGGCTGGGACTATCCCATTGTTTAAGAAACAATTAGACAGGTACATGGATAGGACAGGTTTGGAAAGATATGGACCAAGCACAGGGAAGTGAGACTAGTGTAGCTGGGACATTGTTGGCCGGTGTGGGCGAGTTGGGCCGAAGGGCCTGTTTCCACACTGTCTCTATGACTATGACTCTAATAAACCTAAACCATCCTGATATCTTTCAGTGACTCAGTATCAGATATTTGCCAAATAATTGCTTCCCGTAACTTCATGAGATGTTCAATACTTTAAAGGTGTTACTTAAGTAATTTATTCATGATATGTAGAACCCAAAGGTCTATTGCTCAACTTATTACAATAGCATCAGCATTCTGGAGTCAGTATAAACATTGTTTAATCTTGTAAAAAGGAGCAGGTTGAATGAAGTGGTGCAATGTCAGGTAAAGCTGCTGCCTCTCATGAACGTTCTCCCAGTGACCGCGTGGTATTCCTCCAGCTGCTCCAGTTTCCTCCCACATCCCAAAGACATGCGGGTTTGTAGGTTAATTGACCTCCGCAACTGTATTGCTAGTGTGTGTGTGTGTGTGTCGACCCAAAACGTCACCTATTCCTTCTCTCCAGAGATGCTGCCTGTCCCTCTGTCTCTCTCCCTTTCTATCTCCCTCTCTCACCCTCTCTCACACACACACTACCAACACGACATTCACATTGTGCTTTCACTGACTTTTTCTTTGTTCTCCACTCGTGGACTCTCTGGAGCCAAACGTTTGAATAACACGGTTCATCATCAAAATAAGGCAGTGCAGCCCCATTGTTAGTTTTGTACAGTATATCATATTGAGCAATTGAGTAGGACAAAGGACAAAGGACATATATTGTCACATACACCAAATGGTGTAGTGAAATTTGTTCTTGTAGGTGATAAGAATTAAATTTTGAATTTAAACAAACAAGATTCATAAACTGGGTCTTCTTTCATTACACATCAATGTGCTCTTACTTAACATTATGAAGGAATGAGACAAAGCAGATATACCCCTGCAAGATAAAGGTCCAGAACACAAGGGCACAGATATAAGATGAAAGGCAGTGATTGAAATTAGATCACGTAGAACATAAAAATGTTACGCTACAAAATGTAATTTGATGTCAAGAAGAGAGATATACGGAGGAATAGGGATGATTTATTTAAATTCATTACAATTTGTTTTAATTGATTTCAATGTCATTAATCTGCAATGTAGAGATTGACAACTTTGTTTGCGGTCAACCTCTGTGTTCTTTCTTTCCATCTGGCGTTATGGTGGCGCAGCGGTAGAGTTGCTGCTTTACAGCGTCAGAGACCCAGGTTTGATCCTGACTATGGGCACTGTCCGTACGGGAGTTTGTACGTTCTCCCCGTGCCCACCTGGGTTTTCTCCGGGTCCTCCGATTCCCTCCTACACTCCAAAGACATACAGGTTTGTAGCTTAATTGGGTTGGTAAAATTGTAAATTGTCCCTAGTATATGTAGAATAGAGCTAGTCTGAGGCGTGACCGCTAGTTTGTGCGGACTCGGTAGGCCGAAGGGCCTATCTCTGCAATATGTCTCTAAACTAAACTAAACTAAACTAAACTAAACTATACTACACTAAACTAATATCTATATAATTAAAAGTCTCATCATGACCACTTCCTGTCTGCGCTGTATATTGATTAACAAAAATACGCCACTCTGTATCGCTGTAATTTTTGGCCATCTTACTCACTGTCCTCCTCCGCTGAGCCAGCCCCGAGGATTTTTCCCATTGATGAAAAATTAAAAAGTTATGAGTGTTTATAAAACCTTGAGATCAGCTGATTGGTCTTCTCGCCTGTCAATCACCGCGATGAAGGTAATGCCCCTTCCGGGGGGGGGGGGGGTGCAGGACTATAAAACCCCGGATGCCTGGACGTGTCAGTCACTCTGCAAGATTGCAAGGGAGAGGCCACGACTGTCATTCTAAGCCGTGACTCAACTGAACTGTGAGTCTGCAATGTATGTGCAATAAATGATTTGTTAGCCCTTAATGACAATGCCATGACTTGTTTGGCTTGCTGCACTGCCTGTGCTTGAAAGTGCAATGCTTAATTGGAAATGAAATGAAAGGAAATGACAATGCCATGACTTGTTTGGCCTGCTGCCCTGCCTGTGCTTGAAAATGCAATGCTTAATTGGAAATGAAATGAAATGAAATGACAATGCCATGAGTTGTTTGGCCTGCTGCCCTGCCTGTGCTTGAAACTGCAATGCTTTATTAGGTCCGACTGTGTTTGGAAGGAATAAATGCTTTATTAGGTCCGACTGTGTTTGGAAGGAATAAATGCTTTTTTAGGTCTGACTGTGTTTGGAAGGATTAAATGCTTATTAGGTCTGACTGTTTAGTCCCAAAATCCCGCTCATTTCATGACTTCCGCTTAGTGGACAGGTCGCGCATAATTTCCGGTGAGTGCAGAGGTCACGCTGATTGCGGAAGTGCCGCTGACTGCGGAAGCCCCACAGTGGAGAGGCCGCGCTTAGCCGTGTGAATAGATTCAAGAAAGTTTACTGTCATATGTATGGTATGTGAGTCAGTGTGCGTGAGTATGAGTGTGAGTGTGTGTGTGTGAGTGTGTGTGTGTGTGTGTGTGTGTGTGTGAGTGTGTGAGTGTGTGAGTGTGTGTGTGTGTGTGTGAGTGTGTGAGTGTGTGTGTCAGTGTGTGTGTGAGTGTGTCAGTGTGTGTGTCAGTGTGTGTGTCAGTGTGTATGTCAGTGTATGTGTGTGTGTGTGAGTGTGTGTGAGTTATATGTTGTGTGTGAGTGTATGTGTGTGTGTGTGAGTCAGTGTGTGTGTGTGTGAATGTGCGTGAGTGTGTGAGTGTGTGAGTGTGTGAGTGTGTGATTGTGTGTGTGTGTGTGAGTGTGTGTGTGTGTGTGTGTATATTGGAATTGGTGGAGAGGTGGAATATTGCGTTGGGGGGACTAGCCCTCCCATGTGAAGCTGGGACCCAACGGGTCCCACTTAGTCTAGTAAACTAAACTAAACTAAACTAAACTTAACTTAACCACACTAAACTAAACTGCACTAAATCCCAGGAAGGCCCCAATTGAATAAAAGTTGAGAGATGTTTAATGCCAATGATCGCACATGGTGCATTTTCCACTGTCCCTGGAGATGAATGAACTTCCACAAATTCAGAACATCCCAATGCAGCTGGCAACCAGTGTATGTCATTGGCATAACAGCATTGACAACCGCAGATGTGCCCATGAGGGGTAGAAACACGAGCCTGGCTGCTGGCATCAAACGGCCGTATTGTACTCTCCTTTCAAAGTTCAATTATATTGATTTCAAATTCCAGAAATGAAGAGCCTCTACTGTGTTATACAAGCAGGTGACGATACATTTTGACTTCTACTGCAATGTGATATTAATCAATTGACCTTGTGTTGGGTACCTGGGATGCAGCTTAACCCAAGATCTTCTGATTCCAAGCAAGAGCCTTACCAACTGCACAATAGCTGACATAAGCATTTTGGCAAGAGCCATGTATTCTTGTTCTGTAGGGGTGTATTGCTGTTATGGAATGATTGCTGCCTAAAATTGTTTGTGCTGTGTGTATTATCTCTCCTGTTGTTCTCCTCTTCCAAGGCCAGCTTCTCCTATTGCAACAAATGTGGCCTCACTTGTTACATTCGTTCTAGATTATTAAATCTATGCCAAGAGGTGAAGCTGCCTGATACCATTTTTAGCCTCGACTTCAATGATATATCTTTCCTTATATGTACCTTGTAGCGCTACACAGCTTTCCGTTGGTTGTCAAGCCTTTAATGAGCATAAAACCATCGATATATTTCTGTCAATTTTCCAAGAGTGATCTTTAAATACCACCAATTAGCTTCAAATGCCAAGACATCATTATTTTCCTGCATGATCAAGGTCAAGGTGAATCAGACTCTTAGGTTCAATCAGCATGGTAACAGGCTCATTGGTTTACCGAATCCATGCCGACAATCAGTTTAGTTTAGTTTAGTTTAGTTTAGTTTAGAGATAACGTGAGGAAACCGGCCCTTTGACTCACGGAGTGCGTGCCGACCAGCGATGCCCGTACACTAGCACTGTACTGCATAATAGGGAAAATTTACTATTTTTACCGAAATCCAATTAACCGACACGTCTGTGTATCTTTAGAGTGTGGAGGAAACCAGAGCACCCGGAGAAAACCCACGTGGTTGCAGGGAGAACGTACCAACTCCGCACAGATAGCACCCGTAGTCAGGATTGAACCTGGACCTCTGCTGCTGTAAGAAAGCAACTCTACCACTGCGCCATCGTGGTGCCCACTTGATAATTGCTCGTTTCTAAGCTTCCCTCCAGTCTAGTTTCAGTAAAAACATTGAATCAAGCACTTGAATCAACTACATTTTATTTTACCAAAAGCGCGTCACAGATCACACACTGTACCTGTCCCACCGCTGGTTTGATCCTTGCGTCTGCCTGTTCAAGCCCAATAGGCCTCGCTTAGACAGAGGCACTCCAGAAGGTTACGCGGTCCTGAACGCTCTTCCAGAGGATCGACCCTGAGCCTCGTGACCACGGACCTTTATATGTCCCGGGACCTCGAGGGACCGAACCACACGGGGGTTGTCTCTTAATCACCCAATTACAGGCATTTCCCTAACACAATGATACAACAGTTCAATACATTGTATTCACAACGGACTTCGAGATGAAGTCAACTTGGAAACATTTACCCTGATTAACAGAAAACACGTCATCCAATCAACACTTAGCAAAGTCAGACTCTGCAACATTATTTACAACTATTTGCAAGGTGTATGTCTGGTTTGCAGCCATCCAATCCATTCTATGCTTTTTGCACCAGATTGACAGGGATTGCAATTTTAGATGGTCCTGGGTGATGGGCAACGGAGGTCGCGTTCGGCGGGACATCAGGCGCTGGGCTGGAGAACCTAGAATGTTATCTCTTGCAATATTTCGCAGGTTCAACAGGTCCAGGTAGACATCAGATTTAGCTAGGTAGGAGCGCTCCATGAGTTGTTTAGCGCTCCGAACAGCACGCTCGGCAAATCCATTGCACTGTGGGTATTCTGGGCTGCTGGTGACATGTTGAAAGTTCCACCATTTTGCAAAGTCTTTAAACTTTTGGCTGGTGAATTGAGTCCCGTTGTCAGTCTGGATACGAGCTGGAATTCCACGTACAGAGAAATGGATCCTGAGCTTTTGGACAACTATCTCTGAGGAGATGGTTGGCAGAAAGTCAATTTCAAACCAGTTAGAGAGTACGAGTCCACTAGCTCGAGATAGTGCTTCCCGTGCCAGTCAAAGATATCGGCAGCCACTGATGTCCATGGTAGAGAGGGAGCTGGTTGAGACAGGAGAGGTTGTTTTTGCTGGTGCGGTGCCTGTCTGTTACAGTTCGTGCATGATTCTGTTTTCTCCTGAATGTACTTGGTCATTCCGGGCCAGTAGATAATTTCTTTCGCACGTTGTAGGGTAGCATCCACGCCCGGGTGACCACCGTGGATTTCCTCATAATACTCGTTTCGCAGGGATGAGGGGATGACCGTCTTGTGACCTTTGACAATCACTCCATCCTGTAGTACCAGTTCGACAGGCACCAGGAAGTAGGGTCGTAATTCAGCAGGGGTGATAGATTGTTTGTTTGGCCACTCGCCTTTGATGATGGAAGTTAGCAGTTGGGAGGTTTTATCTGCAGCGGTGTGTTCGGCAAGCAGTCGGTGGGAACAAACGAGACTTTCAGGACGGAGAATTCATCCTGTTCGAATGGGTGTTGTTCGCTGGTGGTACGTGGAGCTCTAGATCGAGTGTCTGCAATGTGCATTTCTTTACCTTTTTTGTAGACGATGCGAAAATCGAACCGTTGTAGCTGCATCATCATGCATTGAAGCCTGGCTGGGGCAGCATGGATCGGCTTGCTCAGGATGGTGACAAGTGGTTAATGATCAGTCTCTACCGTGAAGGTTTTGCAAAAATAAAGGCCCTGAATTTAGAACAGGCGAAAACCACGGCAAGCAGTTCCTTCTCTATCTGTGCGTACCGTTGTTCAGTATCAGTTAGGGTGTGCGATGCATAGGACACGGGCATAATGTCGCCATTAAAGGAAGTTTGCAGACATGCAGCGCCTAGTCCGTATTGGGATGCATCGCAGGTGATTGTGAGAGGTAGACTGATGTTGAAATATGCCAGAGTTGGTGCACTGGCGAGCTGTAATTTCAAAGTCTCGAAAGCTCGTTGATGAGTCGGGTACCAGGACCAGGACCTTTACAGGCGCGGCAACCAGAAAGACGCTACGACTCTTTGGAGACCGCTCACGACCATAGGAGACCTCTCACGACCATACAGGCGACACCTGGCGACATACAGCCTGGTCGTGAGAGGTCTCCAATGAGTCGTAGCGTCTTTCTGGTTGCCGCTGAATTTTCAACATGTTGAAAATTTCGGCAACCTATGACGTGTGCCGGCAGTCGCCTGTAAAGGTCGCGTAAGTGGGACAGGCCCTTTAATGTCAGGATTGGACCCAGTTCACTGGGGCTGTGAGGCAATGCATCTACTAGTTGCATCACAGTGTTTTTATGCACCCCTCATCCTCCTGCGCTCCAAGGCATAAAGTCCTAGCCTGCCAAACCTCTCCCAACAACTGATGCCCTTGAGTCCTGGCAACATCCACATAAATCTTCACCGCGCTCGTTTCAGTTTATACCTGCAGCACAGTGCGGCAACTAGTAAGGCCATTGGGATGGGGGCTGTTGAGGGCAGGGGTGGTCTCATGGTTCTGATGGTCACAATTTCCTTCATTGTAAAATGCAATAAACACCATTGGGCCACGCTGTTCCTGTTGTTAATCTCATTTTCTGATTTCTCCTCCTTTGGAGACATTGAGCCAGAAAGAAGGAGTCCAGGAAGAGGCCATTTGGTTCTTGATGTCTCTGTCGCCTCTTCAAAGATCAGTCCAAGTAACCCATGTCCCTGCTCTTCCTTTAAAGCCCTGAAAACTCATTCCATTCAATTCACTTTTGGAAGTTATTATTGAAAGTCCTTCACTCTCTTTCCAAGCTCAGCGTTTCATAGAAGATAGAACAATCCAGCACAGGTGCAGGCCCTTCGGCCCACAATGTCTGTGCCGAACATGATGCCAAGACCAACTCTTATCTAGAAACATGAACGACTGATGATGATTTACAAAAGACAACACAAAGTGCCGGAGTAACTCAGCGGGTCAGGCAACCTCTCTGGAGAACATGGATTGGTGATGTTTCGAGTTGGAACGACCATTCTTTGGGCTAATTGTTGGGTTGGGGGGGGGGGTGAAAGCTGGAAGAGAGGAGGGGCAGGACAAAATCTAGCAGGCAATAGGACAACACAAGCCATGACGGTTAATTGACAGGAAGCTTTGTGTCTATTTTCAGTAAAGACAAAATAACACAGGGGGTATTCGATGCATACATGGTGGACGAACCCAGCAGACCATCCTGGACAGCTCCTCCACAACCAAAGCCGGGAAGAAAAGAAGGAAAATATTGATGATTTAGGGTGGCACAGTGCCGCAGCTGGTAGGGTTGCTGCCTCGCAATGCCAGCGACCCTGATTCAATCGTCACCTCAGGTGCTGTCTGTGTGGAGTTTGCATGTTCTCCCTGTGACCACATGGCTTTCCCCCAGGTGTTCCGGTTTACCTCCCACATCCCAAAGACGTGCGTGTATGTGGGTTAGTTGGCCCTCTGTAGATTGCCCCTGAGGTGCAGGGTGTCGATGTGAAAGTGGGATAAGTGTGAGCGAGTGACTGATGGTCGGTGTGGACTTGGTGGGCTAAAGGGCCTGTTTCCATGCTGTATCTTTCAATCATGCAATTAAACAGTCAATCTCTTTCCTTGTGCCATAGAAACACACCATTCAGCCTATTGAGAATATCCTGGCCCTCAGAGCCTCAGCAATCTCATTCCCCTTATTTCCCTGTGGCCTATTTTCTCTTACACTCTCATTAACACCACTGATTCTCCATCAGCCCACATATATTCGTGCAATTTTTATTACACAGTTTAAACTAACAATCATAGAGTCAGAGTCATACAGTGTGGAAACAGGCCCTTTGGCCCAACTTGCCCACACCGGCCAATATCTACACTGTCTGCCTGCGTTTTGCCCATATCCCTCTAAACCCATCCTGTCCATGTACCTATCTAAATGCTTCTTAAACATAAAAACATAGAAAATAGATGCAGGAGGAGGCCATTCGGCCCTTTGAGCCAGCACCGCCATTCATTGTGATCATGGCTGATCATCCTCAATCAATAACCCGTGCCTACCTTCTCCCCATATCCCTTGATTCCACTAGCCCCTAGAGCTCTATCTAACTCCCTCTTAAATCCATCCAGTGACGGCCTCCACTGCCCTCTGTGGCAGAGAATACCACAAATTCACAACTCTCTGGGTGAAAAAGTTTTTTATCACCTCAGTCTTAAATGGCTTCCCCTTTATTCTAAGACTGTGGCCCCTGGTTCTGGACTCGCCCAACATTGGGAACATCTTTCCTGCATCTAGCTTGTCCAGTCCTTTTATTGTGATAGTCCCTGCCTTAACTGCCTCCTCCGATGGCTTGTTCCATACACCCACCACTCTTTGTGTGAAAAAGTTGCCCCTCGGGTTCCTGTGAAACCTTTCCCCCCTCACCTCAAACCTATGTCCTCTGGTTCTCAATGCCTCTACTCTGGCCGATGGGATGGCAGGACTTTCATATGAAGAAAGACTGGATAGACTCGGCTTGTACTCGCTAGAATTTAGAAGATTGAGGGGGGATCTTATAGAAACGTACAAAATTCTTAAGGGGTTGGACAGGCTAGATGCAGGAAGATTGTTCCCGATGTTGGGGAAGTGCAGAACAAGGGGTCACGGTTTAAGTATAAGGGGGAGGTCTTTTAGGACCGAGATGAGAAAAAAAAATTCACGCAGAGATTGGTGAGTCTGTGGAATTCTCTGCCACAGAAGTAGTTCATTGGCTATATTTAAGAGGGAGTTGGATGTGGCCTTTGTGGCTAAGGGGATCAGGGGGTATGGAGAGAAGGCAGGTACAGGATACTGAGTTGGATGATCGGCCATGATCATATTGGATGGCGGTGCAGGCTCGAAGGGCCGAAGGGCCTACTCCTGCACCTATTTTCTATGTTTCTATGTTTCTATGTCTCATAATTTGTTACACTTTTAAAAGATCCCCTCCTCATCCTCCGGCCCTCTAAGTAATAAGAGTCCTAGACTACCCGATAGATTCCTAGCCTGCTCGTTGACACAACCGTTTGCAGCTGAGATGAGAATTAGATTCCATAATGTGGAAATTACAATAATTCCTGATGCAAAATCAACAAGACTGCCCAACAGAGTAGATATTTATTGGTCACTGAGGTGTATTTTATAGCAATTTGCAGACACAGTGACTGGAAGATATGTAGCAATGCTGAGAGCTTTGAAGTTGTACCAAGCTTTTGCATGTTACCAGCACATGACTTATACTCACTCAGCAGCTGATTCCCAAATGTTCATTTTCAGACCACTGGAAAATCCTCCTGAAAAGCAGCCGAGAAATTGAATTTCATAGTGCATATTTATAGAATCCAGAACAGAACAGTACAGCACAAGAACAGGTCCTTCGACTTGCAATGTCTGTGCCGAACTTGATGCCACATCACCCATGTTCCCCACGTATCCATATATCTATCCAAAAGCCTCTAAAATGCCACAGACATACCAGCCTCAACTACCATCCCCGGCAGTGTAGCCCAGCCACTCGTCACCCTCTGTGTAAACAACCTGCCCTCCAAATCTCCTTTAAACTACAAATAGTAGGACAGAATAGCATCTCCAGGAATGGGTGACATAAGCAGTGAAAGCAACAACACAGCACATCTGACTCGACCAACCAATAAAATTGTAATCTTAATTTAATAGTGCTGCTTGGTGAATACACAGAAAGTGTGGACTCCTTTGATCAGTGTACGGTTTAAAAATTACTCTTTGAAGTTGATGCAGAGATGATATTTTGAGCGACTTCATATCATAAATGGTTAGAATCGTGCAATCAGTTGGAGGAGCAAAAGCATTTTTAAAGATATGATTAAGAAAGAATGAAAGCTGATTGCCGTTGAAGCATAACGGAATGATTGGATAAAATCCAAAGCATAATGGCACACGAGAGGCTTGGAGCCACCAGGCAAGAAAGGGAATTGGAGCAAAGGAACGCTGTATCCGAATCTGGGTAGCGCATCTTTGGAAGACTTTGGACAAGATTACATCTATGGAATGCAAGATTTCAGTTTAGTTTAGTTGAGAGAAACAGCGCGGAGACAGACCCTTCAGCCCACCGGGTCCGCGCCGACCAGCGATCCCCGCACATTAACACTATCCTACACACACTAGGGACAATTTACATTTTGTCAATTAACCTACAAACCTGTACGTCTTTGGAGTATGGGGGAAACCGAAGATCTCGGAGAAAACCCACACAGTCACGTGGAGAACGTACAAACTCCATACAGACAGCATGGAGTCGGGATCAAACCCGGATCTCTGGTGCTGCAAGCGCTGTAAGGCAGCAACTCTACCGCTGCGCCACCGTGATGCCCAGTTATGTGGAGAGATTAAAGTTCAGGGAGAAAAGTTTAGTTTAGTTTAGTTTAGAGATACATTGCGGAAACAGGCCCCTTGGCCCACCGAGTCCACGCCGACCAGCAATGTCCGCTCACTAACACTATCCTACACACGCACGGGCTAATTTACTGTCAATTAACCTACAAACCTGTACGACTTTGGAATGTGGGAGGATACCGGACCTCCCGGAAAAAGAACATAAGTTCACGGTTCGTTCCTGACTACGGGTACTTGTCTGTACAGACAGCACCCGTAGTCAGGATAGAACCCGGGTCTCTGGCTTTGTAAGGCAGCAACTCTACCGCTGCTCCACCTGAGTTGTCCTGAGGATATAGAAGTTTACGGGGAGATTTGTACGCGATGTTCAACAAACATACGGTTTTTTTGAGGATGTAAGGAGAATTCATTTCCAGTAACAACAGTGTCAGTAACCATGGGGATAAAATGAAGGCTATTTGTTGAACAACTAGAGCAGATCAATAGTGGCATTTAAGAAACTTTTGGGTAGGCACATGGATGTGCAAGGAGTGGAGTGATATGGATTTTGTGCAGGCAGATCAGAGTTACCCTCCCCTCACCCTCCCCTTCCACCTACATTCCTTCCTCTAGCTTCACAATGCACAACTCTTCAATCCTTTTGTCTCAGACCTACTGTCTTTTCATCTCCGGCCTTTGACCCTTCTGCAGACTTGACCCGAAACCTCACCTATTCCTTTTTCTCCAGAGATGCTACCTGACCCGTTGAGTTACTCCATCATTTTGTGTCTCTTTGGTGTAAACCAGCATCTGCAGTTCCTTCCTACACGGTTCTTTTGTCTGTGTTATTTTTTCCAAGATCTCACCCTCTAACTGTACCCATTCACTTGTTGACCAGAGAACGTTGTTTGCAGTGCATCCCCATTCTCTCCCTGGTTTTGCCTCATCAGAAGATCCCCTCTCCTCCAACTCTCCCTGTAGCTTTACGAGCTTCTTCTATCTATATTTCTGATGAAGGGTCTCCAACCTCAACCATAGACAGTTTCTCTTCCTACAAATAGACTGATCCTTTAAAAACTTTCAACATCTACAGTTTTTGTTTTTGTTATTTTAGATAACATTTTGAATCAATTAATATATCAGATTTAAATAGATTAAAAATGCCTTTCAATGTTTCATTTTGATGAAACATTGAAAGGCATTTTCCTTACAGCGCCAGAGACCCGGGTTCAATCCTGACTGCAGGTGCTCTCTGCACGGAGTTTGAACGTTCCCCACGTTGGTTTTCTCCGAGATCTTCGATTTCCTCCCACACTCCAAAGACGTACAGGTTTGTAGGTTAATTGGCTTGGTATAAAGGTAAAGAATTGTCCCTGGTGTGTGTAGGGTAGTGTTAATATGTGGGGATCGCTGGTCTGTGCAAACTCGGTGGGCCGAAGGGCCTGTTTCCGCACTGTATCTCTAGACTAAACTAAACTAAAAATGGACGGTGTGTTTATTAAGATCGGAATGGGACTAATGCAACACATTTCATGGTTAAGGTAATATTTGTGCGAAACTAAAGCTCTGGAAACCTGGGTTTGGCAAGTTTATCTTTCATGAAACAGCTTTGCTTTTAGTTTCCAAAGTGATATTAATTTGTCACAGATGTCCGGAACATTTTGGACATCATTCAACGCAGAGATGAGGGCAGTGGGAGAAATATACAGCAACTAATAAACATCTTGGTCTTGTCTTTGCAGATTTCAGTTGGCTGTGCAGGCTCACTTAAGCCTCTGCATAAAAACAAACAAGTGCAGGAACGAAGGATGAAATGGAACAGAAAGTGACTGACTGTTTATGTAGAGACTGGAAACGTTTGCGATGCTGGCAGGCGTTTTGCATTAGTTGGTTATGTACGTCTGTTGTTGCATGTAAGCTTATGATGTTCTGGTCCTTTCCTACTTGTTCCTTACAGTAATTAAACTTAGCTGGTTAATTCCAGAGCGGAGATTGGGTTGCGTATAGGATGGTGATAATAGTATCTTCTGAAGTAGCCTGAACAGAAATAAATTGCAGTGGTCTGGAGGAATGCAGACTTGTCTGAGACCCAAAGGATTGGATTTCTGTACAGGGCAACGGCATTAGGTTCACTGGGCCACAAGGTTTTCTTTCGGGACGTGTGGCAAAAGCAGACTCAGAGTGAAGCTTCATTGAAGTCCTCTAATATTACATTACACAAGAAATTAGAGATAGCTTAACTGCATCAGATGGCAGTGGATTTAAGAAATATAAATGAAGATGTGTCTTTTGAAATTTAAGGTCAACCCAAGTACTTTTACAGATCAGAGTCGCCATTGAATTACTTCCTGCACAGGATGAGCCCACAGCAAACTAGCTGAGAAACTGCAGATAAACTCTTTTGGTATACTTTTATTTCACTTAAAGGTATACCTTTTAGTTTACTGAAAACTAAAGGTATACTTTTTAGTTGACTAAAAACTAAAAGTACACTTTTTAGTTATATTTATTATAACTAAAAAGCAGTTTTTAAATTATCTTTTGCAGGACGGCTGCAAATCAGCACAGCGGTGCAGCTAGTAGAGATGCCGCTATGATCTAGGTCCAATTCTGATATCCTGCGCTGTCTGTGTGGAGTTTGCATGTTCTCTCTGTACCTGCAGGGTTTTCCCCAGGTGTTCTGGTTTCCTTCCCGACCCCAAAGGCGTGCATTTGGGTGGGTTAATTCGCCACTGAAAATTGCCCCTCGTGAAAGTGAGTGGTGGAACCTTAAGATAACTGGCAGCATCTCTGGAGAAATGGAATAGGCGAAGTTTCTGGTCGAGACAGGTCTGAAGAATGATCTCAACCCGAAACGTCACCTATTACTTTTCTCCAGATGCTGACTAACAGGCTGAGTTACTCCAGTTTTTTTTTTGTCTATCTCGCATCAGAAGGATGTCACTATCCAAGCCTGTTGCATAACTCTGAACAAGTGTAGCCCAGGTAGTTGTTTTTTTTTACCCCTTTCAGTAATTAATTCCTCTCATAAAATATTGAACGTCGCAAATTTTCTGAATAGAGTAAGAAAGATGCAACCAACTCATTCCTTTTATGATTAACCACAGCCTAACAACAAACTTTCTTTTCCTCAAATTATCTTGCACTCCAACACCCAGTTCCTTCCTTCTTTTTTATCACGATAACCTTCCCTGAATTACATATTTCTCACATTTATCAACTAGTTAAAATAAAAGTTGCATCTGATTTTAGAATCATTGCGCCATTCAACAGAAACAGGTCCTTCGGCCCACCTTGTTTTTAAATTTTAAACATTTAGACAGGTACATGGATAGGACAGGTTTCGATGGATAAGAGTCATACATCGGCAGGTGGGACTAGTGTAGATTAGACGCTGATCGGTGTGGGAAAGTTAGGCTGAAGGGCCTGTTTCCACACTCTTTGACTCTATGACACCATGACTCTATGACTGAGTTCCTTTTTAATATTTGTCTCTAAATCTCTAAGGTGCAAATAAATATTTGAATCTCTCATTATAACATCAAAATTATTAGGATCAACTTTATCAATCTCTTTCATAAGCTTAAAAATGGGATTGTTGTCACGTCAAAGGCTTCTCTCTTCCAAGGTTCGTATCTTAATAGACAATTTTGATCAGACCTTCTCTCTCCTTCACTGACTGACACCTGAACACATATTTAGCATTTGCTTTTAACTGCCCTTCTTTCAATTGTTGTGTGTGCATGTTGTACAATGCAACTAGCACCATAATGCAGCGTATTTTCCAAGTTGCTACTGTTTTTTTAAAAGATTAATTATGTATTTACATTTCCATCAGAACATTTACAAAATTCAAATTCTATTTGTCCAGGATGCACGCCAGCAACTCAGCGCCCACCGGTCTCTGAAGGCCTGTTTGATGGAGAGAGCAGAGCATTATAGGTGGTTATCAGTCTATTGGGATCTGTTAATGTAACTATGTAGGGAAGCTGCCGGTGGGCTGCCGGGCAAGAGGGGACCCAGTGGCAGGCCGAGAGCAAGAGCAAGAGGGGACCCGGCGGCTGCTGAGAACGAAGACCCAGTGGGCTGCCTGCGGCCATGTCTGGCGGCAGGCTGGGTTCGCCACTGTGAAAATGGGCCCAGCGGATGGCTACCTGCAGGGGAAAGCTCAGAGGTCCAGGACTGGAGAGTCGAGAAGTGAACCGCTGGGAACTACGGACACGAGGAGAAGGTCGGTGGCAGGGAATGCTCCCTGGGACACAGGGGCGTTCGCGCAAGGAGAGGGACATTGGGTCTTGGGCCTGCAGCAGCCTGGGCCGTACCTGAGCTTACCTGGGCTTACCTGCAACGGTGGTGTCCCAGAACTTCCAACACGTGGACTGGACTTTGGGCTTTTTCTTTTTCTCTGTAAACGGCGCCAAAATATGGCGACTGTTCATTGTGGGTTGTGGAAAAGAATTGAACTGTGCTGTGCATATGTGACAATAAAGAGCCAATGAACCATTGAAGGCCTCCAGAGAGCCAAGGGACACCGCATGCTGCCCTGCAGGGCAGCCATGCATGGACACACCTTGGGAAGAGGGACAGGCAGTCAGCTCAGCTGCAACCCCTGTGGACTTGCTGTGTGGACCTGTGAATTGCCACCTTCGCCAGGCCCAGGAGTAGAGCGAGAAGGACATCCCCAACCCAACCTACCTGCCTCCTCACCAGGTGCCCAACTATTAGGAAAGTGGGTCTGCCGTGCATCCAGAACTTGAGGGACATACTCAAACACAGGTTATAGATGCAAAATGCTGGAGTAACTCAGCGGGTCAGGCAACACATCTCCAGAGAAAAGGAATAGGTGACATTTCAGGTCGAGACTGAGAGTCAGTGGAAAGGGAAACTAGAGGTATGAAAAGGTACAAAAAGCAAATCATTGAAAGGTATGCAACATCACCCATTCCTTTTCTCCAGAGATGCTGCCTGACCCGCTGAATTACTCCAGCATTTTGTGTCCATCTTCGGTGTAAAACAGCATCTAGGGTTCCTTCCTGCTCAAACACATGTTACAACCTGCTCAGTTGGAGGTTCGCAGGACTGGAGGATGAGATGCCAAATGGAAGACACTTCCGATCTTCACAACATAATTGACCAAGAGCAGCGAGAGGAACAAGAATTGGGCTCTTGCTTCGAATAACAACTTCGGTCACCAATTCATTGCATTTGCCTCTTTGTGATAGCTCATCTTGCCTTGTTCGGTCTTCTCAGAGCAGACACAAACCTTTCTGTATGACATGAAGCCATGCTCTTCTGGTGCCTAATATTCTTAAAGAATGTGTGGAAGGAAAAATGCAAAGATGTGACTCCCAGTCACAAAAACACTGGAACAGAACCTGAAAATGCAAACATACATTTAGTACACAGACGCAGTTTATGTAAATATGTGCACACCGTCGTGGCAGCCTCGCCAGCAGTCTGTCTGTCCTTTCTACTGTTTTTATTATTTTAAGTATGTTTTAAATGTTTGTTTCAATATTTCTTGGTTAGTTTATGTGGGGGGTGGGGGGGGGGGGGAATAGGGGAAATTTTTTTTTCAGTCACTTACCTCGACGGAGATGCGATTTTCTCCGTGTCGCATCTCCACCCCTCCTTTGCGGCCTAACAACTTGGAATGGTGCGGCCTTTCCTGGAGACCGGCCCGGAGCTTCAAGCCACGGGTGCGGCACGGCCTTACCATCGTGGAGCCGGGGACCCTTTGCCGAGGATCGCCAGAAGAAGATCTCCGACCGCGGGGTCTGTGGACTTTAACACCATGAAGCCGCCGCGGTTTCCGGTAACAAGAGGCCGATTCGGGAGCTCCATGCCGCGGAGTGTTCCGATCCGTCCCGATGCCAGAGTTTCGATCATCCCGATGCGAGGGCTTGGACATCGGACCATCGGTAGCGGCGACTGCTGAGGGACCACGGGTGAACAAAGGAGGAAGATGACTGAACTTTATTGCCTTCCACCACTGTGGTGGATGTTTATGTTAAATTTATTTTATATGTGTATTGTGTTCTTTTCACTTAGTATGGCTGTATGGTAACTCAAATTTCACTGTACCTTAGTTGGTTTAGTGACAACAAACGCGAACTCGAACTTGAACTTGAACAAACAATGTGGAAACGTAGGCTTCAAAGATTTAGTTTGCACACATTAAGCCAAAGTATATCAAACAACCGCAGATAATTAAATGTATAAATTATAATTTCATGTTCATAGGATCTAGGAGCAGAATTAGGCCATTCGGCCCATCAAGTCCATTCCACCATTCAATCATGGCTGATCTATCTCTCCCTCTCCATTCCCCTGCCTT
>CM075986.1:24907314-24995114 GCA_038087875.1 Malacoraja senta | reverse complement strand
ATAGAACTTATGTACGGGGATATGTAGGAAGGAACTGCAGGTGCTGGTTTACACCAAAGTTAGACACAAAAGGCTAGAGTAACTCAGCAGGTCATGCAGATTATAGTGTGCTCCAGAGATGCTGCCTGACCTGCTGAGTTATTCCAGCTTTTTATGTCTATCTTTAATGTATGAGGATCGCTGGTCAGCATGGACTCGATAAGCCAAAGGGCCTATTTCCTTACTGTATCTCTAAAACTAAATAAAACTAAAAGCAATCGGATGCCGGGTACCTTGCTGTGAGTGACCCGACTCCTGGTTCCATGAAGCATCCACCATCTACAAGGCATCAGTCTAGGATGTGAACCAACATTGGCCAGTGTGAGCAAAACTCCAACAACACACAAGAAGTCAACTTGACGGATATTCAATTTTACCCATTCACTGTCCAAGATTAGCTCCCCATCGTTGCAATGGGTGCCATTTACAAAGTACACTACAGCAGCCTGCCAAGGCTTCTGCAAAAGCTCCCTCACTCACCTGTTCATTTCCATCATCAAGGACAAGGCCAACAGGTACATGGGAACACTATTATGTTCCTCTAAGTCACACACTGTAATTTCCGGGAAACATGTTACATTCCTTCATCGTATCTGAGTCTATACCTGGAAAGTCCTAACCATCAACACAGATCTGCAGTACTTGAATTAGATTACACACCACTGTAGAGGTGGCACAGTGGCGCAGCGGTAGAATTGCCGCCTTACAGCGCCAGAGGCCCAAGTTCGATCCTGACTATGGGTGTTGACTGTACGGAGTTTGTATGTTCTCTCTGTGACCACATGGGTTTTCTCTGGGTGCTCCAGTTTCCTCCCACACTTCAAAGGTGTATAAGTTTGTAGGTTAATTGGCGTTGGCAAAATTGTAAATAGTCCCTAGTGTGTGGGATAGTGTTAGTACGGGGTAATCGCTGGTAGGCACGGACTCAGAGGGCCGAAGGGTCTGTTTCTATCTCTAAAGTCTAAAGTCTAAAGCTTCTGCAGGACAATTTGGTGAGCAATGAATAGCTGGTAAATAAATGTTCACTAGAAATAAAAAACCTGTCTGATTGTTGATATTATATGGAGTGAATCAAATTGGCTGAAGTCTGGTTTCTATAATAGAAGATGCAGCCAAAATGGATCACTCACCTGCCAAACATAAAGTGCTGGACAATCTCCGTGAGTCATGCAGTAACTGAGCAGGGAATTTATTTAAAATTTTAAAAATAAACTTTATTCAGAATAAAAAATCATATACAAAACAAAAACTGTGCAAGAATTTTTCATACAGGCAGATGACGTTTTAGTTCGGGACCCTTCTTCTCTCTATATACATATGCCATGTGCCTATCTAACAGCTTAAATATCACTATCACATCTGCCTCCACCATTCCTGGCCACATGTCCCAGAAACCCACCACTCTCATGTAAAGAAAACCATGTCCTCCACATCTCCTTTAAACTTTGCTTCTCACACATTAAAACTGTGTCCTCTGGTATTTGTTATTTCCAATCTGGAGGAAATGTTCCGACTGTCTACCCCAGCGTTTCTCAACCGGAGTTCCCCGGAACGCGAGGGTTCCGCGAGAGGTCGCTAGGGGTTCCGAGAGAAATAGTGATAAATAATCTAATCATATGTAAATGCATTTTTGAGTCATTTTTGTGTTTAATTTTATATTTGTAATTTTATTATACACGTACGGCATATTTAGCGACGTCTATTTAGCATATTTAGCGACGTCTATTCAGCATATTTAACGACTTCATATTTAGCAATGTCTCTACGGTACCAGTGGGAAACAGCCTTCAGTGGTCAGTGGACAGGAGCTATACGTGACGTATTTGTGTATCATCAAGTGACTCACTCGAGTACAGATGCATTCACGGTCTCCATCAGTCCTGTCTGTGCTTCCTGGCATGCTGGACAGTCCCTCATTCACCCACATTATTTAGTCATTTTTACCCATCATTTAGGGATGTTACATGAATTAAAAAAATTTAAGTATGTTTATGTTTATTTTTGTTGGTTTATCAAAATGTTATTCATGTAAGTTTTTGTTAGTTTATGAAAAGTTTATGTGTGTTGTTTCCCCCCCCCTCTCTCTCTTTCTCTCACGCTCTCTCCCTCTCTCCTCCAACATTAGTTCTTCTGTTTGCCTTTATTTGCTTTAGTTTTGAACAAGCAGTTTGATTTCAGTTATTTGCATCAGCAATAAACTTGAGAAAAACATGTTATTTTTTGCTTAAATCAGTTATCAATAAAATATATTATGTTTGCCTTATGAACTTTAAGTTTATGAAAGAGAAGGAAAGAGATTAATAAAGATATATAACAATTTTTATGTGGGGGTTCCCTGAGACATGAAAATTATTTCAAGGGTTCCGCAAGGGTAAAAAGGTTGCGAAACGCTGGTCTACCCTATCTGATAGCCACTCATAACGTATCAGGTCTCCCATTAATCAGACCTGGGTAGAGTGGATGTGGAGAGGATGTTTCCACTCGGGGGGAGAATCTAGGACCAGGGGCCGTAGCCTCAGAATCAAAGGCACTCAAACAATGTTTGAGTCAAAGAATGTTACTGTGGAAATGGAAGGTGTGTCAATGTGGGGTCTGGAGTTGATGCCCAAGGAATGGTGGTGCTGGCTGAGGTGAGCAAGGTTACACTCTGTCCTTGCTGGGCAGCCATGGTGGCGCAGCGGTAGAGTTGCTGCCTTACAGCACTTACAGACCCGGGTTCGATCCCGACTACGGGTGCTGTCTGTACGGAGTTTGTACGTTCTGCCGGTGACCATGTGGGTTTTCTCCGAGATCTTCGGTTTCCTCCAACACTCCAAAGACATACAGGTATGAAGGTTAATTGGCTTGGTATAAGTGTAAATCGTCCCTAGTGTGTGTAGGATAGTGTTAACGTACGGTCGGCCCGGCACTGGTCGGCCCGGACTCGATGGGCCGAAGGGCCTGTTTCCGTGCTGTATCTGTAAACTAAACCCAAAAAGGTAAGCGTGCAATTCAGTGTCGACAAGTACTTTTATCATGGTGTGTGGCCTGGGGTATAACTCCGTGGCAATAAACTGCCTTCTTCCATCACTTTATTGACTGTGCCAAACTGGAGATAGTGCAGAGGTAGTGGTAGATTCCCAATTCTGGGGCAATGTATATCGAGCTGCCACTTTTAATGATGTGCAGTTTCTCAGTCCTATGTTAAAGAAATTCTATAAAGTCATCACCACCGAAATCCAGCTGTATTTCTCCATCAAGTGATAATAAAAAAAGGAAAAAAGATAAAAGATAAATGAAAAAAGACATATAAAAGAACTGCCTTTTTTTTTTACTGATCAGAAAAGAAAATCACTTGCATAGTTCCGGGCATGTAAAGAGTAACAATAGTTGAAATGTTTAAACAAATCACATGGGTATCAAACAGATGTCACTGTAAGTCTTTACAGGAATCAGACACCATCTGTGGAGGAACTGAGTAACATTTTTGTGGCTGTTTCACTTACAAGAGATACGAGAAAAATGATTTTTGACTCATCCATCACCAATAGCTTGTTCAACTTGTGAGTTATTGGCTTCTCTGCTATAGTGAGTTAGGGAATCATGCAGTCGTCAGCTTAAAAGATCAACCTTGACGCAGAGTTTTGAATGTGAGTAGACTCTCACCCTTTATTCTCGTAAATTCTTATGGATAAAATACGACTTGCAATAAGAAAGGAATTCAATTAATTAACAGTGAGATAACACTTAATGAC
Organism: Malacoraja senta; assembly: GCA_038087875.1. Taxonomy (NCBI): domain Eukaryota; kingdom Metazoa; phylum Chordata; class Chondrichthyes; order Rajiformes; family Rajidae; genus Malacoraja; species Malacoraja senta. The sequence goes on along the minus strand of CM075986.1, from coordinate 24,991,341 downwards.
TATTTTCCAGAGGTGAAGTTAAATTGAATTGAATTAGACTTTATTAATCCCCTTATTCAGGGGAAATTCAGATGTCCTTGCAGCACACTAATAAAATACAACATGGTATTAAAAAGTAGTTCAACACCAAAACATCCCCCCACAGTGGTCCCCACTGTGGGGGAAGGCACAAAGTCCAGTCCCCATACTCTTGTCCACCCAGAGTCGGGCCCACTGAGGCCTCCACAGTCGCCACCACGGCGCCCGATGTTCTCGCCGGGTGATGGTACTCTGGCATCAGGAGAACCCCCAGCAGCTTGGGGTACCAGGAACGACCACCTTCCCACCGAAGACCGCGGCTTCCAAGCCAACAGACCGCGCCGGACGGAGCTCCACACACTGGCAATCTCAGCAAGAGATCCCAGGCTCCGGGATGTAACGTTCAGCGTCGCAGCTGGGCCGCTGCACAGAACCGCTGCTCCACGATGTTCTCATCGGCGGTCCCAGCATACTGGAGTTCTAGCGCGGCGACCCAGGAAAGGCATCGCCCGCTCCACGACAGCGCTCCAGCGCTGCACCGCCGCCAAAGCCGATGTTCTGCGCCGCCGCCAAAGCCGATGTTCTGGCCAGGTCCCCTCAGGGAAACGTCGCTCCAGGACCCGCTGGTAGGCCACAAGGACAGGTCGAAGGCGCTGCTCGGAGGAAGGCAACCCCTCTGACCAGGAAGGGACTCGAAAAGCAGTTTCCCCCTTCCCCCCCACCACCCCCCACACATAAAAAGATTAGGCCCCCTGACTACACACTCAACGTACTAAAAATAATAAAAAAGAAGGGAAAAAAACGGACAGCTGCAGGATTTTAATATTATATTTAAATTATTACAGAGAACATTTTTTTATAAGTTCATAAGTCATAGGAGTAGAGATAGGCCATTCAATTAACAATAGACAATAGGTGCAGGAGAAGGCCATTCGGCCCTTCAAGCCAGCACCGCCATTCAATGTGATCATGGCTGATCATCCACAATCAGTACCCCGTTCCTGCCTTCTCCCCATATCCCCTGACTCCGCTATCTTCAAGAGCCCTATCTAACTCTCTCTTGAAAGCATCCAGAGAACCGGCCTCCACTGCCCTCTGGGGCAGAGAATTCCACAGACTCACAACTCTGTGTAAAAAAGTATTTCCTCATCTCCGTTCTAAATGGCTTACCCCTTATTCTTGAACAAAGCCCCCTGGTTCTGGACTCCCCCAACATCGGGAACATTCGGCCCATCAAGTCTACTCCACCATTCGATCAGGGCTGATCTATCTTCCCCTCTCACCCCCATTCTCCTGTCTTCTCCTCATAACCCCTGACACCCTTACTAATCAAGAATTTATTGATTAACCTTTAAAAACAGCTTTCTGTGACAATGAATTGCCCAGATTTACCACCATCTGACAAAATAAATTCCTCCTAATTTTCTTTGTAAAGTACATCCTTTTTACTTTGTGCAGCTGGATTGAATGGAGGAAGGTGCCGCGCCTGCGTGTTGGGGCTATGCGTGAGTGGATAGGGCGGGGGATGGAGCAAAAGGAGCAAAATTAATTATATTTAATTTCTCGTATGTTGCAAATCATACTTGGCGAATAAAGTGTGATTCTGATTCTGATTCTGATAATAAAAGGAGCAAATGAATAATATTAATATAATATCAAGGGGGGTGTTTGGTGTGTGTGTGGGGGGGGGTAGTTAGTGTGTGTGTGATGCCACAGACCGCCCCCCCCCCCCACCCCCCCACAGCCACACATTGAGGGGAGGGGATCCAACGGACCAACTTGGTCTAGTTATCTATAAAAGCAACCATTGATAGACGGATTGTTGGAAAAAAAAGACACAAAGTGCTGGAGTAAGTGGGTTGGGCAGCATCTCTGGAGAATGTGGATAGGTTGTTGAGAAAACCCATCCCCTTCATGGATGTCCGTCAAGGAAGGTGAACAGCAGCCCTTTCCCAGTCTAGCCTAGAAATAAGTCCAGGTCCATTGGACAGCATGGTGGTGCAGCAGTAAAATTGCTGCCTTAGAGCGCCAGAGACCCGGGTTCAATCCTGACAACAGGTGCTGTCTGTACAGAGTTTGTATGTTCTCTCCGTGATCACGTGGATTTTCTCATGATAATCTGGTTTCCTCCCACACCCGAAAGACATACAGGTTTGTGGGATAATTGGCTTCAGTAAAAATTGTAAAACTTGTCCCTGTAGTATAGTGCTAGTGTATGGGGATCGCTGGCTGGTGCAAACTCGGTGGGCCGAAGGGCCTGGTTCTGCACTGTATCTCTAAACTAAACTCTAAACTAAACTAACGATTCATAACCAGTCCAATCAAACAATCCACCAACTTTTCACGAACAATTATGGATGTGCTCTGAATGCGGCTTTACCAGTGATGCCCACAACCCACAAATGATGTCAATATAATTAAAAGTTGCCCCCTACTAAACCTGCCCTATTCATATCTATATAACTAAAAGTCTCATCTTGACCACTTCCTGTCTGCGCTGTATATTGATTTTTAGAAGAAAAAAAGCTACCCTATATCGATATAATTTTTGGCCATCTTACTCACAGTCCTCCTTCGCTGAGGCAGCCCTGAGGATTTTTCCGATTGATGAAAAATAAAAAAGTTATGAGTGTTTAAAAAATCTTGAGATCAGCTGATTTTTCCTCTCACCTGTCAATCACCATGATGAAGGTAACGCCCCTTCCGGGGGGAGGGCAGGACTATAAAACCCCAGATGCCTGGACATGAGTCAGTCACTCTGAAAGATCGCGAGGGAGAGGCCACAACTCTGATTCTGCTGTGAGTCTACTGAACTGTGAGTCTACCCTTTCTGTGGTTTATGTGGTTATGTGGTTATGTGTCTTATGTGGTTAACCCTTTATGTGCTTGCAATAAATGATTTGTTAGCCAGCAATGTGCTCGCAATGAATGATGATTTGTTAACCCTTAAGGGCCTGTCCCACCAGCATGCGACTGCATGCGGCGAGCGTGACCTAATGTTGTGGCTTGAGGCGTACGGCCTCGCGGGGCCGGTCCCACTTCCAACCGCGGAGCCATCTGGAGTTGTGCGGAGCTGGTCCCGACATCATACTCACCAGGACGTGGGCCGACTGAATTTGGATGTCGCACGGCATCGGGCGGTTACGTCATCACGCAATGGCATGCCGGGCGGTGATGTCATCGCGCAACGCCACGTGCTAGGGGTATGCCGTCAAGACGCTGCGTACGGTGTCAAGACGCTGCGTTCGGCATCAAGACGCTCCGTACTGCGTCGAGGCAGTGCGTGCGGCATCGAGGCGGTGCGTGCGGCCTCCACGCAGCAGCGGGCCGGCAGGCCTTTGCCGCGCGGTATTTTTGAACACTGTCAGTTTTTCGGAGCCCCGCGCGATGTCGGGACCAGCTCCGCACAACTCCATGCGGCTCCAGCGATCGAAGTGGGACCGGCCCCGCGAGGCCGTACGGCTAGCGCGACCACGTTAGGTTGCGCTAGCCGCATGCAGTCGCATGCTCATGGGACAGGCCCTTTAATGTGCTTGCAATAAATGATTTGTTAGCCCTTAATGAAATGAAATGAGTTGTTTGGCATGCCCTATGCTTGAAATGGAAATGGAAATGGAAATGAAATGAAATGAGTTGTTTGGCCTGCCCTGTGCTTTTGGTTTTGCTTTGGCTTTGCTTTGCTTGAGCTCACCTGAAATTAAAGCAAATGGATTGTATTGTTGGCTGGCCCCGCCTGCCCTGCGCTTGACTTGACTTGACTTGAAATGGATTGACTTGACATGAAATGGATTGTCCCCCCCTCACTGGCCACCAATATTGGAATTGATGGAGAAGTGGAATATTGCGTTGGGGGACCTCCCGTGTGAACGTGGGACCCAACGGGTCCCACTTAATCTAGTACTTGTCTAAATGTTTCTTAAACGCTGCGATAGCACCTGCATTTGTTGTGATGGGGAACTGCGGTGATGTGTTGCTAAAGCTGCCACCATTTCTCCATGCAAGTAGCACCAATTTTGGGACTGCTTTTGGCTGTTTGAATGAGAAAGTCCTGACCCTGGTGGCACCTGCTCTCCAGTGCGCTCTGACGGTGCTCTGATGATGGATTGCTCCTGGAGTCCAGCCCCTACCCAGTCGGACTTGCCGCTATTTCTCTGGGAGTTTGCCCGCCAACATTGCCTTTGTTTCGCTGACATTGAACGAGAGGTTGTTGCCTCCGCACCTTGTTACCAAGCTCCCTATCTCCTTCCTGTTCAGCGTCTCATCATTGTTTAAGAACTGGCCCACTACGATGGTGCTATCTGCAAACTTGTAAATGCAGATAGAGTAGAATTTGTCCTCACAGTCGTGAGGTTATAGTGAGCACTGTAAAGGGTTAAGAATGCTGCCTTGTGGAGCACTGGCATTGTTCATTTGCCTGATAACAGCTAGGAAGAAACTGTCTCCGAATCTGGAGGTGTGCATTTCCACACATATGTTGTACATTGTATTATTACACTATTGTACTATTAAAGACATGCTATCTTGCTTTTCTTCAGCTCTGGGATGATAGTGTTCTTCTTAAAGCTGGAATACATCAGAATGGAGTAGTGAGGTTAAAGATGTTTGTGAATACTCCTGCCATCTGGTCCGCACAGGTCCTGAGGATGAGGCTGGGGACAACATGCGGGCAGGTTGCTATCCCTGGATTCACCCTGAGCAACTCCTATGTGACATCTATGACCGTGACCATGGGCAGACTCAAAATGCTGGAGTAACTCAGCGGGACAGGCAGCATCTCTGGAGTGAAGTAATGGGTCATGTTTCGGGTTGAGACCCTTCTTCAGTCTGAAGAGGGGTCTCGACCCGAAACGTCACCCATTCCTTCTCTCCAGAGATGCTGCCTGTCCCATTGCGTTACTCCAGCATTTTGTGTCTATCTTCGGTTTAAACCAGCATCTGCACTTCCTTCCTACACAGTGACCAGGAGTACAGGTGTTCCCAAGACTGATGGGGCCGGTAACATAATTCCACCGACCTTCTGCTCAAAGCGAGCGTAGACACATGTGGAGGTTCATTGTGGAGGGTCATTATTGTTGCCAGCGACACTGCCTGACTTCACTTTGCAGCCCATTATTGCATGCAAGCTTTGCCACAGTCAACAGTCATCCAAATATTTCCTGTGTAGGACTCTAGTTCAGTCTGGACTTCCCTCTTTGCATCATTGATGGCTTTGAGAAGGTTGTTAATAGATTTCTTGTACCGCTCAGGATCATATCACTTGATCCCTGCAGACCTGGGCTACACGTGGGAGTGGACCTCAAGGTTCATCCCTAATTTACACTTGGGGAAAGCGCACATTGTCTTCCTCGGCAAGCGTTCCATTTCACACTTTCTGAGGAGTACAATAGTTTCTTCCCAGAGTAGAAACATCAAATACTAGAGAACATAGCTTTAAGGTGAGAGGAGGAAAGTTTAAAGAAGATTTACAAGGCAAGTTTTGTATACAGAGAAGCAGATTCAACAGCGATGTTTAGAAGGCATTTGTACAGGCACATGAACAGATAGGGAATGGAGGGATAAAGACTGTGTGTAGTTTAAATTAGCATTCTGATCAGCTTTGATATTATGGGTGACGGACCTGTTCCTGTGCTGTACTGTTCCACATGGTGTATTTCCTAGTTAAAATGTTGTTTGATCTTCTGAAAACTTTATATTTTTCTGAGCTTAATTAGCAGTGGGTACTGTCATAAGTTGCATGCGACACTGATCGTTTGACGAGGCTGATTTTTCCATCGTTACGAGGTACCAATTTTCGCTGAAGGCCCAGTGTGCCAGGTTACATTGCAGGGAAAATATATTGACATCTGGTCAGCAAAAAGAATGTAGAAGAGGATTTGAGAGATAATCTCCTTTCCACCGTAGTCTGGATGTGGGAACAATCAATGGGCTTAGAATCTTATTATTTCTTTCAAGATGCTTTTTTGCTTCAGGAGCTGTTGGTGACGCTTGCTTTGATCTGTCAACATCGTATACCATGCAATAACGACGATCAAAGCAGAGAAGTCAACAGAGCAGGGGATGGATGTACATCCATTGAACTACACACCGTTCAGGTTCCACGAGGAGTCTTGTATGTAAACCAACTCCACTTCATCTGGTTTCCACGCTAACCCGCTTAATTCCACCCCAACAGCAGCTTCTCATTTAGTCTTAGTGTCAATTTTTTTTTTACCTTCCACAAACCTAGTGTATAAGTTATCTCGACCAAAAGCTTGCTTTTGTTCAACCTGCCTAATGTGTCACACACTGAATGTCTGCGGGAAAGTAATGTTTAAAATATGCCTTTTGCTTATGAAACTCCATCGCAGAAGTTGTGAAGCATTTCATTTTGTAAGAAGATAGACACGAAATGTTGGAGTAACTCAGCGAGTCAAGCAGCATCTCTGGAGAGAAGGAATAGGTGACATTTAGGGACTGAAGCGTCACCTATAACTTTTCTCCAGAGATGCTGCCTGACCCGTTGAGTTAATCCAGCATTTTGTTTCTATCTTTGGGTGTAAACCAGCATTTGCAGTTCCTTCCTACACGTTCCATCTTAAGATAACGTCTGTCATCTCGCATTGATATTGCAAAGTTCGTTTGGGAAAGATGCATTGATGGAAAAGTATTTAGACTGGTCGGTATTTCTGTTATTCACAGACACATCTGTTCTACTCATTATCGTGCTGACACTTCATAGCTTACAAATGATTCATTGACTATATAAATAATACATTGTTAGCCTGCTATTAACTGCACGAACAGGTTATCCAATATAAGGCAACAAGTAGAGAAGTATGAATGAAAGGATATACTATCCACAAGCTGTAGCGTGACATTTTCCTATGGTTTCCTCCACAGCATCTCTCATCTACCACAACCCAATGAACCAGGGGAGCAGGTGAATGCAAACACTACAACACTAAATCACGCACAATTTCACCATCACACACGGATGAACATCAGCCTTCCTTCATTATTGCTGGGGCAAAACTTGTGAATCTTACATGCAGAGCAGCACCTTGGCGCAGTGAAAGAGTTGCTTCCTTACAGCGCCAGAAACCCGGGTTCGATCCTGGTGCTGTCTGTACGGAGTTTGTACATTCTCCCGTGACCGAGTGTGTTTTCTCTGAGATACATAGATACATAGATACATAGAAAATAGGTGCAGGAGTAGGCCATTCGGCCCTTCGAGCCTGCACCGCCATTCAATATGATCATGGCTGATCATCCTACTCAGTATCCCGTACCTGCCTTCTCTCCATACCCCCTGATCCCTTTAGCCACAAGGGCCACATCTAACTCCCTCTTAAATATAGCCAATGAACTGGCGTCAACTACCCTCTGTGGCAGAGAGTTCCAGAGATTCACCACTCTCTGTGTGAAAAAGTTTTTCCTCATCTCGGTCTTAAAGGATTTCCCCCTTATCCTTAAGCTGTGACCCCTTGTCCTGGACTTCCCCAACATCGGGAACAATCTTCCTGCATCTAGCCTGTCCAACCCCATAAGAATTTTGTACGTTTCTATAAGATCCCCTCTCAATCTCCTAAATTCTAGCGAGTATAAGCCAAGTCTATCCAGTCTTTCTTCATATGAAAGTCCTGACATCCCAGGAATCAGTCTGGTGAACCTTCTCTGCACTCCCTCTATGGCTATAATGTCCTTCCTCAGATTTGGAGACCAAAACTGTACGCAATACTCCAGGTGTGGTCTCACCAAGACCCTGTACAACTGCAGTAGAACCTCCCTGCTCCTATACTCAAATCCTCTTGCTATGAAGGCCAACATACCATTCGCTTTCTTCACTGCCTGCTGCACCTGCATGCCTACTTTCAATGACCGGTGTACCATGACACCCAGGTCTCGCTGCACCTCCCCATTTCCTAATCGGCCACCATTTAGATAATAGTCTGCCTTCCCGTTTTTGCCACCAAAGTGGATAACCTCACATTTATCCACATTATACTGCATCTGCCAAACATTTGCCCACTCACCCAGCCTATCCAAGTCACCTTGCAGTCTCCTAGCATCCTCCTCACAGCTAACACTGCCCCCCAGCTTAGTGTCATCCGCAAACTTGGAGATGTTGCTTTCAATTCCCTCGTCCAGATCATTAATATAAATTGTAAATAGCTGGGGTCCCAGCACTGAGCCTTGCGGTACCCCACTAGTCACTGCCTGCCATTGTGAAAAGGACCCGTTTACTCCTACTCTTTGCTTCCTGTTTGCCAGCCAGTTCTCTATCCACATCAATACTGAACCCCCAATACCGTGTGATTTAAGTTTGTATCCTAATCTCTTATGTGGTACCTTGTCGAAAGCCTTCTGAAAGTCCAGATACAACACATCCACTGGTTCTCCCCTATCCACTCTACTAGTTACATCCTCGAAAAATTCTATAAGATTCGTCAGACACGATTTACCTTTCGTAAATCCATGCTGACTTTGTCCAATGATTTCACCACTTTCCAAATGTGCTGCTATCCCATCTTTAATAACTGACTCTTGCAGTTTCCCCACTACCGATGTTAGACTAACTGGTCTGTAATTCCCCGTTTTCTCTCTCCCTCCCTTCTTAAAAAGTGGGGTAACGTTTGCTACCCTCCAATCCTCAGGAACTACTCCAGAATCTAAAGAATTTTGAAAAATTATCACTAATGCATCCACTATTTCTGGAGCTACTTCCTTAAGTACTCTGGGATGCAGCCTATCTGGCCCTGGTGATTTATCGGCCTTTAATCCATTCAATTTACCCAACACCACTTCCCGACTAACCTGGATTTCACTCAGTTCCTCCATCTCCTTTGACCAGCGGCCCCCTGCTATTTCCGGCAGATTATTTTTGTCTTCCTTAGTGAAGACGGAACCAAAGTAGTTATTCAATTGGTCCGCCATATCCTTGTTCCCCATGATCAATTCACCTGTTTCTGACTGCAAGGGACCTACATTTGTTTTAACTAATCTCTTTCTCTTCACATATCTATAAAAACTTTTGCAGTCAGTTTTTATGTTCCCTGCCAGTTTCCTTTCATAATCTATTTTCCCTTTCCTAATTAAGCCCTTTGTCCTCCTCTGCTGGTCTCTGAATTTCTCCCAGTCCTCTGGTATGCTGCTTTTTCTGGCTAATTTGTACGCAACATCTTTTGCTTTGATACTATCCCTGATTTCCCTTGTTATCCACGGATGCACTACCTTCCCTGATTTATTCTTTTGCCAAACTGGGATGAACATTTTTTGTAGTTCATCCATGCAGTCTTTAAATGCCTTCCATTGCATATCCACCGTCAACCCTTTTAGAACTAATTGCCAGTCAATCTTGGCCAATTCACGTCTCATGTCCTCAAAGTTACCTTTCTTTAAGTTCAGAACCGTTGTTTCTGAATTAACAATGTCACTCTCCATCCTAATGAAGAACTCAACCATATTATGGTCACTCTTGCCCAAGGGGGCACGCACAACAGATCTTCGGTTTCCTGCCACACTCCAAAGACGTACAGGTTTGTAGGTAAATTGCCTTGGTATAAATGTTAATTGTCCCTAGTGTGTGTAGGATAGTGTTACTGTTCGGGGATCGCTGGTCGGTGCGGTCTTTGTGGGCTGAAGGGCCTGTTTCCGCGCTGTATCTCTAAAACATCTCTAAAATCTCTAAAAAAAACGAAGCACATACTGCAATAGATAGGATTTACCCAGAGTAGGAGAATCAAGAACCAGAGGACATAGGTTTGCGGAATAAAAAATAATAGGAACCTGAGGGGCAAATTGGGCACACAGTGTTGCAGCAATAGAGTTGTTGCTTGACAGAGCCAGAGTCCCAGGTTCAATCCTGACTATGGCTGCTGTACGGAATTGGCACATCTCCCTGTGACCACGTGGGTTTCTCTGGGTGCTCCAGTTTCCTCCGACTTCCTTCCTCCAAAGACGTACAGGTTTGTAGGTTAATTGGCTTCTGTAAATTGTCCCTAGTGTGTAGGATAGAACTAGTGTATGGTGATCATTGGTCGGTGTTTGTTTGTTTCCAAGCTGTGTCTCTCAACTAATACAACATTTTTCAGAGGAGGCCGTTGACATAGATACTATAACAACATTTACAAGACATTTGGACAGGTACCTGGATAGGAACGGTTTAGAGGGATATGGGCCAAACGTGGACAGGTGGGACGAGTGCAGATGGAGAATTTTAGTCGTCAAGGCCAAGTTGGACCAAACGGCCTGTTTCTGTGCTGTATGGCTCTATGACATAATAATATACTCTAATCCAAGCAGCATTCTGTTAAACTTCTGCACCCTCTCCCAAGCCTCCACACCCTTCCTGTAATGAGGTGGCCTTAAGTGCATACGATACTCCAAAATGCAGTTTTATAATGTTGCAACATAATTTCCTGACTCAAATACACATAGTCTTACCCAAGCCTTCGAAAGAAGATATGCCTTCTTTATCATTCTAATACCATAATAAATTAGGGGCGGCATAGTGGCACAGTGGTAGAGTTGCTAATTCACGACCTAATTCACGACCTTTTTTACTCGTGGACATTTTTCATCAGGCTAGAAAAAATGCCCCGACCTACTTGATGCCACGAGTACCTACGACTAGCATGACGGCCTGCTACGACCTACCTATGACCTCCTACGACCTTGTGACGACCATGCTGCGAGTAAAGGGCAGAGGTCGTGAATTAGGTCATGAAAGTGGGACAGGCCCTTTACAGTGTCAGAGAACCGGGTTCGATCCTGACTACGGGCGCTGTCTATACGGAGTTTGTACGTTCTCCCTGTGATCATGTGTGTTGTCTCCCAATGCCTTGGTTTCCTCCCACACACCAAAGATGTGCAGGTTTTGGTCAAATTGTCCCTAGTGTGGAGGATTGTGTTGATGTCTTGGGGTGATCGCTGGTCAGTGCAGACTTAGTTGGATGAAGGGCTTGTTTCCATGCTATATCTCTAAAGTTAAAGTCCAAAGTCTAATATCCCAGGTATTGAGTGATTTATATTACAATCATTTAAATTAATTAAAAATAAATGTTAAAAAGATTAAAAATATTAAATTACAAAATAACGTTAAACAGTTGCAAGTTCAAACAAGTTCATAAGTTCTAGGAGCAAAATTAGGCCATTCGGCCCATCATGTCTACCCCTCCATTCAATATCAGCTGATCTATCTTTCCCTCCTAACCCCATTCACCTGCTTTCTCCCCATAACCCCCGACACCCGTACTAACCAAGAATCTGTTAAACTCCGCCTTTAAAACATCCATTGAATTGGCATCCACAGCCGATTGAGCCAATGAATTCCACAGACCCACCGCCCTCTGGCTAAAGCATGAAAACAGGATGAATGATATTTAGGGAAGTCACTTTATCTTGGCATTCTCCCAAGCAGTCACCGCTCCCTATTCCACAGAATGGGCTCATTATTCTTGCTCCCACAGGTTCAGCAGACAGATTCACCAGGATAGTGGCTGGGGATTTCAATAGGCTTGCACCCCATCACTGGAGTTCAGTATCAGAGCGCTGATGGTAAATCTGAGTCTTGTAGTGTGGGAGTCCCAAATCTCCAAAGGATAAACAGCAGCATTTTTCAGCAATTTCCAGCATGCTATGTTGCAAAATTGAAACTCAAGCTGATTTCCTAAGTGAAAAATGCAGTATTAAATAGAATTGACAGATCAGCTGTTTGAACTTATTCTGCTGTTTATTTTCTCATCAGCTCTGTTTAGTGTCAGAAAAGTCCAATTACTGGGGTGATGGTGAAGCATGGATCATTCCACGAGATGTTTGATAAGGTGTCACTTTAAAGGGTACTGCAGAAGATAAAGGCTTATGGATTGAGGGCGATGTATCACCAATTATAACATTGGGTAGCAAGCAGAATAAAACAGGTACACAAAAATGCTGGAGAAACTCAGCGGGTGCAGCAGCATCTATGGAGCGATGGAAATAGGCAACGTTTCGGGCCGAAACCCTTCTTCAGACCCGAAACTTTCGGCCCGAAACATTGCCTATTTCCTTCGCTCCATAGATGCTGCTGCACCCACTGAGTTTCTCCAGCATATTTGTGTACCTGGCATTTTCCAGCATCTGCAGTTCCTTCTTAAACAGAATAAAACAGGGATAAGTGGATCAACCCCAGCTCAGAACCTGTGCCTTGTGGATCTGTGGTGGGCCTTTGCTCATCAAGATCTCGACTAATGATAGAGGTGAAGATAGAAACATAGAAAATAGGTGCAGGAGTAGGCCATTCGGACCTTCGAGCCATCACCGCCATTCAATATGATCATGGCTGATCATCCAGAATCAGTACCCTGTGCCTGATTTCTCCCCAAATCCCTTTATTCCGTTGGCCCTAAGAGCTAAATCTAACTCTCTCTTGAATACATCCAGTGAATTGTCCTCCACTGACTTCTGTGGCAGAGAATTCCACAGATTCACAACTCTCTGGCTGATAAACGTTTTCCTCATCTCAGTCCTAAATGGCCCACACCTTATTCTTAAACTGTGACCCCCTAGTTTTGGACTCCACCAGCATGGGGAAAGAAAGACACAAAAAGTTGGACTCTCAGCGGGTTCAGACACTGAAGAAGGGTCTCAACCCGAAAAATAACCTATTCCTTTTCCCCAGAGATGCTGTCTGACCCATTGCGTTACTCCATCTTGGCATCTTGTGTCAATTTTCGGTTTTAACCAGCATCTGCAGTTCCTACCTAAAGACATAGGTGAAGGGACAGATGTAATAGCTCTCTTTATGTCTCTTCAGCCTCAGAATAAAAGGACGTGCTTTTAGAAAGGAGATGAGGAGAAATTGCTTTGGTCAGGGGTTGGTTAATCTGTGGAATACATTGCCACAGATGGCTGTGGAGGCCAAGTCATTGAGTTGAGTTGAGTTTAGTATATTGTGACATTGTCACATGTACAGTAAAAAGCTTTTGTCATTTGGGTATTTTTAAAGTGGGGATAGAAACATAGAAACATAGAAAATAGGTGCAGGGGTAGGCCATTTGGCCCTTCGAGCCTGCACCGCCATTCAATATGATCATGGCTGATCATCCAACTCAGTATCCTGTACCTGCCTTCTCTCCATACCCCCTGATCCCTTTAGCCACAAGGGCCACATCTAACTCTTAAATATAGCCAATGAACTGGCCTCAACTACCTTCTGTGGCGTAGAATTCCAGAGATTCACCACTCTCTGTGTGAAAATTTATTTTCTCATCTCGGTCCTAAAAGATTTCCCCTTTATCCTTAAACTGTGACCCCTTGTCCTGGACTTCCCCAACATCGGGAACAATCTTCCTGCATCTAGTCTGTCCAACCCCTTAAGAATTTTGTAAGTTTCTATAAGATCCCCCCTCAATCTTCTAAATTCTAGCGAGTACAAGCCGAGTCTATCCAGTCTTTCTTCATATGAAAGTCCTGACATCCCAGGAATCAGTCTGGTGAACCTTCTCTGTACTCCCTCTATGGCAAGAATGTCTTTCCGCAGATTTGGAGACCAAAACTGTACGCAATACTCCAGGTGTGGTCTCACCAAGACCCGGTACAACTGCAGTAGGACCTCCCTATTCTCAAATCCTTTTGCTATGAATGCTAACATACCATTCGCTTTCTTCACTGCCTGCTGCACCTGCATGCCTACTTTCAATGACTGGTGTACCATGACACCCAGGTCTCGTTGCATCTCCCCTTTTCCTAATCGGCCACCATTCAGATAATAGTCTACTTTCCTGTTTTTGCCACCAAAGTGGATAACCTCACATTTATCCACATTATACTGCATCTGCCTCAAATTTGTCCACTCATCCAGCCTATCCAAGTCACCTTGCAGCCTCCTAGCATCCTCCTCACAGCTAACACTGCCGCCCCAGCTTCGTGTCATCCACAAACTTGGAGATGTTGCATTCAATTCCCTCGTCCAAATCATTAATATACATTGTAAATAGCTGGGGTCCCAGCACTGAGCCTTGCGGTACCCCACTAGTCACTGCCTGCCATTCTGAAAAGGACCCGTTTACTCCTATTCTTTGCTTCCTGTTTGCCAGCCAGTTCTCTATCCACATCAATACTGAACCCCCAATACCGTGTGCTTTAAGTTTGTATACGAATCTCTTATGTGGGACCTTGTCGAAAGCCTTCTGAAAGTCCAGATACAACACATCCACTGGTTCTCCCCTATCCACTCTACTAGTTACATCCTCGAAAAATTCTATAAGATTCGTCAGACACGATTTACCTTTCGTAAATCCATGCTGACTTTGTCCAATGATTTCACCACTTTCCAAATGTGCTGCTATCCCATCTTTAATAACTGACTCTAGCAGTTTCCCCACTACCGATGTTAGACTAACTGGTCTGTAATTCCCCGTTTTCTCTCTCCCTCCCTTTTTAAAAAGTGGGGTTACATTAGCTACCCTCCAATCCTCAGGAACTACTCCAGAATCTGAGGAGTTTTGAAAAATTATCACTAATGCATCCACTATTGCTGGGGCTACTTCCTGAAGTACTCTGGGATGCAGCCTATCTGGCCCTGGGGATTTATCGGCCTTTAATCCATTCAATTTACCTAACACCACTTCCCGGCTAACCTGGATTTCACTCTGTTCCTCCATCTCATTTGACCCGTGGTCCCCTGCTATTTCCGGCAGATTATTTATGTCTTCCATAGTGAAGACAGAAGCAAAGTAGTTATTCAATTGGTCTGCCATGTCCTTGTTCCCCATGATCAATTCACCTGTTTCTGACTGCAAGGGACCTACATTTGTTTTAACTAATCTTGATTGACTGGTTCTTGATTAGCAAGAGTGTCAAAGGTTATGGGTATGTTTTATGTTGGGGATGCGGGGGGATCGGGGGTGAACGTTTTTCAGTCACTTACCTCGGCAGAGATGCAATTTTTCTCCGTGTCGCATCTCCGCCTCCCCCCCCACCCCCCCCCCACACTTTCAGGCCTACAACGTGGAGTGGTGCGGCCTTTCCTGGAGACCGGCCCGGAGCTTCAAGCCGCGGGTGCGACGTTGACTTACCATCGCGGAGCCTGGGATCTTTTGCCGAGGATCGCCAGTGTTGGAGCTCCGACCGCGTGGATGTGGACTTTAACATCGTGAAGCAGCGGTCTCCGGTAAGAAGCGGCCGACTCAGGATCTCCATGAGTTCGGGAACACCCAGGAGTGTTCCGATCCGTCTCAACGCCGGAGTTTCGATCATCCCGATGAGAGGGCTTGAAAAGTGGGCCATCGACAACGGCCCCGTTCAAAGGCCCCGACCACAGGTGAAGAAAGGAGGAAGACGACTGAACTTTATTGCCTTCCATCAGAGTGAGCTATATTGATTCTACTGTGGTGGATGTTTATGTTAAACTTTATTTTATGTGCTGTGTGTATTTTAGATTTTTATTTAGTATGGCTGTATGGTAACTCCAATTTCACTGTACCTTCATTGGTACATGTGACAATTAAATTGAATCTTGAATCTTGAATATTTAATAATTATCCAACGTACTCAAGGTGATATTGAGTATTAATGAGGCGATGATTTATAAAGGTTGTGTTAGTTGACATAACAAGGAAAATTGAAAAGAATCCATAAGTTGGAATGGCCAAGATTCAATCCTGGTCAGATGAAGAATCACTGGGTGAAAGCGATTTATTGATTTCCTTAAGAATGGTAGAATGGTGCAGCTGGCAGAGCTGCTGCCTCACAGCGCAAGCGACCAGGATTGATCCTGACCTCGGCTCCTGTCTGTGTGGAGTTTGCACGTTCTCCCTGCGACTCCGTGGGTTTCCTCCGGGTGCTCCAGTTTCCTCCCACATCCCAAAACGTGCAGGTTTGTATGTTAATTGTCCCAAATGTGTAGGGAGTGGATGAAAAAGTCGGATAACGTAGAATTTGTATGAATATATGAATTGTATGATCAAACGTTGGCATGGATTTGGTGGGCCAAAAGGCCTGTTTCGATGCTGTATTTCTAAACTAACCAGACACAACCACTGTCCATGTAACTGTTGTATCAGTGGAGTGAAAAGTATTCTGTGCATATGTTTGTGTGTGTGTGTGTTTGTCTGTGTATGTTTGTGCGTGTATGTGTGTGTGTATGTTTGTTTGTGTGTGTGTATGTTTGTTTGTGTATGTGCCTGTCTGTGTATGTTTGTTTGTGTGTGTGTGTTTGTGTGTGTGCGTATTGTGTGTGTGTGTGTGTATTGTGTGTGTGTGTGTGTGTGTTTGTCTGTCTGTGTGTGTGTGTGTGTGCGCGTGCGTGCGTGTGTGTGAGTGCGTGCGTGCGTGCGTGCGTGCGTGCGTGCGTGCGTGCGTGTGTGTGTGTGTGTGTGTGTGTGTGTGTGTGTGTGTGTGTTGTCACTCGTGACAAACAAAACCCCAAACAACAGTCTTTGCCCTGATTGTGTCCTTGCGTAGAGTATAGATCTGTGAATTAAGAAAAAGAACAATTGTTAAAACTGGTGCTTTCAATTCTGTGAAGTTGAATTTCAGAGAGGTGGACCACTTTCTTCACCTTTAGTAATCCCAAACGGTTATACACTGATAAATGACTCATGGATTTAGTCACTGAGGTAATGCTTTATTGCCTTTAAATAATGGCAGAACAATGTAAAAGGGCCCCCCTAATGTGCATTAGTCACATCATAATCCAGACACAGACTACAGCTTTGTTCATCTCAAGGAAACCACAGAGTCACCATCATTGAAGTGTTCCCTCCCCTTCATCAGCCATCTGGTTGTCTCCTCCCCTCCCCCAGCCCTCGGGCTCCTCCTCCGCCTTTTTCCTTTTTTCCTTTCTTCTCCCCACCCCCTATCAGTCTGAAGAAGGGTTTCGGCCCGAAACGTTACCTATTTCCTTCGCTCCATAGATGCTGCTGCACCCGCTGAGTTTCTCCAGCATTTTTGTGTACCTTCGATTTTCCAGCATCTGCAGTTCCTTCTTTAACACAACATCATTGAAGTGTTGTTGGGTCTGCTTTGTGATGATGTTTCAAAATTGACATTAGTGGTTTCAATCTTGTGTTCCCTATGGTCCATTGCAAACTCTTCATGCATTTAGTTCTGCAGGTGAAGCTAGCTACCCAGTGATGTTACTGCTGGATGAATGGATACTAATGGACAGGTGCATGGTTAGCAATGCATTAGGGAGGATATGGGCCAAATGCAGGCAAATGGGATTAACATAGATGGGGTATCTTGGTTGGCATGGATGATTTGGGCTGAAGGGCCTGTTTCGCTATCATTCTACAGGGATGGGCGGATTATGGCAAAGCTCCCAGGATATCAGAGAAACCTGGACAGGCTGGTGAGGGAGGCTTCTTCTTTGCATGGCCATAAAGGCCACCATCTAGGACCTCAGACAGGAAACTTCAGACCAAAGAATGTTACTCTACCTCGGCACATGTGATAATAAAGAACCATTGAATCATTGAACCATTGAAGCTGCCAGAAGTGGTCTTTATGGGGCCATAAATGCCTATACTTTGATGAAATCTGTAACACAACAAATGCTGCCCCCTACTTGACCTGGTCTTGTGACAAGAAAAAACAGGTAAAGGGCCATGTCCTACTTACGCGATATTTTCGGCGACTTGCCGGCACCCATCATAGTCGCAGCAGGTCTAAAAAAAAATGTCAACCTGTTTAAAATCCAGCGGTGACCAGAACAAGGTACGACTCTTTGGGCGACTACTCACGACCATACAGGCTTCACATGTCGCCAGGGTGTCGTCTGTATGGTCGTGAGTAGACTCCTAGTCACCTAAAGAGTCGTAGCGTCTTTCTGGTCGCCGCTGAATTTTCAACATTTCGGCGACCAATGACGGGTGCCGGCAGTCGCCGAAAAAGTCGAGTAAGTGAGACAGGCCCTTAAGGGAAGTCTTCTTGAGATTCGTTGAAACTTTGTGGGCGTCAGAAAGGTGGCGACTCATTGTGTACTGTATCGGTGACGTCTATGATTTCACACTACTACAACCGCTGCCATTTTGTACTTGGCTATGATTGTGCTTATCTATAGTATGATTTTACTGGTTTGTTTACAAAACAAAACAAAATCACAGTAACAAGGTGCATTGGCACATGTGGCAATAAATATTGACACAGAAGCCGGAATCTCGTGCATGTGTCCCAAACACAAAATGTCGCCTATTCGTGTCCTCCAGAGATGCTGCTGGTCCCGCTGAGTTACGCCAGCACTTTGTGTTCTATTCTTGAGTGTATTGTTTCGATGACCTGTCATAAGCACCGGCGCAAGGTAATTGCATTCATCATAGTGCAGTTTATTCATGAGCACTTCATAGAGTCAGAGACATGCAAGACAATAGGAATCCCTTCGATCCATCAACTCTGCTGGTGTCATTTGTAGCGGTGCCTGCTAGCGCACGCAGATATCGAACCCGGCGTTCGGAAGCCGCGATCACGTGACTCGGGAGGGGCCATTGTTTTCTCGCGTTTTTTCCCTTACGTGCGTCAGTTCAGCGCTGACCACCGTTGTGGCCGGACATGTCTGTTAAACCTGTATGCTGCAACTTGAACTTTCGAATAGAGTATTGTTCAAAACTCCAGGAGTCGTTTCTCCGACCACTAAATTGGTGACCCCGACCTGTCTAGCCGTCGTTAGACAACAGAATTATGCAAGAAGGAGGTCTTCCCGCAGAATCGGCCAGCACGAGGCAGGGCACACCGGCCTTCAAGCTACCAGCTTTTTGGCCCGATCAACCTCAGGTGTGGTTTGCCCATGTTGAGGCACAAGTTCACCTACATCGGATCGACCACGACGACACCATGTATTTCCATGTGGTAGGAGCATTGCCACAGGACTGCGCCTCAAGGCTGTTGCCCTTTATTAGAGACCCTCCGCCAGCGGCAAGTACGAAGGGTTGAAGGCCCTGTTATTCCATGCTTACGGTCTTACCCGTAGACAGGGCGGCAAGACTGCTACGTATGGACTGCATCGGCGACCGAAGGCCATCGACGATCATGGCGAAGATGTTGGCCCTAATGGACGGGCACCGCCACTGTTTTTGAACAAGTGCTCTTAGAGCAGATGCCCGACGAAGTACAGCTGATGCTGGCGGGAGTCGATTTCAGCGACCCGCAGCGGCTCGCGGAAAGGGCCGATGAGCTGTGGGCGCTCAGACGGCGGGACGTACACGCCGTTGCCCGCCCCATGGTCACACAACGGGTACAGCCGAGCCGACATCGGGAAGAGGAGGAGACCTAGCCCAGAGCCGAAGACGAATCGCCGCGGCCAATGGTCTACGTACAACGCAGATGGTGCTACTACCACCAGCGCTACGGAATGGAAGCCTGAAGATGTCTGAGCCCTTGTTCGTTTCCAGGAAACGCCCAGGCCGATCGTCCATTGAGGCGAATGCGATCGGCCCCAACGCACGCCTCTTCATCCGTGATCGCCACTCCGCCCACTGTTTCCTGGTGAACTCAGGTGCCCATGCCAGTATCCTGCCTCCAAGCGTCCGAGGTGGGACCTGTCCTTTCGGCCGTTAACGGGAGCGATATTCGCACCTACGGCACGCGGACAGCAAAGCTAAATTTTGACTCCCGCCAGTACAGGTGGAAGTCTATCGTTGCTGATGTCGCCCAACCGATCCTGGGGGCCGATTTCTTGCGCGCGTTCTCCCTGTTAGTAGATGTACGGGGCGGTCGCATGATCCCTGCGTCGGGACAACACCCTACCAAGCCGCGCAACCTGTCAACGCCCCTGCAGCATCTCGCCGAGGTGGCTGAGATCCAGCCACCTTTCACAGCCCTGCTCGCTGACTTCCCAGGGTTGCTCACGCCCCGGTTCGATGGGCCGCGCCCCGTCATGGCGTGGTCCACCACATTCCCACCGAGGGACCACCAGTATACGCCCGTGCGCGCCGTCTCCCGCCCGATAAACTGTGCATCGCACGAGACGAGTTCCAACTCATGGAGGACATGGGGATTGTCCGGCGGTCAGACAGCCCTTGGGTTTCCCCGTTACACATGGGGATTGTCCGACGGTCGGATAGCCCTTGGGTTTCCCCGTTACACATGGTGCCCAAAGCGTCTGGGAGCTGGAGACCTTGCGGTGATTACAGGCGTTTGAACGCAGTAACTACCGCCGACTCCAGTCCCGAACATCCAGGATTTCTCGGCCCATCTGGAAGGTGCAACCGTCTTCTCGAAGGTCGATCTTATCCGCAGATATAACCAAATCCCGGTCCACCCTGACGACGTCCCTAAGACGGCCACAATTACTCCTTTCAGCCTTTTCGAGTGGCTCAGAATGCCTTTTGGCTTATAGAACGCAGCTCAAGCGTTCCAGAGGCTAATGTATCAGGTCGGCCGGGGTTTACCGTTTATTTTCATCTACCCAGATGACATCCTGGTAGCCAGCCGCTCGCAGGCAGAGCATACCAAGCACCTCCGCCTACTTTTCGAATGGCTGCACAAACACGGGTTGGTGATCAACCCCGGGAAGTGCCAGTTCGGTCTGCGCTCCATCTCGTTCCTAGGGCATAGAATCACCTCTCAGGGAGCGCAGCCACTGCCTGAGAAAGTCGGTGCTATCTGTCATTTCCCCAGGCCATTATCGATCAAGGGTCTGCAGGAGTTTATCGGTCTGGTTAACTTTTTCCACCAATTCGTCCCGTCGGCAGCTGCCATCATGCGGCCGCTATTCCAATGCCTGGCCGGAATGCCAAAGGACCTGGCATTGGAATAGTGGCCGCACAGAAGGCGTTTGAGGGGGCTAAGACCGCATTGGCCAATGCCACTATGCTGGTACACCCTAGGGCTACGGCCCAAACGGCCCTCATCGTGGACGCCTCCGACTCGCGGTAGGCACCGTCCTCGAGCAGCGGGCAGGTAATCGCTGGGTGCCGTTGGCATTTTTCAGCAGGCAACTGCGAGCCCCCGAAGTTAAATACAGCGCTATCGACAGGGAGCTCCTTGCGCTTTACCTAGCAATCCGTCATTTTCGATATTTCCTGGAGGGGCGCGCTTTCACTGCGTTCACCGACCACAAGCCGTTAACTTTCGCCTTGTCCAAGGTCTCCAACCCTTGGTCCGCCAGACAGCAACGACACCTCGCCTACATTTCCGAATTCACGTCCGATATTCGGCATGTGGCAGGTAAGCTAAATGTTGTGGCCGACGCGTTGTCCCGTCGAGCGCTGCCCGAAGTCTCCGCGCTTAGTCTAGGCGTTGATTACGAGGAACTGGCAGCCGCCCAGCGGGCAGATGCCGGTATGGAGATTTATCGCAATGCTGAATCAGGACTGAAGCTGGTAAGAGTGCCATGCGGCAACTCCGGCGTGCAAGTCCTTTGTGATATTTCCACTGGTAAAGCCCGTCCTATTGTCCCAGTCGTTTGGCGACGTCGGATTTTCGACACCATCCACAGCCTAGCGCACCCGTCCATTCGCGCCCACCTCTGCTTTGGTCGCGGCTAAGTTCGTTTGGCACGGGTTAAGGAAGCAGGTCGCTGCATGGGCCCGTTCCTGCATCCCATGCCAGACCTCCAAAGTGCAGAGGCATGTACACCCGCCGGTCCAGGATTTTGCCGTCCCGGACGGCAGGTTCCTGCACATCCATGTAGACCTGGTAGGTCCCCTGCCCTGCTCACGCGGGGCTACCCACTTACTGACTATCGTAGACAGGTTTACCCGGTGGGCAGAGGTAATCCCGTTGGCGGATACCTCTGCTGATGCATGCACGAGGGTCATGGTATCCCATTGGATCGCTCGTTTTGGGGTCCCCTCACATATTACCACCGATAGGGGGGCCCAGTTCACGTCTTCATTGTGGTGTGGTATGGCGCAGCTATATGGAGCGAAGCTGCACCAGACTACCGCTTATCACCCGGAGTCTAACGGGTTGGTTGAGCGGTTCCACCGGCACCTTAAGTCGGCGTTAAAAGCCAGACTCACCGGCCCTGATTGGGTCGACCAGTTACCTTGGGTCCTCCTTGGCATCAGAACAACGCCTATGGAGGACCTCAAAGCCTCCTCGGCCGAGTTGGTTTATGGCTCGGTTTTGCAGGTTCCAGGGGATTTCTACCTCACAGTTGTTGGCGGACCTTCGCGAGCGGGCACGCGCTTTGGTCCCGGTTCCCACTTCCCGGCATGGTTGGTCTTCAGTGCATGTGCCTACTATGTTACGGGATGGTGCTTATGTTTTTCTCCGTAGAGACGCTCATCGCTCACCGTTACAGCGGGTGTACGAGGGTCCGTACAGGGTGCTCAGTACTGGTGTTTCGACGTTCACGTTGGACATGGGTGGCAAGGAGGAGTTCGTTTTTGTGAGCCGCCTTAAGCCTGCACACATTGACGAGGATAGCCCAGTGACAGTGGCTACTCCACGGCGTAGAGGACATCCACCTGCTGTTTCGCCGCCCTCTGCACCTGTTTCCTCCGGTCGCGTTTCTACGGTCCCCTTTGTTACGCCCGTCCCTCGTTCACGTTTTTCGCGTCCCCTCCGGTCCTGTTCTGCCGGTCCCAAATGTTACGCTCGCACCGCGACCTCGGACTACGCGTTTCGGTCGTACCGTCCATTTACCCGCGCGTTTCTGTACCACGGATTCTGGGGGGGGGGCATGTAGCGGCGCCTGCTAGCGCACGCAGATATCGAACCCGGCGTTCGGAAGCCGCGGTCACGTGACTCGGGAGGGGCCGTTGTTTTCGCGCGTTTTTTCCCTTGCGCGCGTCAGTTCAGCGCTGACCACCGTTGTGGCCGGACGTGTCTGTTAAACCTGTATGCTGCAACTTGAACTTTCGAATAGAGTATTGTTGAAAACTCCAGGAGTCGTTTATCAGACCACTAAACATTCATCTTTAGAGGTATAGCGCAGAAACAGCCCCTTTGGCCCCCCCGAGTCACTATCCTATCAACTAGGAACAACTTAAAATTTACTGAAGCCAATTAACCTACAAACTGTTTTTTAAAAAACTGCGGATGCTGGAAAAATCGAAGGTTGACAAAAATGCTGGAGGTGAGGCAGCATCCATGGAGCGAAGGAATAGGTAATGTTTTGGGTCTAGTTTCTCCAACCTACAAACTGTACGTCTTTGGAGTGTGGGAGGAAACCGGAGCACCCGGAGAAAATCCACAGCTCACGAGAAGATCGTAAAACTACGTACAAACAGCACCCGTGGTCAGGATTGAACCCGGGTCTCTGGGGCTGCTAGGCAGCAACTCTGCCGCTGCACCACTATGCCGCCTGTACCAATCCAATCTACACCAATCCAACAATAATCTAATTTTATTCTCCTCATACTCCCCTCAATTCTACCGCACGACGACATGCTGATGGCAATTCACAGAGGTCAATTAATCTAGATCCAGATGTAATTGAAATAAGGGAGGAAACCATCGCACCCAGAGGAAACCCACGCGCCACAGGGAGAACGTACATGTTCCATACCGATCGCACTGAAGGTCAGGATCGAACCTGTATCACCGGAGCTGCAATGTATTGTTGTGGCCCAGAAACCAATCAGTCATTGGGCAGAATGCTTGAAGCAGTGTAAACCTTACAGCCGTAGTCACTGCTCAGAATCAGGATTACAAACTGCGGGACGCATCGGAGACCAGCAGCAGCTGTGGAGTGGAATGAACCTGAGGCTAGGAAATGAAGAGTTACCTTCACCTTGATCTCCACCGCAAAACAGCCCAGGCCTAAATGCTGTGTCTGAGCTTTCAGGAGGTTACCGATCTCTTTACTTTTAGACTTTAGAGATACAGCGTGGAAACAGGCCCTCTGGCTCATTGAGTCCATGCCAACCAACGATCACCCCGTGCACTAGCACTATCCCACACACTAGGGACAGTTTACAAGTTTACCAAGCCATTCAACCTACAAACCTGCATGTCTTTGGAGTGTGGGAAGAAACCGGAGCACCCGGAGAAGACCCATGCTGTCACGGGGAGAATGTAAAGACTCTGTACAGACAGCACCCGTAGACAGGATCCAACCCAGGTCTCAGGCGCTGTAAGGCAGCAACTCTGCCGCTGCGCCACCGTGCTGCCCTTTGTTGCCGTGAGGATAAATAATACAATATGGGAATCTTCACATAATTTCAGTGGAAATACAGCAAATAAAGTCTATTAATTCCGTGTACAAATAAAGAAGGCAGTAAACCAAACACTCTTTTAGGGATAAATTGCACATTAAAGTAGTTTCACCTTGGGCAATGTAGTTACAGGGAACTGCAGGTGCTGGTTAACAGAAAAGGACATAAAGTGCTGGAGTAACTCAGGAGGGCAGGCAGCAAATGTGCCGAAGGGCCTGTTTCCATGCTGTATCTGTAAACTAACTGCAGAATGCCCTTCACTAGAACAGAGTAGGGTTGGGGCAGGGCCTCTGGTCTGGATGATTCAATGTCTCGTCACTCAATGCATCTAATTATCTGCCTGAAGAAGGGCCCCGACTTGAAACGTCAACTACCCATGTTCTCTGACCCGCTGAGCCGAGAGATCATGTTGGGTACAATAATGCATTGGAAAGGCTCTTGGACATGTTCATGGATAGGAAATGGTTGTAGAAACATTGGCCAGGTCCAGGCAAGTCGGACTGCCTCAGTTAGGGAACTTGTTTGGCATTAGTGAGTTGAGCTGAAAGGCCTGGTTCTATGTGTAGACCTCCATGACTCTATTTCTGGATGTCTCTAGACAGTCACATTGTGTGAGCTGAACACTTTTATCCCTTTCTCTCCAGCATCTGCCCGTAAAGGTCATTGTGAAGCAACAGTGCTGGATCTTGGCAGCATGCGCCAGAATCAAGACGGCTGGGAGTAAGATTATACATCTGGCTGTCAAACAGAAGCAAAAGGGTTGCTTTCCCTTGTATAACCGGACAGTGACCACCCACAGTACTATCTGCTGTTTGAGAACGCTCTCTGCTCGAAAGTTTGTTTTCATCCCCTGAGAACACGAGCCCATGCTGAGACACGTTCTCACAGATGCTTGGCAACCTCCGCCACCTCGCTCACACTCCTTCCTAGATCGAAGTTTCACCATATTATTAGCTTGTGACAGGAGGCAGAATTTCACCCAAGCCCGAGCATGACCTTGCAGAAATATGGAATGGAGTCATAGAGTCACACAGCAGAGAAACAGGCCCTTCAGCCCACCATGTCCATGCAGACACAAGGAACTGCAGATGCTGTTTTATTTTTAAAAATGCACCACGTGCTGGAGTAACCCTGCGGGTCAGGCAGCATCCTTGGAGAACAGATAGGTGACGTTTCAGGTCAGGACCCATTGTCAGACTGACTGGCGGCGGGGGAAAGCTGGAAGAGAGGTGGGAACAGGGCAAAGCCTGGTGAGTGATAGGTGGACACAGTCGAGGGGCATTTGTGATAGGCAGATGGTTGGACAAAGGCCAAAAATGAAAAGACAAAGATCATGAGATAAGGATAAGAAGAGGTGCGAATTGTGACGTCAGAGGAAGGAATATAGGTGGATAGGGGATGGGTGGGAGGGGGAGAAATGAGTGTAAAGCCAGATGGGGCACTAAGATGAGAAGGGGAAAAAAGTGGGGGGGGGGTAGAGGAGTAGAAGGAGGAGGGGAAGTTGTTTGTGGGTTAGATACCTAAAATTGGATAATTTATTGACCATTAATTGCCTATCAACTCTAATCACATTTATCATCACTGCATCCCTTAGCATTTCAAGCGCTCATCTCAGTGGTAGAGTTGCTGCCTCACAAAGCCAAAGACCAGGGTTCAATCCTGACTAAGGGTGCGAACTGTAGAGAGCATGTACATTCAACCTGTGACCACGTGGGTTATCTCTGGGCGTTCAGGTTTCCTCCCACATTCCAAAGACATGCAGGTCTGTAGATTATTTAGCTTCTATATATAGACCCTAGTGTGTAGGATGTGACACTAGGATAGCATATAACTAGTGTGCAGGTGATTGTTGGTCGATGGGGACTCGGTGGGCTGTATCTGATGCTGTATCTCTAAATTAAACATCTTTAATGTCACGAGAACACCTACTTGCACCACACACACTGCCAGGGTCTATTTGATTCCAAGTACCCTCTAGGTGAAAACGTTTTTATTTAGATTCCCTCTAAACCATCTGACCGTTTGGCCAAACCAGTGTCCTCCTCATTTCGCTGAATATGCCCCTCATAATTTTTTAAACCTCAGTCAGGATTCCCCTCAGCCTCCTTCATTCCAAAGAAGAACAAATTAACCTATTTGTTTTTCTTCATAAGTCAAATGCTCCATCACCAGCAGAACCTCAGTGGTAGAGTTGCTGCCTTACAGCGCCAGAGACCCAGGTTCGATCCTGACTATGGGCGCAGTCTGTACGGAGTTTGTACGTTCTCCCCGTGGCCTGCATGGGTTTTCTCCGAGATCTTCGGTTTCCTCCCGCACTCCAAAGACGTACAGGTTTGTAGATTAATTGGCTTGGTATGAATGTAAAATTGTCCCTAGTGTGTGTAGGGCAGTGTTAATGTGCGAAGATTGCTAGTCGATGCAGACTCGGTGGGCTGAACGGCCTGTTTCTGTGCTGTATATCTAAACTAAATCCAGTAAACTAACAGAGACACAATATGCTGGAGTAACTCAGCGGGACAGATAGCATCTCTGGAGAGAAGGAATGGGTTTCTCCAGCATTTTGTGTCTATTTTTAGCAATGTTACAAAATTTTGAGATTTCAAAAATCAAGTCTGTAATTTATCCCATCAGATAAAGCATAAAAATATGTTTAATTTGACACCTAATTCACTTTCATATCTTCAGTATTAAAAAATGTTATGGCCATTTTCATACTCGGAAATTAGCATCTTGTTCCCTATTGCTTTTCCATTGTCTTAACACTAAAGCTGTGATCGAGGACAGTCAAAAGCCCATAACTTTCTTAAAAATTAAGAGAACTGAAAGACATTTTTCAGTTATTATCGATTGAAGCATTCTGAAACAAATATGAAACAATCTTACTTGGATGACCCGAAATTAAAGCATATAATTAGTTAGTTACCTAATTGTAGCTAATTACAAATTCAATTACTAGATCTAAACATCTATCCATTTCTTAAGAAAAGATTAACATTTTTAAATAGCCTAAGTGTCCAAAATAACATTCACACAAGAATTCACAACATAACATGATTTTTAATCTCATTGTCATTAATTTATAGGCCAAATGGAAGGAATTTAGTGTTTAATTCCCGTAAATTAATGGCCATTTTAATCATCTTGCGAGTGGGTTTTTCTGGAAAGCGATCGATTGGAACGTTGCATTTGCGGTGAATTTAAACCCGTATCGGCATGAAAAATACTGCCGGTTTGTTCGGGGGGAAAAATCACTGTTTCGCAACTTAAAATGTGAATTAAAGGCATCTTAAGGAGCACTTTTATACATAAAATAAACGGCTTTCGTTTACCTGTCCCGTGCGTGAAATACGTCCCCGTTGTCGGCGTTGACGGCTTTAGAAGCTGATTTTAAAATAACTCCAGCGCTGAACTTGTCGGGGGATTTTTAAAACAAAATACACAGAACGCCCGTCGGAACGATTCTTCAGCAAAAGCTTGCACTCCAACGAAATATAATACAGGACAAGGTAGGAGAAACCCGCATTTTAACCCCGCCCCACCCTCAAAGGCGCCAAATCGCGCACACGGCCAGTGGCAGAATTGCAGCGCCGCTGAATGTAAGTATTGTAACATACCTACTATCTTCGAATAGACCAGCATCTGCAGTTTTTTCCTACCAGTAAACCATCAAATGCTGTTTGAGAATCAGTTCAGGAGGTTTCTGACTATCTATTCACACAGCGAGTTTTTACTATTAAACTGACTACCCTTCAGAATTTTGCCTGTATTTGCTATCTCTCTGAGACCCATGGAGGGGTTGCTGCATGGAAATGTCAGAGTTGCTTGTACATGGCTGAGTCATGGTCAGACAGCATTGTATTGTAATGGGCTTCTTGGCTCAGTGACCTGTCAAAGGAGTTGTTAACTGAACTGGTCCCACTTGCCTGTGCCTGACTCACATCCCTGCAAACCTTTTCAGTCCGTGAACCTGGATGGGACTCATCTCAGCGCTTACACAGTTCAAAACCCCCTGATTTACATGAAATGAAGTCAATGCCTCGAATGTTTTCCCAATGAGTTCAAAGATTGGGCTTTGACCTTGAGACCACATGAGTACAATGTGTTTTCGAAATCAGGAAATACTGTGGAAATGCAGATGTTGTCTGAAGTCTTCCAGTGCCAGAGGTGACAGCTGATGAAGGAATACAGAGCCAAGTGTTGATGAAAGATCGTCTGGATATTCTCCTGTACATCAGACAGTGGACAGATCGGACACTGCCTCAAGTGGAGACTGTATGCCAGTGGAAGTCCCCTCATTCCATATTTCCAGCAGCTTCTTTTGGTTCCTAGCAAACACATTTTTTTAAATGTTAAATAGAACAGAAGGTTCTGGGTTTTCCTGCTAATTTGGAATGTTGAGAAAGCTGAAGATGGGTTCCAACCCGAAATGTCACCCGTCTTATTTACTCCAGAGATGCTGCCTTTCCCGCTGAGTTATTCCAGCACTTTGTGTCTATCTTCTAGACAAATACAAGTAGGTAAAGCAGGCCAGATGCAAACATACATTGCCTTGTGGCTCCCCTATGCGTCACTGTAGGACGCGGCATTAATGCTATAAACTAACTCCATCTTGCAATGACTCACCTGCGCAAGTGCTGTTGATTTAGCTCTGAGTTTCCATGGCTGGTTTGACCTAATGCAGGATCTATGAACAGGTTATAGAGTCATAGAACACGGAAATGGGCTCTTCGGCCCAACTTGCCCATGCTGACCAAGGTGTCCCACCTGCCCGCATTTGGCCCATATCTCTCAAAACCTTTCCTATCCATGTACCTGTCCAAATGCCTTTCAAATGCTGTTATAGTACTAAATGTTGTTATTCATTGATTTCAACTGAGATTTTAGAGTTGTGAGAAAGTATGGAAAGGCAAAAGTAGGTTCTTTTTAAAAATTATTTGTGATTAATTTACGTTATTAATTGTTTAAATCTAAATGCTTTTACATGTTTTTACAAGAATATACTTTAAAAAAATATATGTATATATATACACAAGTGTTTTATATATATATATACATATATTTGATATCCTTTTTTAAAACAGAAGTTTATATTCTTTGGTGTATCTTTAAAATAGGTTGGCAAGACATTCAGAAAGATTCAGTAAAGGGTGTTTTCCAGGTGTTGAAGGCTTTGCTGGAGTGTTGAGTCCAGGGCTTCTCCAGTTCCCTGCTCAAGGCCCAACCACTATTCAGGCCTCAGTTCTGGGGTGTGGGACTCTTCAGGGTAGTAAGATAAGTCATCTAGAAGCAAGGAACTGCAGATGCTGGTTTACTAAAGAAGAGGCAAAGTCTGCAGTATCTCAGCGGGTCAGGCAGGATCTCTGGAGAACATGGATAGGTGACGTTTCATGTCGGCACCCTTCTTCAGACTATTTAGTCTGGAAGTCTATTTAGGTTGATATAAATATCAGGGTGGAGTGACTTTGAACACCATTTATAAGATACCAGACCAAGCCAGCAAGGTCTGACCCAAGAGTCATAAAGACCAACAGTAGTCTTTAGTGCAGCTAGACACAAAATACTAGAGTAACTCAGCAGGTCAGGCTGCATCTCTGGAGAAAAAGAAGGTGACATTTCAGTTCAGAACCCTTCTTCAGGTCAATTGTGGCCTCGCCTTCTTACACTATTCAATAACTGATCTATCTCAGTAATACTAGATCTTCAGTTTAAATCCATAAAAGCAATACTCGCTGGCAATGAATTGCTCCAAAATTTGGTACCTTGTATGAATTTGAAAGATTGCCTTTACTTTTAAGCAACTTCTTAATGTGAACTTTTCTCCATCTCCAGCTTGCAGCCGGAGACAGACTTCCACCAGACACCTTGAACTCTGAGTCCCATCGATGAACATTGGGCCAGATTGTTGTCGACACAAGCATTGCCTGGTGCCTGTCCCTGTACACTTCCTGCAGCCAGACAGTCATCCAACGGCACAAAGGCTTGAAAGGCCTGGATAGAGTGGCTGTGGAGAAAGATGTTTCCACCAGTGGAGAGTCTAGGACTAGAGGTCACAGCCTCAGAATTAAAGGCCGTTCTTTAGGAAGGAGATGAGGATAAATTTCTTTAGTCAGAGGGTGGTGAATCTGTGGAGTCCTTTGCCACTGAAGGCTGTGGAGGCCGAGTCAGTGGATATTTTTAAGGCAGAGATGGATAGATACTTGATTAGTACGGGTGTCAGAGGTTATGGGGAGAAGGCAGGAGAATGGGGTTCGGAGGGAGAGGCAGATCAGCCATGATTGAATTGTGGAGTAGACTTGATGGGCCGAATGGCCTAATTATACTCCTATTCCCTATGACAAATAGATATCCTTTCCCTGTGCCCCACCTGGATGCGCACCCATTTCTCCCAGTTTCCCGCCCCTTCGTTTCCCTTCCCTCCCCCCACCCCCCCCCCCCCCCCCATTTTCTTCCACGTTCATAGCTTATTTTGGCCACACCATTTACTCCTCTTCTCTCCTTATTTGACAGCCATTTACCTCCTTTTCATCTCTGTCCTTTGTCCACCCATCTGCTAATCAACTTTCATTCCCTCACCTGTATCCACCTATCACTTGTATAGATAGGAACTGCGGATGCTGGTTTATACCAAAGATAGACACAAAATGTCAGAGTAACTCAGCGGGTCCGGCAGCATTCATGGTGACAAACGATGGGTGACGTTTTGGGTCTGAAGAAGGGTCCCCGAAATGCTACCCATCCTTTCTCTCCAGAGATGCTGCCTGACCTGCTGAGTTACTCCAGCACTTTGTGTCTTTTTATGCAGTGACAATTATTTGGTTACATTGTGCCCGCATAGAAGAGCATAGAGTACAAGCAGAGACCCCTCACAAATACGTGCAAATATTTGGAGAAAATAAGATTTGAGAATACTTACATGTTGCATTAATTCAAGTGTCGACTGTCTAGCACAAATGCTTCTCCTCTACAAATTTTACTTCGGAGTCACGTGAGTGACTACGTGATGAAGACCCGTCAGGGCGCATGCGCGTCATTACGTCTGAAGCATTGGCGCCCGGCAGCAGGAGGACGGAGCTCCTCCTCCAGGTGAGTAGTTACAGCTCCACCAAAGTCGGGGAGACTTTGGAGGAGTTAGAAAAAAGTAGACAAATTGTTGCTGTATGTTTTTCCCCACAATACAGGAACAAGTAAAAAATCATCAAGGTGCAGGCCTGCTACGGACAAGGAGAGAGAGAGCTGCGGGAGCGCAGTCTCTGAAAGGCAGCCTGTCACCTCTGGGGAGTCGCAAGCCGATAGTGATGCGGCGACAGACTTGGCAAAGTGCCCAGCCGGGTACACAGCCAACGCCAGTCGGGTGGAAGGCATAAGCCAAGTCTGTCAGGGCCATTGACTCCGCAGAGTCAGGCCAGGAGAGTCCCGTCGGGGACAGGATACCGTTCCCCAGCGGTTATCCAAAAGGAGTAGCGCATACAGGGGCTGCTCCACAAAGCCACACTCCAGGAGGAGACGTGCAGGCGGGAGGCCGTAGGGAAGGCTCCGCCGGCAGTGCCTAGGAGAGGCCTGCTTCACAAAGCCACACTCCAGGAGGAGTTGTGTGGGCGGGAGGCCGTCGGGAAGGCTCCGCCGGCAGTGCCTAGTAGAGGCCTGCTTGAAAGCACCCTCTTTGCAAGAGGTGAGTGCAGAAGGGCAGATACGCTCTGACCCTGAGTCCGACGACTTCCAAAGGGAGGGCAGGCAGCTGCCAGAGCTGACACCGTGTGCAGCACGGTTTGCCATGTCGTCGGACGCTGGTGAGTCTCTGGGTGAGGAACTTGCCACCAGCATAAATTACCAAGTCTCACATCAGCTACAGGACCTGACAATGGTGAGACATTAAGGAAGCATGAAGCCCCAATCAACTGTGGCCTGCTAAATGTTCCTGTTGGGTACAGGAAGATTTGGGGGCAAGATGGGCGTACAAATGAGAGCCCAGGAGGAGGTGAAGCTCCAGCATATTTTTAAAGTTGCTGGCATCTGGCATAACGAGCTTTGCCAGGATGGTGGATGGAGAGGCCATGACGAAATTACAACAAAAGGCGCTATTGTGGAGTGCCCACTTTGAGATCAACTGCCTCCGCAAGACTGCGTTTAGACCAACCATAAACCCTAAATATGCTTCACTCTGCCAGCCTGGCACAGTGCAACCGGCAAATCTGTTTGGCGAGGATTTCGCACAGCAGGTGAAGGAGCTGGAGGAGAAGGCCAAGACGGTGGGCTTGATTAAGCAGCCAGCAGCCACATATCCACTAAAGCGGAAGTATCCCTATAAGCCAGGAGACTGGTCCGGGCAACGGACGAGTCCAGCTACGATGCAGCGCAGTTGGCGTTCGGCTGAGCAGCGCCAGGGAAGGTGAGATATCCAGCTTGAGGCCGGGGAAGAATGCCAGGTAGTAAAGAGGTAAGTGGGTCTGGTTCTCATGTAGACAGATCTAATGTGATACCTCAGATATGTTTATACTGAAGGTTATTGGTTCGAATAAAGCTTAATGCAAATTCTGATTTACCCATGCAACATGTTCCAAAAAGCAGTTTGACTTCAGTATCACTGAACAATTGGAAGTTCAGGTGGAACTTGCATGCTTATGTAATAAAGGTGTAATTGCTAACGCAGTTTACCAAAACCATCAGTTTGTGTCCAATATCTTTCCCAGACCAAAAAAGGATGGGGGATGCAGAATTATACTGGACCTGAATAGTCTTAAACCTTTTTGTACGGTATAGACATTTTAAGATGGAAACGTTTGTGAAGGAGATCTTAAAGATGCGGATTCAGTGTCTGTTCATTTGCAGGATAGAAGATTTAAAATTCAGCTGGATGGGGCAGTTATGGCAATATAATGCACTGCCTAATGGTTTGTCTTCAGCTCCTAGAGTGATTACAAAGTTGTTAAAACCTATTCTAGGCATGATGAGGTCAAGGGCATGCGCTCATGGCTTAACTAGATAATATCTGGATTGTAGGACAATCAAAGGAAACAGCTGAAGCATCAGTGGCAGTTGGTAAAAACCACCTTTAAAAAAAAATTGGGCTTCATAAGCTATCCAGAGAAATCTAAATTAATACCTGTGACACAAATTGACTAGTTGGGTTCACAACCGAATTAATCAACATGATTGTGACCGTGTCGAGGCAAAAAAGGGTAGAGCTAATTAAGAGCTGTCTCAAATTAATTGCTGACACACAGCCTTCAATTAGCCAGGTGACGAGTCTGCTGGGGAAATTGCTGGCAGCATTTCCAGCAGTTCAATAGTGGCCACTTTATTATCTACAATTACAAAGGTCAAAGGAACAAGCACTGAGGATACATTGGGGTCATTATAATAGACCTATGCTTCTATCAATAGAGGCTGTTGCTGATGTACAATGGTGGATTCAGCATGTGTCCACTAGTAATTCCAAAGTGTTATTGGACCAAGCTTCCATGATTTGCAGACAGATGTCAGAGCACTTGGGTAGGGTGCTACTGATACAAGATCCAGCTGTGGAGACAGATGAACATTGCTTCTGCATACATGGGTAATTAACCAAGAGTATTTTATGGACTCAAGGCTTATGGCACTAACAAAACTAGTTTGCATGTGCAGTGCAAAATAGACAACACTACAGCAGTTGCTTATATGAATCACATGGGTGGAATCAAATCGTTATCATGTGACAGGTTGGCAAATAAAATTGGACCTGGAGTATGGATATTTGGATTGGAGCTATCTGCCAGGGAAACTTAATGTAGTACCAGATGGCAGCTCACGAAAATTCTGTGATAATACAGAGTGGGTGTTGAACCAGGATGTGTTCAAGAACATAGTACTTCTATATGGAAGGCCAAAATATGTTTCATGGGCACCAGATCCAGGGGCAGTGGCAATTCATGCTTTTTCACTAAATTGGGATGATATGTTTGTGTACATTTCCCCACCATTCTGCCTCATAGGTCGGTGTTTGAGAAAATCAAGCAGGATGCCGCTTCAGGGGTTTTGGTGATACCAAATTGCCCGATTCAAACATGGTTCCCTTTGATGTTACAGATAGCGATCCAACCTCCTTTTGCTGATTCCAAACAGTAGGAATTTGCTGGAGCATCCAGTAACGCGTTAAGTTCATCCGTTATGTGATCGTATTGATCTGTTAATTTGCAGGTTTTTAAGAATGCCTTACATTGGTCGAGGACTTTCTAGGCCAACGGTGGATATACTCACTGCAGCCTGGAGAAAGAGTACTCAAAAGCAGTATATGACTTATGTAAAAAAATGGGAACAATATTGTGTTCAAAAGAATATTCAATATGATACTGTAGTTATTGAAAATGTGTTAGAGTTTTATCTACACTTTATTATGATGAGGGTCTTAGCTACACTGCTATCAATACAGCTATAAGTGCTTTGTCGGCATATCTTGTAATAGGTACACGGACACAAAGTATAGGTTCTCACCCTCTCATATCTAGGTTGATGAAAGGAATCTTTAATTCCAAACCGCCTAAGCCTACATATATGGTAATCTGCGATGCAAGCGTTGTCCTTAACATGCTTCGTCATTGGGTCCCTGTCACGTCTATAACTTTGTTAAAATTAACCATGAAATTGGCTATGCTAATGGCATTGGTGTCAGTACAGAGAGTGCAGACTTTGCAAAAACTTCAGTTAGATAGAATGGAAGTGACTACAGAGAATGTTCTGTTTTATATTTATGACCTGCTCAAACAAAGCAGGCCAGGTGTGACAGGGTTTAAGATTGTGTTCTCAGCATATCCTACAGCTCCATGTTTATGTGTAAGGACACATTTGTTACATTACATTGAAGCCACAAGGGCTTTAAGACAAGAAACAGGATTATTTGTCAGTTACAAGAAGCCAACATAAAAGAGTGGCAGTTCAGACTATCTCAAGGTGGTTAAAGCAAGAGTTGGTTCAGGCAGGAATTAACATTTATGTGTTTACATCTCATTCCGCTAGCGCAGTAGCAACATCCGCGGCCAGGGCGATGGACGTTCCCATCGACCATATATTAAAAGCCGCAGGTTGGAAAAATGAATTTGTGTTTCAGCAATACTACCATCGGCCGAGTGCCGATGGAGGGCTGTTTGCCAACTCAATATGGAGTGCTGTTGCTATTGTTTAAAGTCTGTTTTCAATACTGTTTAATTCTGTTTCGTTTGTTGCCCCTACATTAAGAGGGTTTATTGGTTGTTTTATGACCAAAAATAAAACTGTTTTGTTTTTGCATGATATACAATGTCATGTTTACAGCATTATTGATGATACTCAGAGTCAATCAATGCAGTGAGAAGCCGGGATTTTGATCTGCGGCATAAAAATCACAGAGCTTTAAAATCTTCACGTAGTCACTCACGTGACTCCGAAGTAAAATAGTAAGATTAAACGAGAACTTACCAGTTTGAAGTTTGATCTTTATTTTATGAGGAGTTACGTTGGTGATTACGTGCCCGCCACGCCCAACCCTCTCTCATAGAAAAAAGGTCATAATGGTAGTTCTCATGTTGATCATCTTAATACGTTACTTCAATTATGGTGTTGTCTGTGATTTCATACCGCTGCTTTGAAGATTGACGCGCATGCGCCCTGACGGGTCTTCTTCACGTAATCACCAACGTAACTCCTCATGAAATAAAGATCAAACTTCAAACTGGTATGTTCTCGTTTAATCTTACTATTCTATGGGATTCCTAGTAAGGTCTTACGCAGTCTTAAGGTTAGATACTTTTCTAATAATGACCTTAGTTCCTCTTATCCAGAACATTATCTCATTTATCAATTGTGGGATAAGGTGGGGCACCACAGCACTTGAGTTCACGTACCTACAATCATTGTTTAAGTGTTTAAGGTTGCGTTTAAATTATATGACCTAAGTCTGTGTGGTAGCCCCAGGCACAAGCTCGTTGTTACTGTAATGGCCTGTTTCGGTCCCAATAATTGTGGGGGTGGGATGGAATTCCCTTTCCCCCTCGTTTCCAAATTGGATCAATTCACCGCCACAAAGCCAACAGCTAATCTTTACTTCCTTGGTAATAATGTTCATCATTGGTGAAATGACTGTCAGTGGAGTGATTGCAAGACTGTTTACATATATCCAGCACCACATGCACATCCACTGCTTCATCATTTTAGCTGGATCGTCGGCCCACAATATATCAATAGGCTCTGTCACTTTGCAACTGGCCCATGGTAAATAAATATCCAGGGTGGTACAGTGGCACAGTAGTAGAGTTGCTGCCTGATGGCACCAGAGACCCCGGGTTTGATCCTGACTACGGACTGCTGTCTATGCAGAGTTTGTACGTTTTCCCCGTGACCTGTGTGGGTTTTCTTCAGGTGCTCCAGTTTCCTTCCACACTCCAAAGACGTGCAGATTTATAGGTTAATTGACTTCAGTACAAATTGTAAATTGTCCTTAGTGGATAGCATAGTGTCCCTAGTGCATAGGATAGTGCTCGTGTTTGGTGAGCGGTGTTCGGCGCGGACTCAGTGGGCAAATGGGCCTATTTCCGTGCTGTATCTCTAAACAATATCAGCGAAGGAGCCACCTTCCCCAACTGTTGCATTATCTCCATTAACATTTATACCAAACTCAATTAAAACATGTAGACACAACAAGCTGGAGTAACACAGTGGGTCAGGCAGCATCTCTGGAGAAAAGGAATAGGTGACATTTCCGGTTGAGACCTTTCTTCGACTGGTTTATAAGGCATTACTGACTGTCAAAGTTACACCAATGACAGTATACCTTCCTAATGCATGTACCCCATATCCATGTGCCCTAAACTTTGTACATGATCTTCTGAGAAACTGGAGGAAATGCTTGAATCGACCATGTTTTCCTCTTACATTACTTCAATAATCTTTAATTTTAGTTTTGATTCTGGTTAGAGATGTAGCATGGAAACAGGCCCTTCGGTTCGCCAAGTCTGTGCCGACCAGCGATCCCCGTACACTGGCACTATCCTACACACTAGGAACAATTTGCTATCTTTACCTAAGCCAATTAACATACAAATCTGTACGTCTTTGGAATGTGGGAGGAAACGGGAGCAACCGAGGAAACCCCACGCAGGTCAGGGGGAGAACGTACAAACTCCGTACAGGCAGCACGCATGTTCAGGATGGAACCCGGGTCTCTGGCGCTGTAAGGCAACGACTCTACCGCTGCGCCACGGTGCCACCCAGACATGGTTTATGGTCTGAGTTAAATATTGCTTTAAAATCTTCCAATTGATTTTCACATTTTCAATCATAATATCTGTCTGCTTATTCTCGGATATTATCTGGCCCATGTTGTGTTGTGTTAAACATTAACCTATAGGAATGTGTCGATCAAAACTAGCACAAGATTTAATCGGAATTAAAGATTTTTGAGCTTTGGCGCTGTGGAGTACTAACAAAATTCATAATAATAGGCAAAATAACTAAATACGGTAAGTGTAGAACTATTGTTCCTGATATTAGAAGCCACCTTTCCCACCTCCTGTGAATGCTATTAGCTGCACACTATTGTCTTAAAGCTAGACGCTATTATTAATTTATTAATTTAATATTTAATATTAATCATATGATTTTGCCTACTGGGTCACTCTCACTGTGACCATTGACTCTGTAGTTGGAGATTGGCAGATTCTTGATTTGTACAGGTGTCAGGGGTTATGGGGAGAAGACAGGAGAATGGGCTTGAGAGGGAAAGATAGATCAGCCATGATTGACTGGCGGAGTAGGCTCGATGGGTCGAATGGCCTAATTCTAGAATTTATGAAGTTATGAATTAAGCGGTGAATTTTGCAACATTTTATCTTCCGTTTTCTTTATTTTGGATATGTTATCATTTTGTTCCTTGACATGTCAAATCATGGAACAAAAAAGCTAATCGGGAAGCTATAAATCCACTTGTGTAATCAAAGAAAGACATTTGACCTTGAGAAAGAGCAAGGGAAATGTGGTGTATTCAGGCAGATGTGGGATTCAATGGTAACGAGTCAAACTCCCTATGTTTGGTGATAAATCACATCAGGACCAGCTTGTGAGGCTCTGGTTCAATAATATTCATGCGTCCTAACCAATGGTACATAGAACATAGGACATTCAACGGTACAGCGCAGGAACAGGTCCTTCGACCCACAATGTTGGCAGTGAACATTATGCCAAGACCACTTATCTGCCTGTACACAACCCATATCCCTCCATTCTCTGCATATCCATGTGCCCATCCTGAATAAAGTCTATTAAACTCCACTATCATATCTGCCTGCACCTCCAACCCTTCCAGAATGTTTAATGGACTCACCATCCTCTGTGTAAAAATATGGTCCCACACATCTCCTTTAAACCTTGTCCCTCACCATAAAGCTATGTCCTCTAGTATTTGATATTTCCATACTGGGAAAAAGATTCTGACTGTCTACCCTATCTAAGCCTCTCATAATTTCATGTACCTGCTAGAGTGGGGTGGGGTGGATCTCTAAACTCCAAAGCTTTCTTGATTTATTTGCACTTGTTTCCAGTTTCTCTCCCTCTGCACTGATCTCTTCTCAGCCCTTTTGTTACCTTAGCTGGATGTTTATCCTGGTACCACCATGACATTGTCTTGCTGGGAAGCCCATCCAACAGCTTGAATGGCCATGTACATTCCTTTACCTTCGTCCCCTTCTCTCCAACCATGCCATCATACCTGCACCTACTTCTTGGCTGACCTTTCAACTGTCCACGCTGATGAGAGGGACGAAGTTTAACTCTGGTGTTGCAGGTTTGAACAAGGACTTGGCCAGATACCAGATGGTGGATCAGGAAGTTGGGTGGGGCAGGCAGAGATAAATGAAAAAGTAGGGGTAACAATGGGAAAGTTCAGGGAGTGATTGGGCGGTCAGTGTTCAAAGCAAGGAATCGGTAGAAGTTTACAAATCATTAGTAGCCAAAGGTGTTGGTCATTGTCTGAAGGAAAAGCAGGTTCTTTACCTTAATGTAGAAACAAAGAACTGCAGATGCTGGTTTATACCAAAGATAGATACAAAGTGCTGGAGCAACCCTAACTCTAACCCTAACCCTAACTCTAAGGAAGAGGCCAGAAAGGAAATGGATTGAGGCATTACAGACCCAGGAGCTCAACGGTCTCAAGCGCACATTGGTCTAAACCAAAGATAGACCCAGACTGACTCCAAAAATCTAGAGAAGGGCAAAGGACAAGACATGTAGATTTAAACGAGGGTAATAAGACCGTGGGCCAGAACAAAGTGGCAGTACATAGTGATTACACATCTCCAGCAATGAGATCAGTGAGCACTAGTGGGAAATTCGTCCCACTTCCCACAAAATTACACCCTAACCCTTCTGAAGAATGGTCCCGACCTGAATCATCACCCATCCATTTTCGCCAGAGATGCTGTTTGACCCAATGAGTTACTCCAGCAGTTTGTGTCAAAGAGACTTTACCTTGTTGGGATTCACAGATCCCCAGGTTATGGAGTGGTTGTTCTGAAAGTACCTTACAGGCATATTTCAAACCAGAAAGGTAATTTTCTGGTTAGTGCACTAAAGAAAAATTACATGGGGAATTTTTTTATTCCACACATATTGATAGGAAAATCATGTTGATAGTGTAAGTGCACTTTGTAAGCAAAAGTGTCCAATTGAATTCCCTAAAGGTGCAGTTTGACTTTGAAATTATCACAATTACACTTTGGAGAAAAGGAATACAGTGTAAGTGACTGAAGAGTCTGAAGAAGGGTCCAGACCCGAAACGTCATCTATTCCTTTTCTTCGGAGATGCTGTTTGACCCGCTGAGTTACTCCAGCTTTGTGTGTCTAGCTTCGGTTTAAACCAGCATCTGCAGTTCCTTCCAACACAATTACAATTTGTGTCTTTTATTGTAAATCAGCATCTGCAGTCCCCTGGGTCCACAATTATGTTTCCACTCCTGAAGAAATCTAATTTCGCAAACAAAGCACTGTAAAACAGAACGATGCATACTAATATCTGGGTGTTAATTGTACAATCTGAAACATGTGCCTTGGGTGGTGGAAATATACATAGGGACAGAACTGAGAAATGAATCATAAATTGACAATCACACAGTTAGAGTTATTTGTCAAGATTGTTTAATTATCATAGGTGCCAGAAATGGAACAATAAATATCTTACTTGCTGCAGCTTCACAGCCCCATTAACATTATAACATTATAACTGATTATTAATTTATTGTGTTATTGATTATTATAACTTTATTTGTGTAAAATAATTGATGAATAATTATAAATAATTTCTAATAATCAAAAGGGGGGATCTTATAGAAACATATAAAATTATAAAAGTACTGGACAAGCTAGATGCTGGAAAAATGTTCCCAATGTTGGGCTAGTCCAGAACCAGGGGCCACAGTCCTAGAATAAAGGGGAAGCCATTTAAGACTGGGGTGAGAAAAAACTTTTCACCCAGAGAGTTGTGAATTTGTGGAATTCCCTGCCACAGAGGGCAGTGGAGGCCAAGTCACTGGATGGATTTAAGAGAGAGTTAGATAGAGCTCTAGGGGCTAGTGGAATCAAGGGATATAGGGAGAAGGCAGGCACGGGTTATTGATTGGGGACGATCAGCCATGATCACAATAAATGGCGGTGCTGGCTCGAAGGGCCGAATGGCCTCCTCCTGCACCTATTTTCTATGTTTCTATGTAATAATACAATAAATTAATCATCAGCAATACTGAGTAATCAGACCTTAATAGTGGAAAAATGAAGTATGTACTTCAACAGAAACAAAGTCCACATTAGATCCAAATTTAGTTCAGGGGTCAGGGGTCAGGGGCTATGGGGAGAAGGTAGGAGAATGGGGTTGACAGGAAAAGATAGATCAGCCGTGATTGAATGGCGGAGTAGACTTGATGGGGCGAATGGACATGAAGTTATAATTGCTGAGGTAGGGTTGCATGTTCAAGGGGCTGACGGTTGCTTAGGGACACGGAAAGTTGCACAGTGATGCAGCTCATGGTGCCCTCTGCATGGCCTCTGCACTTTCTCCCAGCGTAGAATTCCCTCTGGGTGCTCCAGTTTTGCCTCCATATCCCAACACCATGTGCTTGGCCGTTGTCTTTTCCCCTGGTGTGGTGTATAGGGAGGAACTGAGAAAATTGAGAGAATTAAAGGGGATTAATATATGGTTGACAATCAGCGTACTCTCAGGGTGGGCCGAAGGGCTTGCTTTTATGCTGTATGTAAGACACTGTTGCTCAAAGATTCACACAGGACCCTTCAGATCTCATCAGCCATTCTAGGCATTATCTCTCGGAAATCTCTTTCCGATCTTAGCAGAACATAGTGTTCCGTAATAAGGTGATACCATGCACACCGGAAGAGCAAAGTAATGACTACGGGTGCTGTCTGTGCAGAGTTTATAGGTTCTCCCCTTAACCTGCGTGGGCTTTCTCCGAGATCTTCGGTTTCCTCCCACACTCCAAAGACGTGCATGTTTGTCGGTTAATCGGTTTGGTGTATGTGTAAATTGTCCCTAGTGTGTGTTGGACAGTGTTAATGTGCGGGGATCGCTGGTCGGTGCGGACTCGGTGGGCCGAAGGGCCTGTGTCCACGCTGTATTTCTAAACTAAACTACTTCTACAATATGAAAAGGGCAGCGTTAATATAATGTCATTACTTCTCTATATGCTTGCAGACTTTCAAACACATTTGGAGTATGACATCTCCACACACACTGAAAGCATGAAAAGCATCTATGAAAATTTTGCTCTGTGTGATATTTTCATTCACAGTTCCCCACCCTGTTCATCCCCATCTCAAGTTGGCTTTGCAATTGAACCCATCCTCAAATCCCCTCTGCTGTGAAATTGTTAATTTAGCCAAGGTTTTGTTTGCACATTGCTGAGGAGACTCTTCACTATTATCAAATGTTTTCCTTTAATTTAGCCAACCAGAACCGTGGTGACCTTTGTTTCCCACACACGATGATTTCTGGCGATAAGGCCCACACTTCACTGAGGTCCCTATCACACAACCCTCCGACCTTTTCAAACCAGAAGACAGGAAACAGGGAAAAGACTATAGATCGGTAACCTCATATCGAGAAACAATCACCGACAGCCCAGGATAATGATATCATAAACATCAGTTCCACATGGGGGATCAATTTCTGAGGTATCAGAGTACAAAACTGAATGAAAAGATCACCAAATGTTAGGTACGTTCATCCTTGTCGACACAGTGGTAGCATGCATTTTCCACTTTATTCTCAACCTGAGTGGTCATTGCTTGCAAAGCCTAGGTACAGCATTCAGTACGCCTGCGATGCATGGTTTAAAAACCAAGAGGAAAATACGGAGCTTAGTAGTATTAAAACTATTACTTACTGAAGAAAAAGGCAAAAAGTGCTGGAATAAATCAATGGGTCAGGCAGCATCTCTGGAGGTCATGAACAGACGATGTTTCAGGTTGGGACCCTTCTTCCTGAAGAAATACAGCTGCAGCACAAAGATCAAGTCTGAGAACTTCTGTAGGCAAGTATTTAAATCTGTTAAATAGAGGCAACATATCATAGATACTACAAAATGTTAGTGTTAGAGATACAGCGCAAAACAGGCCCTTTGGCCCACCGAGTCTGCACCGACCAGCGATCCCCGCACATTAACACTATCCCACACACTGGGGAAAATTTGCATTTATACAAAGCCAATTAACCCACAAACCTGTACGTCTTTGGAGTGTGGGAGGAAACCGAAGATCTCGGAGAAAATCCACGCCCATAGTCAGGATCGAACCCGGGACCTGGGACTCTGGCGCTGAGCGACAGCAACTCTACCGCTGCACCACCGTCCGCCTATTAATAGCTCTCTGTTTACTCTTACATCCAGTGTCATGCTGAGTCCTCCTAATGTCATCACCTCCAATGCCTTGTCAAGTCACGTAGGGTAATTTTTATGATCAGCAATGTGAACTCGCTTTGATCCTTTGTAGA
This sequence comes from Malacoraja senta, assembly GCA_038087875.1. Lineage (NCBI taxonomy): Eukaryota > Metazoa > Chordata > Chondrichthyes > Rajiformes > Rajidae > Malacoraja > Malacoraja senta. The sequence goes on along the minus strand of CM075986.1, from coordinate 24,948,267 downwards.
TGCTGCCTGACCTTCTGAGCGTTCCCAACATGTTCTGCTTTCACTCCATATAAATGTGTCTTTTTTAATGTCATTTAATATTTTCTGTTTCAGATGTGACTCGATTCCATTATTGCTGGAGTAACTCGGCGGGACAGGCAGCATCTCTGGAGAGAAGGAATGGGTGGCGTTTCAGGAGACCCTTCTTCTGATGTTCCTTCTCTGGGTGGTGCCTTGAAGATGCCATCTGGACATGGGCATCTTTGCCATGAATGCTGATCATGGCAATCCTCACTCCTCGTGAGCACTGGGACACTGGTCAACATTCCTTTCACAGCAGGGATTGAAGGTGCAAGTTTTCTCCAGCACATTGTTAGCTGGCTTGATATTTCCCTCCTTAACTCCCATCACCAGCTCTGTGCCTGACCTCCTTCTCCTCAGGTTCAACTCACCAACGCACAATTTTAAATTATAATTTGTGTTTCAAAACCTATGATGAAACCACCAGCCACGGCGGCGCAGTGTGACCACGTGGGTTTTCTCTGGTAGCTCCGGTTTCCTTCCACACTCCAAAGATGTACAGGTTTGTTGGTTAATTGGTTTTAGTAAAGAAAAAGTTAATTGTCCCTACTGTGTAGGATAGTGCCAGTGAGCGGGGATCACTGGTCGGCACGGACTCGGTGGGCTGAGGGCCCTGTTTCAGTCCTGTATCTTTAAACGAAACAAAACACTAAGGCTACCTATGAGAAATTTATTTCATGTTAATAGAATGAGTCACTTTCATCTAGAAATTGGACCTAATGATATGAGCTATTTGGTTCAATTTGAGCAGGAAAGCCAATCTGTGCTTTTTAAATCATATCAGCAATCATTTCTGGGTTGCCAACCGACCATTAGGAAACTGATCTGAACATTCGTTGGCAAGAATCTTCGTCGAGCAACCGTCAAGAGCAACCGTCAGACCTGAAGAAGGGTCTCGACCTGAAACGTCGCCTATTTCCTTCGCTCCATAGATGCTGCCTCACCCGCTGAGTTTCTCCGACATTTTTGTCTACCTTCGATTTTCCAGCATCTGCAGTTCCTTCTTAAATAAAAATAAAAATAAAAGGATTTGTTCTACAAAATTTGGATTCATTCAAAAGGCCGCACTTAATGGCCTAGAAGGCTGCATGCAGCCTTAAGGCCGCAGGTTCCCCACCCCTGCATTAGAACATCAGTTTTCCTCACATCGGCTGCCCAACCTATTTCTCTGTACTCTACGTTTGCCCGCAATCATCACAAATGATGGTCGTAATCTGTCTCTGTTAAACAACTCGACAACTCATCCTGCAGTGGGATGATGCCACACACAACACCGTGTCTCTATTGAACCACTTTAAAGCAGGTGGACTGCTCAGATACACATTAGACTACTGCATCTCCCTTCCAGCATCCTGTCCCTTCCATTTGCTCCTGACATTCAAAGCAGCCTTTTATCTATCCGGCTATAATCAGGCAGCATGGTGGTGCAGGCTTATGGCGCAGCGGTAGAGTTGCTGCCTTACCGTGCCGCTGACCCGGGTTCAATCCTGACTATTGGTGCTGTCTGTAAGGAATTTGTACATTCTCCCCGTTGCCCGCGTGGGTTTTCCCCAGGTGCTCCGGTTTCCACCCACACTCCAAAGACGTACAGGTTTGTAGGGTTAATTGGCTTGGTAAAATTTGTAAACTGTCCCTGGTGTGTGTAGGATAGTGTTCATATGCAGTGATTGCTGGTCAGCACGGATACGATGGGCCGAAGGGGCCTGTTTCTGTGCTGTATCTCTAAACTAAAATAACTAAACTATAGCTGCAATGGAGGGAGTTCTTCCAGAGCTGACCCATTGTAGCTGTGAGCCCAATAGACTATATGGCCTCCGGTCCTAGATTCTCCCACTAGTGGAAACATCCTCTCCACATTCACTCTAGTCCAGACCTTTCGCTATTCGGTAAGTTTCTGTGAGGTGTCCTCTCATCCTAAACTCCACCGAGGTACAGGCCCAGTGGCTTCAAACATTCATCATATGCTAACCCCACTAATTCCTGGTACTACACAATCATCAAAAGAGGGTGCACTCCCATTTAAGTAAAGCAAAATAGTAAGATTAAACGAGAACTTACCAGTTTGAAGTTTGATCTTTATTTTATGAGGAGTTGCGTTGAGGGATTACGTGAAGACCCCACCAACACGCATGCACGTACAATCTTCAAAGCAGCGGTGTGAAATCACAGATAACAGTAGTCGAACTAAACATAGTAAGATAAGAGAACTAGAATACCAGCTGACCTTTATGATAGAGGGTTGGGAGCGGAGGGCACGTAATCCCTCAACCGCAACTCCTCATTAAATAAAGATCAAACTTCAAACTGGTAAGTTCTCGTTTAATCTTACTATTTTACTTCGGAGTCACATGAGTGACTACGTGAAGATTTTAAAGCTCTGTGATTTCATGCCGTGGAAACGAGTCCATGCATCATACACTGCATCAGTTGACTAATGATGAATGAACATTAATAATGCATTCAGACATGACATAGAAATAGACATGTTGATGCTTTTAACGAACAAATAATGACAATAGTAACCTCCCCCAAACAGGAGGAAGCTATGAAACAGACCTAACATAGAGGTGGCAAATACCCCCGATCTGGCAATGGGTTTATTCTGAATATTTGGGACAGATCGTTTGTTTGACAATCCTGCAGCCGCTAAGATGTAGTCCATAACCCTGCTGCTGAGGTTGTTGCAGCCTTGGTGGAGTGAGACTTGAAAATGTCAATGTTCACTCCTGTATAAGCCAGACCCGTTTAAAACCCCCTGGAGATGGTCTGTAGTGATACCTTCTAACGAGGTTTTATGTAACTAACAATATTGCTAGTCAGAGTCTATAAGGCTCTAAGGGACCTCTAACATATTGGTGTAGATGCGTGATCACACTCAACCCAAGGTCTATGGGAAATGCAAACATCTAGTTTGGTCTTATGTCCCTGTCTACTCTGCTTGACTTAGTCATAAACATAACATGTTATTATTGCCCGCAGATATGATCATCCTATCCAGTGCAGCTTATGCAATGACTGGACCCGTTGCGCTGTATTCAGCGCCATGGCATAACCACTAGTAAGTGAGTTTGACCAAGGACAGGGATGTTGCTGGAGCCCACCGGCGAAGTGACGTAGCACAATGTTAACAACCCATATCTCTGCGTCCCCTAGGCCTGAGAGGTTTTGAGTTGACGATACCCTTCATAATCTAGATGTCAGAGGGTGAGACCCGACAGAGTGGTTTCTGTTCCCCCGCAGCCAAATGATGAGGAGGTACTTCAGGCACAGTAAATGGAACTTTAACTTATGCTATAAAATCCCATATAAACTGAATTTCAAGGTGTCAGTCATCCGTGCCGAGTTAAATGTAAATAAGTATAATACAATACCTCCCATCTCCTTATGAGGAATGCTGCTATTTATTGCTATCCTGCAATCTGCAGTGAGCACTTCCAAGGTTTTTGGTTTAACAACCCAAGCTGCAGAACGGTCTCTCAGAGTCTGCAAGTCAATGAATTGATTATATCATGCAGAGGATGGTTTCCACATCACAGCTGAACCAGCAAATTGTTGTGTCCAGAACCAACCATGTGAGGGTTTTATGATCATTCCCCACATCAGCGGGAACCATGGGTATATAAACCAGGCAGGCACAATGAAAATGCCGGAAGCGGGAACTTGCTGAATTTTGAAGACCCGTCCAATGAGGCCAATGGAGGAAGACATAAAAGAACATTCCTCCCCAGTGTAGCGAGAATACACCCATCGCCATTGATATGCCTCGTATTTTTCTGCAACTGGTGATTGACCCTGGATGCAAACATCTCGATCGTTAGTGCTCCATCGAGCCACAATGTCATTAAATACTTTGTGATCGCACATCCATTCTGTGTTGTCATTGATTTTACATGATAATACACCAGTGCTAAATGCGGTTAGGTAAACTATCACCAGATACTTTGATTTGATTGCACCCTTGTGATTAACATATACCACCACCAAAGTGTATCACCTTGGACTTGTGCATGCAGATTATGCATATTCACACACCCTTTAATGCACAGAATGCACCTGGTGTCCATTGGCAGTTGATACCATAACTGAACAATTGAGAACATGTTATCCCCATCTGCCTCCGTAACTAGAGATGGTATTAGTAATTTTCCATCTCTGAGTAATAGCATCAGTTTGGAATTGACTGAAGATTTACGGATGAAAGGTTTAATGGAGCAACGCTGAATACTGTTCGTCCACCATTGTGACTTTGATAGTTTCAGCTGGGAATAGCAGAGGTTTAATCTTTTGTCTCAGAGCGGAGTCCCAGACAAATGAATGGATTAATTGTATCCCAATAATCAATAGTTTCATTTGTATCAACTTAACTTAAATTTAAACTGGACGATGAGAAACCCAATTTCTCAAATATAGCTATGTGGCTGATAAGGCTAATTTAGCAAAATACAGTATGTTCAATATCATCCTGATTGGCTATAACACTTGTTTGTTAGCTCTGTGCAGTCGAAGCAACTGATTGTAGTGATTTGGTAAATAACCTGGGAGCTGAAGTTAGCCCATTTTGCAACACTTCTGAGTGTATCCTTGCCTCATCCAACTAAATTTCAAATATCTCCGAAGCCTGTGAGCGGAAATGATCACATGGAAGTTATTCAGAAAAGTCTATACTGCACATGCGGGTAGAAAGCTGTTGACAATGAAGTCTACATCCCCATAATTGCGAGCCTGTCTTGAAAGGCAACTCCAACCATACCTGCTGTGCAGTATAAACTAACCTCGTGTTATCCGAAACCAGTGAAAATATTCAACCCAGTGTAAATATTACCAACTTGTATCCGTGACAGGAGGCATCATCGATGTGGCTCCATACCTTCACACTTCCAGGAGTTGCCTCAATCAGCTTCATCCTTCCACATCCGAATGGGAGGACTTATGCAACCCGACCCAGGAGCTGCCTCAACCATGTGTGCACGATTTTGCACCTTCTGCTCCTTGGGAGGTAGAGGAGCTCGAGTACGGGGTTGGCACATCTTCCAGGAAGGCCGTTCTGGGCCGTGGCCTGAAAAGACCTTTGTCCCTGGTTGTACGGCCTTCGAGCTTTCACCAGCTTCAGGGCATCGTCGTTTGCTGGTGGGTGCGTAGGGGTGCTGCCGCCGGAGATGTGAGGTCTTGCCTGATGATGTGGCCTTCATGACCCCGACGGCCCTCGTCGAGCTTCTTGACCTGTTTCAACAGGTTGCCCCCAGTGGCTGCTGGTCTTGCACAGTCCTGCAAATTTGGGGTCCCCAGATAGAGTTGTTCACCGCAGGGACACTGAGAGAACACAGTTCCCTGGTGCTAGGTATTTGGTAGTTGTCATTCACAGCCTGCTCCTGCTGCTGGTTGTGTTGTTCCTGCACCCCCAGCACACTTGTGGTATCTTCGGCCAAACCCCTGTCTTCAGAGTCAGCCCAGAAGTGACTCCTAATGCTCCCCTCTGTCGAGGGAGATGCATTATGCAGCCCTCTATAAGGTGCTGCCATGGGCGTCCTAGGACCCCATGGTGATTAGACTCCATATACCGGAGCATGTCACGTTGGAGCATCTGCTCCATCAACCGCTCCATGCGGGAAATGCGCTCACAGTCGCTACTCGCCGGCGGTGAGTCTTCACAGCCTGACTCGTCTTCGGGCCTGTCCCGACTTCTGCTTGGCCTTCCCGCCAGTCTGTGATATTGATTCTGACTGTGCAGGGTGCCAGGTCGGAGACTGCTGATCGATAGCGATCCTGGTGCAGCCGACCGCAGCTGACTGCCCGCACTTCCGCGGTCCTCCGCAGTCAGTCTGGATGCGGTCCATTTGGACTTAGTCCATGGTTCCTTTCCTGTAACACAATTCTCACAGAAAATAGAACAAAACAACCTTAGAGTAAAGAATTTACCTGCAGGTCCTGAACCTTCCGCTGGAGGGGGGCAACGCTCCTCCCCCCCCCCCCCCCCCCACCCCCGAGCTTGGTCTCGTGGTCCCTGTAGAGGGCTTCCCCGCGATATTCATAGTCGGGTTTTTCTCACCCGAGCTTGGTATTCCCGTTGTGACTATAGCTGGGATTCCCTCGCGGTCCTTGTAGAAGGGCTTCTTCGCGATGTTTACAGTCGGGGCTTCCCCCCCCACCGAGCTGGGTATCCCCGCAGTAACTGCAGCCGGGATATCCCTGCTAGAGTCAGTTATTAAAGATGGGATAGCAGCACATTTGGAAAGTGGTGAAATCATTGGACAAAGTCAGCATGGATTTACGAAAGGTAAATCGTGTCTGACGAATCTTATAGAATTTTTCGAGGATGTAACTAGTAGAGTGGATAGGGGAGAACCAGTGGATGTGTTATATCTGGACTTTCAGAAGGCTTTCGACAAGGTACCACATAAGAGATCAGGATACAAACTTAAATCACACGGTATTGGGGGTTCAGTATTGATGTGGATAGAGAACTGGCTGGCAAACAGGAAGCAAAGAGTAGGAGTAAACGGGTCCTTTTCACAATGGCAGGCAGTGACTAGTGGGGTACCGCAAGGCTCAGTGCTGGGACCCCAGCTATTTACAATTTATATTAATGATCTGGACGAGGGAATTGAAAGCAACATCTCCAAGTTTGCGGATGACACTAAGTTGGGGGGCAGTGTTAGCTGTGAGGAGGATGCTAGGAGACTGCAAGGTGACTTGGATAGGCTGGGTGAGTGGGCAAATGTTTGGCAGATGCAGTATAATGTGGATAAATGTGAGGTTATCCACTTTGGTGGCAAAAACGGGAAGGCAGACTATTATCTAAATGGTGGCCGATTAGGAAATGGGGAGATGCAGCGAGACCTGGGTGTCATGGTACACCAGTCATTGAAAGTAGGCATGCAGGTGCAGCAGGCAGTGAAGAAAGCGAATGGTATGCTGGCCTTCATAGCAAGAGGATTTGAGTATAGGAGCAGGGAGGTTCTACTGCAGTTGTACAGGGTCTTGGTGAGACCACACCTGGAGTATTGCGTACAGTTTTGGTCTCCAAATCTGAGGAAGGACATTATAGCCATAGAGGGAGTGCAGAGAAGGTTCACCAGACTGATTCCTGGGATGTCAGGACTTTCATATGAAGAAAGACTGGATAGACTTGGCTTATACTCGCTAGAATTTAGGAGATTGAGAGGGGATCTTATAGAAACGTACAAAATTCTTATGGGGTTGGACAGGCTAGATGCAGGAAGATTGTTCCCGATGTTGGGGAAGTCCAGGACAAGGGGTCACAGCTTAAGGATAAGGGGGAAATCCTTTAAGACCGAGATGAGGAAAAACTTTTTCACACAGAGAGTGGTGAATCTCTGGAACTCTCTGCCACAGAGGGTAGTTGAGGCCAGTTCATTGGCTATATTTAAGAGGGAGTTAGATGCGGCCCTTGTGGCTAAGGGGATCAGGGGGTATGGAGAGAAGGCAGGTACAGGATACTGAGTTGGATGATCAGCCGTGATCATATTGAATGGCGGTGCGGGCTCGAAGGGCCGAATGGCCTACTCCTGCACCTATTTTCTATGTATCTATGTATCCCCGCGGTCCCTATAAAAGGGATAGCCACGATATACATAGTCGGGGGGTATCCCCGCTGTGTTTGTCCAGGTGCCACCGGCACCAGTATGAAGCCGCTGATTCTACCGCCAGCGGCTTGAAAGTCAAATTCACCGCCGCCCGCTACCCGCATTCCACCGTATTTACCCGCTACCCTACAACCACCCAACCCCAGTCTTCCGAGCGGGTTCCCTTGGTCCGTGGGCGGGATTCCCCGAGGTCGTGACCGGGATTCCCTGTAGTCCGTGACTGGGGTTCCCCCCTCCGTCCCGACTTCGCCCCGGACTTTAGCAGGACCTCTAAGCAGAGGTTCCTGCAAGAAGATATAACCTGGAAAACGTTTTTAAAACTTCCCTTCAGGTCTGACCGCTGGCAGGAGCATCATGCACCCCCGCCAGCCGTACGCAATGCGATAGACGATATGACGCACATGCGTGCTGGCGGGGTCTTCACGTAGTCACTCACGTGACTCCGAAGTAAAACTGAATATCACTCCACTTCTGAAATTTGGTTGTGTTACAGACAAATACACAGCACATTTTATAATGTCGTAGGAAGGAACTGCAAGCGCTGGTTTACACCGAAGATGGACACAGAATGCTGGAGTAACTCAGTGCAACAGGCAGCATCTCTGGTGAGAAGGAATGGGTGACGTTTCGGGTCGAGATCCTTGTTTTTGTAATACCGAGCAGAGACTGATTTCAGGCACAGATATGTTTCCACTCGGATAGCAATGGGATTTATATTCCTTGGATGTCTACAACCACCCAACCCCAGCCTTGACTCTGCCACTGAAATGTGGATTTATGTTGTTGCCATCACCAGATCTGATTACATCAATGGGCTCTCTTCCAGGCTGCCGAGTCCGTCAGTCTTGCCCAGATTCCAACACATCCAAAATTCTAGCACCTACCCCACATTAAATCCTGCTCCTCTATTCTTCCTGTTGTTGCCAACATCCTCTGCTGTTGGAATCATTTCTAACTTCAGAACGTCTCCTCACAATAGCAGCATGAAATCTCTGTCTGCACGCAATCGTAATTATTCCAGTTTTAGTTCGATTGGCAAGCCAGTCCTGACTGATGCCAAATTTTAGGATGGCGCTGGGCTTTGTTCGACATCAAATGTAAATTTGAAAAGAATTCCAAAGAAACCACACAACAGTCTTAAACTGCAAAAGAAGAAATGGCAATCCTCAAAATGTCTATAAGCTTTGACAAAATAGCTTATCAGTTTAGGGCAACATGGTGGTGCAGTGGCAGAGTTACTGCCTAACAGTGCCAGAGATCCTGGTTCGAAGATAGAGACAAAAAGCTGGAGTAACTCAGCAAGATAGTTAGCATCTCTCGAGAGAAGGAATAGGTGACATTTCGGGTCGAGACCCTTCTTATCCTGACTACAGGTGCTTGTCTGTACGGAGTTTGAACGTTCTCCCCATGACCTGCGTGGGTTTCCCCCGGGAGCTCCGGTTTCCTCCCAAACTCCAAAGATGAACAGGTTTTAGGCTAATTGGCTTGGTAAAATTGTAAATTGTCCTTAGTGTGTGTAGGATAGTGTTAGTGTGCGAGGATCGCTGGTCAGCGCGGACTCGGTAGGCCGAAGGGCCTGTTTCTGTGCTATATCTCTAAACAAAACTCGTTATTTTTTCTTGATGGTACACTCCTATGGAGAGCTAACATGGATTATAAAACTATAATTCATCTAGTTGGATTTTTTTCAGGACATGAAGGAGTGAGATATTATTAGCGAATATTTTATGCTGAGGATACTGTCAGGATTATTTTAATTAATAGGCACACCGATCCCAAACCAAACCCAGAACACATTATTCCAAATGTCCAGACATTTTGAAGTGTAGTCACTTTGAAATTCAGCAGCCTATTTTTCCAGAATAGGGTCCAAAAATTGCAATGTGGTAATGATTAGAGATAAATATGACACTGGGGAGAACTCTCCAAACTTAAAAAAAATGGAGTCATGGGATCTTTAGCATCCAATCGACCTGAAAGAGCAGAAGGATTCGAAGAAGGATTCCGAACCGAAACATCAGGTATTACTATTCTCCAGAGATGCTGCCTGACCCGCTAAGTTACTCCAGCAATTTGTGTCCATCTTTGGTGTAAAATACCATCTGCAGTTCCTTCCTGCAAAGAGAAGATTCAGTTATAATATTTTCCAATATTAGCAGCAGATTGTTTACCAGGAAGTTGTGTTTCCATCAAAAGGAATGAATCTAGAGCCAAAGAAAGACACATGGAGTCCTGGAGTAACTCAGTGGACCAGGCAGCATCTCTGGAGAACATGGGTGGGTGGCGTTTCAGATCGGGATCCTTTCTAGTAAACCAGCATCTGCAGTTCCTTGTGTGTCCATTGAAGCCATTTACAACTCATATATTAGAGGATGTTAATGGGGCACATGGCTAAAGTTCTCTCAAACCTTACAACAATACATGGACACACTGATCTGTTTTGTAGTCAATGCCTTCTATGTTCTGTTGTGCTGAAGCAAAGCAAGAATTTCATTGTCCTATGACACATGACAATAAATTCACTTGAACTTGAACTTGAACCATTCCACATCCGGTGTAAATTATCTTGGGTAGTGGATGACATCCTGCTGTTTCACTCAATGTATTTGGATCCAATGTGGATCGCTAAATGAAAGTTGATGAATGTAATATTTGCTGATGGGATCAGCACTGCATTGGATGTTGGACCTGGAGGTCCCAATATGCAGTGAAAGGTGCACTGGGATCTTGGCACCATTGGCGCCATGACGCCGTCGAGTATGGCTGCCCTGCCAGCAGCTGTTAGTTTTTTTCACCCTTTTTAAAATTTTTATTTTTTATTTTTAGTTAGTTAAAAGTGTTTGTTTTTGGAGGTCTTTAGTCTTTTTATGTGGGGGGTTGGGGGGGGGGAAGGGGGAAACTATTTTCGCAGTCCCTACCTGGTCGGAGATGCGGCTTTTCTCCGAGCCGTATCTTCGCCCCTTCCTCGCGGCCTACGGGCAGACTGGAGCGGCGTTTTCCTGCCGGGACCGGCCAGGACTTCAGCTTCGGCGGCGGCACAGCGCTGAAGCACCATCGCGGAGCGGGCGATGCCTAACCCGGGTCGCCGTGCAGTAAGCTCCGGAGTGCTGTGACAGCCGGCACCAACATCGCGGAGCTGCGGTCTGCGGTCTGCGGTCAGCGGTCAGTGGAGCTTCCAGCCGCGGGCGGCGCTGAGCTTGGAACACCGTGGAGCCTGGGATCTGACGACGAGGTCGCCAGAGTCGGAGCATCGACCAGCGCGGCTCGTGGACTTCGGGAGCCGTGGTCTACTGGGAGGAGGCGGCCACTCCAGACACTCCGGGCCGTTGAGAGTGTTCACCCGACGCCAGAATTCCATCATCCGGCGAGAGGGCCTGAAGCATCGTGCTGCCGTTGCGGCGACTGCAGAGGCCTCAATAGGCCCCGACTATGGGTGAACTGGGGATGGGACTGGACTTTGCTGCCTTCCCCCACAGTGGGAACCATTGTGGGGGGATGTTTTTATGTTGTTGTTAAATTCTTGGATGTTGTCTTTGTTTGTGTGCTGCATGGCAAGTCAAATTTCACTGCACCAATTGGTGTATGTGACAATAAATGTTTATCTATCTATCTATCTATCTAGCTGTGATGATGTTACCTTCAGTATTGTAGATGTCGGACTGCTTTCTGCTGTTGTCCTGTTTTTAGCGACAATTGCTCATCTTTCTCGGCAGCATTATGTTGTTATTTGTGATGCCTGCTCTGTAACGTTGCTATTTAAAGGACCAATCAATCACCGTGCAGGCTGAAAGGACGACCTCAAGAGTCTGCAAATCTTTACAACACTCGTGTAAAGAGAGTGTCCTTCCACAAAGACAATCCCGTCCGTTCCTACCTCCAGGACTTGGGTGCAGCGGTAGAGTTGTAGCCTTACAGAGCCAGAGACCCGGGTTCGATCCTGACCACGGATGCTGACTCCACTGAGACTGTGACCGTGTAGGTTTTCTGCGGTTGCTCCGATATCCTCCCACACCCCAAAGACATACAGATTTGGAGGTTAATTGGCTTCGGCAAAATTGTAGATTGTCACTGGTGTCTAGGATAGATAGTGTATGGAGTGATCGCTGGTCGGCGCTGACTCAGTGGGCCGAAGGGCCTATTTCCACGTTGTATCTCTAAAGACTTCCACAGCTTTCTCTGGGAATCTCTCGGCATGCTCACTGGCGCCAGAGTCTTGTCGACATTGCAGTGTCAAACACACACCACTTGTTACAGTAAGTGTTTGGTGATGCCACAGTAGCTCATTTAAGGCCTGTAATCAACACTGTTTGGCTGTTGGACAAACAGTTGTCATACATTTGACATTGAAATGGCAGCACTGTTACATACTGTAGCATTGCTTTCCCACAAGACTGTGGTTGGTATTTCAAGGACGATATCACTTTTTGAAATGTTGCCAACTGAATGGAAATGATGCCTTTATTAATGGTGCAGGAAAAACTCGTGGCGCTGTGACAACATTTATGTATTTGTATTAATTGTCTAAATGATAGTATTTATCCACTATTGAACGTACTGTGTATTTACAATGTTCCAGCAAAACAAGCAGTAAAACTGCCCAACTTTAAAGTTATTAAAAGCGAAATATATATATATATATAACATACAAGCAAAATATTTCAGACGTGAGGTTAAAATGGGAATGCATTCCCAGGTGGTTATGGAAAATTCTCCAGCACAATTCAAAGAAGAGACGGGGAGTTAACCTGGTCTATTCAGCCACCATTGATCCTTTGTTCAACATTACATAAATGAAATGACCTGACTTTTATCACATTGCTGCTTGTCGCATCTTGTTGTGCCCAAACTGGTTAATGCATTCCTGGTATTATACATCAAGGCATACATCACTGGTCTGCCCACTGTTATTCTTGCTCGTGCCTTCCTCAGCTCCAGTCATGAATATTCCCTGCCATTCCTGGAGGACCTCCCTTAGTCTACGCCCCATAAATGGATGGCACAGTAGCACAGAGGTAGAGTTGCTGCCATATACGCCAGAGAAATGGGTTCGATCCTGACTTCGGGTGATACTTGTACAGAGTTTTTACGTTCTCCGTGTCCATGTGGGTTTTCTCCTGGTGCTCCGGTTTCCTCCCACACTCCAAAGGCATACAGGTTTATAGGTTAATTGGCTTTGGTAAAATTGTAAATTGTCCCTAATGTGTAGAATAGTGTTAGGATATGGGTGACCACTGGTCGGCAGATTCAATGGACCACAGGGCCTGCTTCTACGCTGTATCTCTAAACTAAACTAAACTAGACTAGATTAAACTAAACAAGTTTTTGATCATATTCTTGCCTCTTCTTAATAAAATCTTCATCAAATGGTTATCCAATGCCATTTTGGACAATTTCCTACAGTATGGGCACGATATAAATGCAAAATGTTGTAGAATGGGTATCTGATGGCCAGTCAATCATCTCCAGTAGCCTGATTATCCTAACTCTGTTGCTCATCGTGACTGCTGAAGAATTACGGACTGAAAATCCATCCTCACTTTAGAACTAAATTAATGAAAGCCAGCTTGCAAAAAGTACAAACACAAAGCTGAGGTGTATTTTCTGCCTCCAACACCCTGTGGAGCAACACGGTTGTTGCAGCTGGGTGGAGCAAGTGCCTCACAGCACCAGAGATTAAGGCTCAATCCTGACCTAGGGTGCTCTCTGGGTGGAGTTTGCATGCTCGTCCTGAGATTCAGTTTTAGTTTAGTTTAGAGATACGGTGCGGAAACAGGCCCTTTGGCCCACCAAGTCCACGCCGACCAGCGGTGCCCGTGCACTAACACAATCCTACATTCACACACTAGGGACAATTTACAATTTTCACCCAAGCCAATTAACCTGCACACCTGTACGCCTTTGGTGTGTGAGAGGAAACCGTAGCACACAGAGAAAACCCACGCAGGTCACGGAGTACAAACTCCATACAGACAGCACCCGTGGTCAGGATCAAACCTGGGTCCCTGGTGCTGTAAGGCAGCAAATCTACTCCTGCGCCACTGAACCGCCCTTTGTGGGATCTTGTGGGATTCCTCCAGATACTTCCAAAGTCATGCGGGTCGCTAGGATAATTGGCGAACGTCAATGATGTAACATGGTGGTGGGTGCAGAGAAGAAAATGTGATTAATGTAAGATTGGTGTAGATTGGTATTTGATGGCCAATGTGAACTTGATGGGCTGAATGGCATGTTTCCAGATTGTATAACCTGATGACTGTCTTTGCTGTATCTATATGACTAAAAGTCTCATCTTGACCACTTCCCGTCTGCGTGTATATTGATTTTAGAAAAAACGCTACCCTATATCGCTATGATTTTTGGCCATCTTACTCAGAGTCCTCCTCCCCTGAGGCAGCCCTGAGGATTTTTCCGATCGATGAAAAATAAAAAAGTTATGAGTGTTTAAAAAATCTTGAGTTCAGCTGATTGGTCCTCTCGCCTGTCAATCACCATGATGAAGGTAAGGCCCCTTCCGGGGGGGGAGGCAGGACTATAAAACGCTGGACGTGAGTCAGTCACTCTGGAAGATCGCGAGGGAGAGGACACAACTGAGATCCTAAGCTGTGAATCAACTGGACTGTGAGTCTGCAATGTACTTGAAATAAATGATTTGTTAGCCCTTAATGAAAATGAAATGAGTTGTTTGGCCTGACCTGTGCTTGAAGCTGCAATGCAAATGAATTGAAAATTCAATGAGTTGTTTGGCCTGCTCTGTGCTTGAAACTGCAATGGAAATGAAATGAAAATGCAATGAGCTGTTTGGTCTGCCCTGTGCTTGAAACTGCAATGGAAATGGAAATAAAATGAAAATGTAATGAGCTGTTTGGCCTGCCCTGTGCTTGAAACTGCAATGGAAATGGAAATGAAATGAAAATGCAATGAGCTGTTTGGCCTGTCCTGTGCTTGAAACTGCAGTGGCAATGGAAATGAAATGAAAATGCAATGAGCTGTTAGGCCTGCCCTGTGCTTGAAACTACAATGGAAATGGAAATGAAATGAAAATGCAATGAGCTGTTTGGCCTGCCGTGTGCTTGAAACTGCAATGGAAATGGAAATGAAATTAAAATGCAATGAGGTGTTTGGCCTGCCCTGTGCTTGAAGCTGCAATGGAAATGGAAATGAAATGAAAATGCAATGAGCTGTTTGGCCTGCCTTGTGCTTGACACTGCAATGGAAATGGAAATGAAATGAAAATGCAATGAGCTGTTTGGCCTGCCCTGTGATTGAAACTGCAATGGAAATGGAAATGAAATGAAATGAGTTGTTTGGCCTGCCTGAAACCACTAATTGTGGCCCACAAGGCCCCTATCAGCCGAGAAACCAGACCCTTTCGCCCAAAATGCCTGTATTAGCCCAGGGGGAGCATTTTTGCCCAAAAGGCCCATGCCAGGCCAGGAAAAGTCCAAAAAATGTGCCTTTCACTGAGATTTCACTGAGAATTTTTTTTAAACAGCCCCTTCGGCCCAGCAGGCCTGTACTGGCCCAGGAGGAGTCCCTTCAGCCCATCAGTAAGTATTCCCCCTGCAAGTATTAAACCTCACCCCAGTATTTGTCTCCCTCTCTTCATTGGCTCCCTGTGAGATCCAGGCCAGGATAGACTTTTCTCCTTCTTTGCTGTGATCTGCAGAAAAAGATGAAAAATGTCTAAAATTGATTCTCCACACTCTACCCCATCTCCCTCACAGTCTCTCACCTGTGTTGGACATGCAATGAGCTGTTTGTCCTGATCTCTGCTTGAAACTGCTACGGAAATGGAAATGAAATGAAAATGCAATGAACTGTTTGGCCTGCCCTCTGCACGAAACTGCAATGGAAATTGAAATGAAAATGCAATGAGATGTTTGGCCTGCCCTCTGCATGAAACTGCAATGGAAATGGAAATTAAATGAAAATGCAATGAGCTGTTAGAAACATAGAAACATAGAAAATAGATGCAGGAGTAGGCCATTCGGCCCTTCGAGCCTGCACCGCCATTCAATATGATCATGGCTGATCATCCACTCAGTATCCTGTACCTGCTTTCTCTCCATACCCCCTGATCCCTTTAGCCACAAGCGCCACATCTAACTCCCTCTTAAATATAGCCAATGAACTGGCCTCAACTACATTCTGTGGCAGAGAATTCCAGAGATTCACCACTCACTTTGTAAAAAATGTTTTTCTCATCTCAGTCCTAAAAGATTTCCCCTTTATCCTTAAACTGTGACCCCTTGTTCTGGACTTCCCCAACATCGGGAACAATCTTCCTGCATCTAGCCTGTCCAACCCCTTAAGAATTTTGTTAAAGAAGGAACTGCAGATGCTGGAAAATCGAAGGTACACAAAAATGCTGGAGAAACCTAGCGGGTGCAGCAGCATCTATGGAGCGAAGGAAATAGGCAACGTTTCGGGCCGAAACCCTTCTTCTGAAACCCTATTTCCTTCGCTCCATAGATGCTGCTGCACCCGCTGAGTTTCTCCAGCATTTTTGTGTACCCTTAAGAATTTTGTAAGTTTCTATAAGTTCCCCCCTCAATCTTCTAAATTCTAGCGAATACAAGCCGAGTCTATCCAGTCTTTCTTCATATGAAAGTCCTGACATCCCAGGAATCAGTCTGGTGAACCTTCTCTGTACTCCCTCTATGGCAAGAATGTCCTTCCTCAGATTAGGAGATGAAAACTGTAGGCAATACTCCAGGTGCGGTCTCACCAAGACCCTGTACAACTGCAGTAGAACCTCCCTGCTCCTATACTCAAATCCGTTTGGCCTGCCTTGTGCTCGAAACTGCAATGGAAATGGAAATGAAATGAAAATGAAATGAGTTGTTTGGCCTGCCCTGTGCTTGAAACTGCAATGGAAATGGAAATGGAAATGAAATGAAAATGAAATGAGTTGTTTGGCCTGTCCTGTGTTTGAAATTGACACCTGTTCTCTCACCTGTTTTGAGCAGAATTTCTGGCAGTTTCTGAGCTGCCAGCCCGCCAGGCCTGAGTGACTGAGCTGCCAGCCCACCAGGCCTGAGTGACTGACCTGCCAGCCCACCAGGCCTGAGTGACTGAGCTGCCAGCCCACCAGGCCTGAGTGACTGAGCTGCCAGCCCATCAGGCCTGAGTGACTGAGCTGCCAGCCCACAAGGCCTGAGTGACTGAGCTGCCAGCCCACCAGGCCTGAATGACTGAGCTGCCAGCCCACCAGGCCTGAGTGACTGAGCTGCCAGCCCACCAGGCCTGAGTGACTGAACTGCCAGCCCACCAGGCCTGAGTGACTGAGCTGCCAGCCCACCAGGCCTGAGTGACTGAGCTGCCAGCCCAAGAATCCATTCGGCCCACAATGTCCATACTAGCCCTCTGGAAACCAGTCCCTTCGACCCACAACACCCATACTAGCACTACAGAAAGCCACCAATATTGGAATTGGTGGAGGGGTGGAATATTGCATTTGTGGACCACCCGTCCCGTGTTAACATGGGACCCAACGGGTCCCACTTAGTCTAGTATTCTTTAAAGGGCTTATACATTCAATGTGGCATCTGCAAGGCTGGCCACGCCGGCCATCGATCACTCGTTCACACTGTTACTATGTTATCCCACTTTCGCATCCACTCCCAACACACTAGGGGCTAAATAACCTACTAACCGACACGTCTTTGGGATGTGGGAGGTCACGATCGAACCCTGGTCTCTGGCGATGTGAGGCAGTGGTTCTACCAGCTGCGACACTGGTTAACGGCAGGTTAATGCAAGGTTAATGCAATCATGTCCCACTTCTGGCAAGAATAGGCAAGTGGATCTGGGGCAGCTCAGAGCAAACTCCCAGCCGGTGTCTAACTAATTATTTCCTATGCGCCTGGTACACACTGAACGTGCTGCAGAGCATGTGTTAAATCTATACACTTCTCCCCTGCAGATGGCAAACCCAGGAGAAATTGAACACATCTTGATCCGGGAGGTGTTTTGTTTAGGCCTGTAATGGGGGTCCACTGACTCTAAAAATCTAAAATATGAAGTGTTTTGTTCTGCAGGCCAAACTGTTCCCAGAAGCAGACTAAATCCACTGGGACAAAGTCTATGAGTTTAATGTAAACAATGGCTTGCATTCCCAAACACGACCAAGGTGAAAGGGATTGACATTCTTGCCCTTGTTGAAGTCTGAAATCCCCTCCAGTACAATCCCACCACACAATCCAGTGTTTACTCAACTGTGGAGAGAGACAAAGTCAGGCTGAGGCCTCGGCCTGCTGTGTTTTCTTTAGACTTGATTAACAAAGAGAATGTATGGGGGGAGAATTACAGCAGAACCGTGGTGATCTTTCATGCTTGGAATTCAGAAAGAAGCCACTTAATCTGGAAGATGTAAGGAGCTTGCTGGTATGTGCTCAATGAGCACTTTGAGGGCAGCATGACGAGCAGCAATGATATTTTGCTTTGGTTAAATCACATTTTGTAAATGGGGCCAGGCAGCTGTGCGCTGAGATAAGCATGAGCTCCGTACACAGATCTGGAGCCCTCCGTAAATTAGGGTGCGTCTGGAAAACAGGGCGTCACATTGGCGCAGCGGTAGAGTTGCAGCCTTGCAGCGCCAGAGACCCGGGTTCGATCCTGACTACGGGTGCTTGGCTGTGCAGAGTTTGTACACTGCATGAGTTTTTTCCAGCAGCTCCGCTTTCCTCCCACATTCCAAAGACGTGCAGGTTTGTAGGTTAATTCTTCTTCTTCTTCTTCTTAAGCCCTTTGCTCCTCTAGGTAGCATAGTCCATTGACAAATGTCCTCCACGTCACTTGGATGTTGGCAGTTCTTTCGAGATCTCCCCAGTTGAGCCCAGTCTCAGACATTTCTGTCTGGACACCTCTACTCTAGCTGTTCCTTGGGCGACCTCTTTTCCTTTTTCCTCGGGGGTTCCATTTCAGGGCTTGCCAGGTGATCTTTGTGGCAGGTTTCCTGAGGGTGTGTCCAATCCAACTACACTTTCCCCTTCGTATTTGTAAGTCAATGGGCTCCTGGCTTGTTCGTTTCCACAGGCCTATATTGCTGACTTTGTCTCTGCACCAGATGTTAAATATTCTTAGGTTAATTGGCTTGATAAAATTGTAAATTGGCCAAGTGTGTGTAGGATAGTGTTAGTGTGCGGAGATCGCTGGTTGGTGCGGACTGGTGGGCCGAAGGGCCTGTTTCCGTGCTGTATCTCTAAAACTAAAACGAAGGACAGAGAAACGCTACTTTGGATAGGTATATAACGTTACCGTTAACTCCATATATCTCACACTTCTGCATGAAACTTAAGAAAAAAGACCAATTCCCTGGCAATCTAATGGCTTAACATTATTTTATTTTCTGCATTATATAACTGAAAGTTGAGTTTTTTCCGGGAGTGAAATGGTCGCTTTGGGGTTGATTTGTTCCACTGCAGAAATGATTATTTCTGTTTCGTGATTAATGGGTGAGATCGCTACTCACGCAAACTTCATTCAAAGCATTGCTGGGATACTTTGGACGTGTTGTGCCAGGATTAGCATGGTCATCTCAATGCCAAGCAGCAATGGGATGCTAACACATAAGTAAATCGTTTGCCGTCACCCTTTGGATCATAGGCACAAAAAGCTGGAGTGACTCAGTGGGACAGGCAGCATCTCTGGAGAGAAGGAATGGGTGATGTTTCGGGTCAAGGCCCTTCATCAGACATTCTCGACCCGAAACGTCACCCATTCCTTCTCTCAAGACATGCTGCCTGTCCTGCTGAGTTTCTCCAGATTTTTGTGTCTATCTTCGGATTAAACCAGCATCTGCAGTTCCCTCTTACACCCTTTGGATCATTTCCCACTCATTACGTCTGCAATCCCTCAATCTTGCTTCTTCAGCTATTACCCTGTGACTATCTAACACCTAAGACCCTAATTAGCACGCTGGTCCTAATTCTTATTACCCAAAAGCCTCTAATTGGGGGGATCACCAGTTTTTTGGAGGGACCCTAGATTTTCGCCCCATAACCTTTCACCCCTAAATCCTGGAATCCTCTTGCCGATATTGGCAGTCAGTGATCCCACCCACTTTTCTACCAATCTGTAGGAAGGAACTGCAGATGCTGGTTTAAACTAAAGATAGACATAAAATGCTGGAGTAACTCGGCGGAACAGGCAGCATCTCTGGCATCCTCTTCCTATCTGCTGGTCTCCGATCCAGTCTTCTTCTCCTGAACCACCGGTGTCCGAACCCCTTTCAAATTGCCAAAATAACCAAGGAGTAGTTTATACAAACCAATAGTTTGTAAAGAGCCGTGGCTCCAATGTTAATCATTGCAGAAGCTTAGTGGTCACTTAGTGGTCCCAATATGAACTCCAACCCATCCTCTCAATCACCAGTTCTGGGCAATACATCACTGTTGATCTACCCAAATAGAGACTTTTGGGCAGAAGAAACGGAACCAGCATACATATTAGAACACGAATGGACCGCGGAGCTTATCGACACTGTCCTCCCACACAGTAAGATCTTGGCTGATCTCATCTGAACTCCATCCTTCATGAGGGAGAAGAGCCAAAACCAAAGCAGTCATTTGGTCCTCACGAGTGTCCCCCCCATTAGAGTGCGCTGGAAATTCAAGGCAAGTCTTTCCAATTGTGACACGATTGTGGGGACCCAGTAGATGCGGTGTAATTGGGCTTGCGAAAGGTTTTCCATAGAATGTCACATGAGAGGTTATCTAAA
This sequence comes from Malacoraja senta, assembly GCA_038087875.1. NCBI lineage: Eukaryota > Metazoa > Chordata > Chondrichthyes > Rajiformes > Rajidae > Malacoraja > Malacoraja senta. The sequence goes on along the minus strand of CM075986.1, from coordinate 24,927,882 downwards.
AATAGAGCACTTGTGAATTGGTGCAAAGACATCAAGCTAAGGACAGGTAAATGGTCAAAAGATAGAGAGCGTTCAGTCATTTTCATACTGGGAGGTGGTGGCCACTATGGTTTTGCAAGGATTCATGTTGGAGCCACAGATCTTCACAAACTACTGCATATCAAAGTGATGAATGAAACATAGAAACACAGAAAATAGGTGCAGGAGTTGGCCATTCGGCCCTTCGAGCCAGCACCGCCATTCAATATGATCATGGCTGATCATCCAAAATCCCTGTTCTGGCTTTTTCCCCATATCCCTTGATTCCTTTAGCCCTAAGAGCTAAATCTAACTCTCTCTTGAATACATCCAGTGAATTGGCCTCCACTGCCTTCTGTGGCAGAGAATTCCACAGATTCACAACTCTCTGGGTGAAAATGTTTTTCCTCATCTCAGTCCTAAATGGCCTACCCCTTATTCTTAAACTGTGACCTCTGGTTCTGGACTCTACTAACATCGGGAACCCTTTTCCTGCATCTAGCCTGTCCAATCCCTTAAGAATTTTAGATGTTTCTATAAGATCCCCTTTCGTCCTTCTCAATTCCAGTGATGGGGACAAGTGCAATCAAACCAAGTTTGCTCATCGCTCAAAGCTGAATGGTCGTGGGAATAATAAGGTGGTAGAGGGGTAGCCACATGGGGATATCTATGGTTCAATGTGGGATATTGACAGGCTGGGTGAAAGGGCAAGATGAGGGTGGAAGGAGACAAATGGCGAAAATGTGAGATGATCCACTTTGGTTTAAAAATATAAAATACTTCTTAATATTAAGAGATCCGAAGAATTCTGATGGACCTGAGTTTCCTTGTGCATGATTTAATATATTGTAACATCAAGCAATTAGGAAGGAAAATTGTATGTTGTCTTTTATTGCAAGAAGTTAGAGTACCAGAGTACAGACATCAGTCTGAAGAAGGGTTTCGGACCGAAACGTTGCCTATTTCCTTCGCTCCATAGATGCTGCTGCACCCGCTGAGTTTCTCCAGCACTTTTGTCTACAGACATCTTTCCATAGTTACTTAGGAGCCCAGGTAATACATTTTTGGAATCTTTCCCAAGAGTTTCAATCTCTGAACATATTAGTTTAGTTTAGTTTGGAGATGTAGCATGAAAACAGGCACTTTGGCCCACTGAGTCATCACAAACCAGCGATCACTGCACACTAACACTATCCTACACACAGTAAGGACAATATACAATTTTACCAAGTCAATTAGCCTACAAACCTGCACGTCTTTGCAGTGTGGGAGGGAGGAAACCGGAGCACCCGGAGAAAACCCACGCAGGTCATGGGGAGGACGTACAAACTCTGTACAGACAGATCCCGTAGTCAGGATCGAACCCAAATCTCTGGTGCTGTAAAGCAGTAACTCTCCCACTACACCATCGTGCCACCCACATGCAAGATAACGTTTGCTAGTTTTTTGGATATTAAGAAAGTCAAAGACATAAGGTTAGCATTGGAAGAAGTACCAAGATAATAGGTCAGTCATGTGTCTAGTGTATGCAAGAGTCATGGAGAGTGGAAACAGGCCCTTTGGCCCACCTTGACCACAATGGCCAACATGTCCCAGCTACTCTAGTCCCACCTGCCTGCGTTTGGTCCACATACTGCCAAACCTGTCCAAACCATGTACCTGTCTAACTGTTTCTTAAATGTTGGGATAGTCCCTGCCTCAACTACTTCCTCTGGCAGCTTGTTCCATACACCCACCACCCTTTGTGTGAAAAGGTTACCCTTCAGACTTCTATTAAATTTCCCCCCCTTCACCTTAAACCTATGTCCTCTGGTCCTCGATTCCCCTACTCTGGGCAAGAGACTCTGTGCCTCAACCCAATCTGTTCCACTCACTGACCTCTATTAGAGCAGATTGTCGGCCTGAAGGGCCTAACTGATTCTATTTCATAAGGTCATAAGGTCCTAAATGATAGGAGCAGAATTAGGCCATTCAGCCCATCAGGTCTGCTCTGCCATTCAATCATGGCTGATCTATCTCTCCCTCCTATCCCCATTCACCTGCCTTCTCCCATTATGTTCTTTTGTTTCCTTATGTTCCTTATTTCCTCGTTCTTTTGTAAAGTGAAATCATTCAAAGCAGTGTGATTTTCACTTCAGATGTTATTGTATTTTCATGAATACTTCAGACCTAATTGAGCATGGAGGAAGATGGCATTGAGTTTCCCTTTGGGTGCAATCAGGAAATAGTGGCTAAACTGTGCTTGCAATTGAACTGGTTAGATTTCAGTTTGAGCCTTCCATTAAAATTGATTTGAATAATCAGATACATTGCTCTGTGCAGTCAGGCAGTGTAACAGGATGTAATCGTTTCTTTCCTCCGCTTCCATCAGAACGTATTTCTAGATATATTTAAAAGGGAAAGCATGATGTTTTTAACACATCAGAAATTGGATTTTGTTACCAAATTTAAAACTCGGTGCAATATAATGTAGTCCTCTATCTGTGCATGGTTTTCAATCTTTAGAGCGAAATGAAGCAGCATCTGGTCGAACCGCTGCCTCGCGGAAACAGTGAGCCGGGTTCGACCCTCACCTCGGGTGCCGTCTGTATGGAGTTTGCATGTTCTCCCTGTGACCGGGTGGGTTTTCTCTGGGTGCTCCTGTTTCCCCCCACACTCCAAAGACATGTGGGTTTGTAAGTTAATTGGGCCTCTGTAAATTGTCCCTTGAGTGTAGGGAGTGGATGAGAAAGTGGGATAACATAGAACTATGGTCGATGGTCGGTGTGGATTTGGTGAGCTGAAGGGCATGTTTATAAATCTCTAACATCATGTTCAGTACAGATGTTTGGTGAGGAAGTGCCGAAATGCTGCATGTCTAAACTAAACTAAATTAAATAAAAGTTAACTAAAAAGGAAAATATCATCGGCCTGCTTTGTAGTTTCTTCAGTTTATAGAGGCTAATTCCATAATTTATATTAAGAATTTTTAAGATTCCCTTCTGTTGCCTGAACATTTAAGATCAAGGTTGCTCATTTTCCTCAAGTCTGTGTCCATATTGCTTGATTGTCCTTGCTCCAGAACTCTATCGGTGACTGCTTTGAATGTGCCTCATCAATGCACATTTGCAGACCTCTATTTGCACGTTTGCAGGCCAGCACAGTGGTAGAGCTACTGCCTTCCAGCACCAGAGACACGGCTTCAACTCACTGGTGCTGCCTGTAAGGAGCTTGTACGTTCTCCCCGTGACCTGCATGGGTTTTCCCCAACACTCCAAAAACGTACAGGTTTGTTGGCAAATTAGCTTCGTAAAATTGTAAATTGTCACTAGAATGTGTGTGTGTGTGTGTGTGTGTGTGTGTGTGTGTGTGTGTGTGTGTGTGTGTGTGTGTGTGTGTGTGTGTGTGTGTGTGTGTGTGTGTGTGTGTGTGTGTGTGTGTGTGTGTGTGTAGGATAGTGTGCGGGGAATGCTGGTCGGCGCGGTCTCGGAAGACCGAAGGGCCAGTTTCCGCGCTGTATCTCTAAACTAAACTAAACTCTAATAGCGGATTGCCGAGGTTTACTACTATCAGAAAAATATTCTCGTTATCTGAGTCCTAAATGATTGAAAAATAATTTTTAGACAATGCCCCTCCAATTGTAGCCTTTCTGGCACGAAACTTCAGCAGCTACACTTTTGTATATGGTTCACTCATCTTGCATCTGTTTCTTCTCAATTTCAACAAGCATTGGTTCAACGTCACCTCTGGTTCACATCGACTAACAATCCATTTGCCTTCCTTACTGCTTTTCACCCCTGCAAGTTACCTTTCTGCATTTCAAAATCCATAATTCCCGGATAGTTCTACACAGCGATATATTTGGCAAATATCAGTTAAGGCACCAGGGAGGTCACTTATAAGTGTCAAATAGTTTTTCACTATTTAAAAATACTCTTTCTGTTCCGGTGCCCCACAATTCCCTACTGTGATCCCGATGTGTCTGCTCTTCATCCAGGAGGAGGAGCCATCTTGGTGAACGGCTGCTAATCAGCAGCCGTCCGTTTAATTCACTTTTTTTTTTGTAGTTTTAGTTAGTCTTGTTTGCAGTCTGTAGGAGAACTAGACTTTGAATGTAGGGGCAAGGGGGTAACCTTATTTCTAGGTCCCTACCTGGTCGGTGAGGCAGCTTTTTCTCCGGGCTGCCCCGTCGACCCGTCCTCGTGGCCTACCTGCGGGCCTGGAGAGCCGTTTCCTGGCGGGGACCGCCCAGCACCTTCAGCTTCGGTGGTGGCACAGCGCTGGAGCGCTATCGCGGAGCGGAGCGGGCGATGCCTTGCCTGGGTCGCCGCGCTGGATCGACGCGCTGGAGCTCCGGTGAGCTGTGACCGCCGAGCTCAACACCTCCGGGCTGCGGGACTGTGGAGAGGATCGGGCGGCGCCGACTTTAACATCGGGAACCTTGGAGCTCCAAACCGGCGCGGCCTTGTCGGCTTCGGAAGCTGCGGTCTACGGCAATGGAAGCGGCTGTTCCAGGTGGCCCAGCCGCTGAGAGGACTCTCCTGACGCCGGGGCAACAGCACCCGGTGAAAACGGCCAGGAACATCGGGCCTCCGTAGAGGCAATAGAGGAGGCCTCAATAGGCCTGACTGTGGGAGAACTGGGGATGGGGACTGGACATTGTGCCTTCCCCCACAGTGGTAACCATTGTGGGGGGATGATTTTTGTATGTATTGTCTATTTTAGTCTGTGTCCAAGATGGCGGTCGGAAGGGAGAGTGGACGCTGGCGCGGTTTAGCTGCCGCTGCTCTCTCTTCACATTGTGTTTCTGATTGTTTTTTTTTTGTGTCTTTGGATCGAATTCTGTCTTTAATTTGTGTATTGGTGATGTCTTTATAATTTATTTTACTCCGATTATATGTTTCTTACTTGTTAAACTTTGTAAGGTGTCCTTGAGACTTTGGTATACGGCGCCCAATAATAAAATGTATTATTATTATTATTATTATTTAACCGGCTCATTGCCTTTGTAGAAACAATCTAGCTTATACATCACTAATCACTCACATTTTCATCAAGCTTTGTATCATCAGAAAACTTTTCAGATGGCACGGTGGCGCAGCGGTAGAGTTGCTGCCATGCAGCGCCTGAGACCCGGGTTCAATCCTGACTACGGGTGCTGTCTGCGTGCAGTTTGCATGTTCTTCCTGAGACTACGTGAGTTTTCTCTGGATGCTCCAGTTTCCTCCCACATTCCAAAGACGTGCAGCTTTGTAGGTTAATTGGCTTTTGTAAATTGCACCGAATGTGTAGAATAGATCTTGTGTACAGGTGATTGTTGGTCAGCATAAACTCAGTCGGTCTTAAAGGCCTGTCTCACGAGTCTGCGGTCATTGGCAGCGAAACGGGAAGAATCTGCCGCCATAGACCGCGCACTCGAGAGAACGCACAATTCCGGGGCCGTGCGGCGGTGTTCCCAACACCGCACGGTGCTAAAATAAAACCTACACTGTTGAAAAATATTTTCCTACCGCACAACCTCCACCAGTGATGCACGAGTGCGGCACGGCCGCCCGCACGGGCCGCCGCCAGTGTGGCTCGAGCGCCATGCATCAAACTTGCACTGCCACAGCCTCCGCCAGTGAGGAGGCACGTGTGCGGCACGGCCGCAGGCACAGCCACCGCTACAGCGCCGCGATCAGGACGGCCGCCGCCACAGCCGCCGCTAGTGAGTCACGTGCAGCGGGCCGGCGTCATCGCAGTCGGCCTGCCCTTTTTTTTACTTACCGCAAGCACGTGGGACCAGCCGTATTTGAATCACTCGGCCCCCGCGCAGCATCCGTGCGGCGCTCTCGTGGATAGGCTCGGCGCTCTCGCCGTTGCCGTGCGGTCCACTCTACAGGTGAAGCCGCGCTTCACCGCCGATGACTGCAAACACGTAAGACAGAGCCTTTAAGGACTGTGTCTCTCAACTGTAATTACATTCTGTGCTTTATGTAGCTAAAGGAACAGGAACCCAACTTAGAAGTAACAACTTGCCAACTTGAAAAAAAGCAATTCATTTATTCTGTATTTTCTACACAGTAGCTAATCTTCTATCCATTTTACCACATCAATTCTATTCCAGAAATCAGTAATAGTAGGCCCCTCTAGGTCATGACTGACCCTGGGTGATGCATCCTGGTCGGATGCCAGTCTGGGCGATGTCATATGGAGGACAGGCTGTTGCCCATGCAGCACGTCCCTCCTCTCCACGTCGCTGATTGATCCAAAGGAACAGCAGGGCCGTTACAGTTTGGCACCAGCGCCGTCGCAGGAGCGAGGTTGTAGACAACGACGAACTGCCTTGGGGGCTCCGGATTTTCTTGAGGTTTACTCCTGGAGCCTTTTCCATGACTGGATATGGCCACAAGGCAGTGGAGGTTTTAAATCAGAGTTTTCCCTCTCCTAGATGGACTGCTTTCCCAGGCTTACTAGCCCCATCTGCCCGAGACTCGTGGGGGCGGGAGCGTCTACCTTCCCGTGCAGGTCTATAGCACCTGCCCACTGCCCAGAAATCACTATTTTGCATTACAACATTTATTATGGCACGTTGTTCATAAAAAAACAGAAATGCCACATCTACTAGTTCACCTTACGCGACCTTAACAGTTATATCCTCTATATACATGTATTGGATTGGTCAAATCGGATTACATAGAACAGTACACAGACAGAAGATGCTAGAGTAACTCAGCGGGTCAGGCAGCATCTCTGGAGGGCTGCAATGTAAATTGTCCCTAGTGTGTGTAGGATAGTGTTAATGTGTGGGGATCACTGGTTGGTGCGGACTCGGTGGGCCGAAGGGCCTGGTTCCGCGCTGTATCTTTAAACTAAACTAAACTAAGCTAAAAGGAATAGATGACATTTTGGGTCGAGACCCTTCTTCAGATTCTATCTTGAGCCGAATCATCACCTATTCCTTTTTCCCAGAGATGCTACCTGACCCGCTGTTACTCCAGTATTTTGTGTCTATCTTCGGTATAAAACAGCATCTGCAGTTCTTTCCTACACACTGAACAGGACATCTCAGGAACAGACCCTTGGGCCCACAATGTCTGTGTTGAATGTCTTTTTAAATACATGTCACCTTTGCCCAATTCAATCACAATTTTCTAATTGCTATACTACCATTGTTCCAGACTAACTATTTCCTCTCTCCATCCTATCCCACATAAATTCCCCAGGTCCCCATAAGCAGCATTTTAGTTTTTGGATCAACCTCAAAGAACTTCCAACAAGTCTACTTGGCGGAATCTACTAATGGTGATTCAGTCACCTTGGATGTGTTTCAGTTCCATGGATAGTGGTTGCTTCAGGCAACGAGTGTTTTAAACTCTACAAGACGACCATAAAAATTCTGTTTGCACTTAAAACTCCACGATTTTCTTTCGACATCAGTAATCCCCATTTCAGACACATTATTTTGATAGAAATTGTGCTACTGAACAAGAAATTTACCTCATAATTTTTAAAGTAAGCTCAGTCGTGTTCTGTTAGTCAAGGGAAGCTTAAGACAGGCATATGCCAGTTATTTATTTTTCTCTTAGCTTGGGATTTTAAAAGAAAACAAGCAGGAGCCAAACTAAGCTAGTGAGCGAGGGCTATATGAAGGAATTCCCTTCATATCCTGGAGTGAACCTTCCATCCAAATCTCTCGCTGTTTTTTTAATGGTTTAAAGAACATTTGCTTCAATATTTATTTGACAATTATTTGCCTGGTTGGGATTTTTCTTTCTGCTTCTTTGTGAAGTCCTGACAGCAATGGGATTTGTTTAAGGTCAGGAATTTGTTGTCAGGATGTGGGTTATTGTGCCAAGGCCACATTTTATTGCCCTCTGCAATGTAGTTTAGTTGAGCTTAAAGATACGGTGCGGAAACAGGCCCTTCAGCCCAACGAGTCCGCGCCGACCAGCGATCCCTGCATACTCGCACTATCCTACACACATTAGGGACAATTTACAATTTTACCAAAGCCAATTAACCTACAAACCTGTACATCTTTGGAGTGTGGGAGGAAACCGGAGATTCCGGAGAAAACCCACAAAACCCATACATGGGGACAACGTATAAACTCCGTACAGACAGCGCCCATAGTCAGGATCAAACCTGGGTCTCTGGCGCTGTAAGGCAGCAACTCTACCTCTGTGCCACCGTGCCGCCCTTCCAGGAGGTGAGTAATTGCACCTTCCAGTTCCTGTAATCTTTTGATGAAAATGGACCTGGAGTAGTTGTGTAGGAAGGAACTGCAGATGCTAGTTTAAACCGAAGATAGACACAAAAAGCTGGAGTAACTGCGGGTCAAACAGTATCTCTGGAGAAAAGGAATAGGTAACGTTTTGGTTAGAGTCTTTTGGAAGAAGGGTCTCAACCCGAAACATCACCTATTTCTTTTCTCCACAGATGCTGTTTGACCTGCTAAGTTACTCCAGCATTTTGTGTCTATCTGAAGTACTATGTTTCATTTTTAGACTCTATCACAGAGGAAGGACATATTTGCCTTAGGGGTAATGCAACATAGATTCACTTGAATTATTGCCAATCATTCGGTGCCAAGATTAGAAGGTTTTTGGACAGAACAGGGTTCAGGGATAAAGTGTTTTCTTGATGGTCAAGGTGACATTAATGGGAATTAGAAAGTTATCCCTGTCAGTGGTGCACAGACACGGCAGAATGAAGCTCCCACTACTCTGCCCAGCATTGCACCATTTCTGGACAACACCACGCAATTTGTCCAGTCTATATTTATATTGTGCACACCCACTACATTAGCTATTTCTCAAAGCGTGGTTGCCAGTTTGGCACCGAATAATGTTATTGAAGGAGCAACAGGCACAGATCCCTCAGAAATTGGATTAGACATCAAAAATAACCCACACAAGATAGAGAAAGACAAACCTTCATCCACCAGGATTGACAGCCGAGGTCCTTCATTAAGCTCTGAACTACATATACTATTATTGTTATTATTACACTAATATTGCTGTTTTTTGTGTGTACAAATGTGTGCATGTTAGTGCATATATATATAGATATATATATATATCTATATATACACACAACCCGTTCCCCCAATGCAATATTCCACCACTCACCCGTTCACTTGCTGCCGGGACTTTAAAAAATTCCAATTCCACTTCCCCTGCCTTTCCCAGCACTCCCTCCCCCTCCTGTCCAGCCTCACTCTGCACCCTCCCCCTCCTGTTCTTGCCAGGACTAATGGCTCTGTCCCACGGGTTTGCGGTCGTTGGCGGTGAAGCGCTGCATCGCCGGAAGAGGGGACAGCACGGCAACCACGGGAGCGGCGCACGGATGCTGCGCGGGGGGCCAAGTACGGCCGGTTCCACGAGCTTGCGGTTTCGGCTGATGGCGTCTTTCGGAACGCGGGGCTGTGGCGGCGGCTGTGGCGGCGGCCGTGCCGCACACGTGCCTCACTGGCGGAGGCTGTGGCGGTGCAGGTTCGACTCACGGCGCTCGTGCCGCACTGGCGGCGGCTGTGGCGGTGACCGTGCCGCACTCGTGCCTCACTGGCGGCGGCTGTGCGGTAGGAACACATTTTTGGACAGTGTTGGGTTTTTTTTAGCACCGTGCGGTGTTGGGAACAATGCCGCACGGCCCCGGCACTGTGCGTTTGACCAAGCCCGCGGTCTCTGGCGGCCCAGGAGCGGTAGATAGTTCCTGTTTCGCCGCCAATGATCGCAGACTCGTGAGACAGGCCTTTAAGTGATCTATGATCGCAACATTGTTGCAAATGAGATCCCATTGTGACCTGCAACTACCAGCGACTGGTAGCAGTGAAGTGTTGAAGTGATTCTTTCTGAAAGTGGATTTAGTAAACTTAAAAATGTGTTAACTTGTAAGATATAACATCAATCTGAACGAAACCTGACACAAATGACCACAAGACAATGGTGAGTAAGGTGGTGCACATATTTTAGCGCTATCGTGTACCGTTTCAGCATAGGTCCGTGATCACACACATATACGTGCATAGATAGATAGAAACAAAGAAGTTGAGAGTTTTAGTAATATATAGATATTACTAAATTACTAAGGTATATATATCTATATTACTAAAAGTCTGATCTTGACCACTTCCTGTTGTTCTGTATATTGATTTTAGAAAAAACGTTGCCACTTACGGCTGTGATTTTTGGCGATCTTACTTAGAGTCCCCCTCCGCTGCGCAGAACAAGAGGATTTTTCCCATCGATGAAAAATAAAAGAGTTATTAGTGTTTAAAAAATGTTGAGTCTCTCTCCTGAAGGCCACGCCCCTTCCGGAGGGACTATAAAACCCGGAAGTGTTGAGTGCCTCAGTCAGTCTCTGTAAGATGGGGGAGTGAGAGGGTCACATCTCTCAGTCTGAGCTGTGAATAACACTGAACACATGTCTACTAAACTGTGAGTGGTTTTACTGACCTGTCAGTGACCTTAATGTGGTTTGAAAATACAGTTTGTAAATGCTAAAGCTGTGTTGCCTCTGTTTTGGAAATGCTAAAGCTGTGTTGCCTTTGGTTTGGAAATGCTAAAGCAGACACTACATTTGGAAAACATTAGGCTTGTCTTGGCGGAAAAAGCAGATCAATTTCTTAAGACATGGTTACCTTTTACTGAATTTCTGCAACAACAGAATGGTTAAACACAAATTTAAACCCAATGCCAGGGATGGGTGAGGGGTGAGGGGTGAGGGTGGGGGTGAGGGTGAGGGTGGGGGGGGGGGTGGGGGGGGGAAGGTATATCTCCATCTTTGTTTTCTTATTTCTTTTCGTTTCTCCTGCACTTCTTTGGTAGCTTAGGGGTATTTTTCCTGTTCTCTTGTATTTTACTTCTTTTTCTTCATTCTCTTCTTTCTTCTCTCTTTTTTTCACCTTTGGTTATGGTTAAAAATGAAGCTGTACAATAATTGTATAACTGTTATGTCGATTGTCTTATCCTTGTACAATTGCTTCTAATAAAATAACTTCAAAAAAATAATAACAATAAATAAATGCTAAAGCTGTGTTGCCTTTGGTTTGGAAATGCTAAAGCTGTGTTGCCTAATTAAAGTTGCCTTGCCTAATTAAAGTTGCCTTGCCTAATTAAAGTTGCCTTGCCTTCTATATAATTAAAAGTATAATCTTGACCACTTCCTGTTTGCGCTTTATATTTATTTTAGAACAAACGCCACCATGTATGGCTGTGATTTTTGGCCATCTTACTCAGAGTCCACCTCCGCTCATGAGGTGCTGAGGATTTTTCCCATTGATGAAAAATAAAAGAGTTATGAGTGTTTAAAAAGTGTTGAGATTCTCTCTCCTGTCAATCACGCCATGAAGGCCACGCCCCTTCTGGTGGGAGGGGGGAGGGACTATTATACCCAGAAGTGTGGGCGTGGCACAGTCTCTGCAAGATGGAGGAGGGAGAGGTCACGATTCGCTGTCTTTAGTGGCCTTGCACCCTGCTTGAAATGGTATGAAACTGCACTTGAATTGGGAGGCCTTGCACCCTGCTTGAAGTGGTAAGAAACTGCACTTGAATTTGGTGGCCTTGCACCCTGCTTGAAATGGAATTTGAAGGAATAGCCGTGAGTCAACTGCCAGCCCACCAGCCGTGAGTGAGTGAGCTGCCATCACAACAGGCTTGAGTGACTTAGCCGCCGGCCCAGAATCTATTCGGCCCACAATGTCCATACTAGCCCTCTGGAAACCAGTCCCTTCAGCCCACAACACCCATATTAGCACTCCAGAAAGCCCCCCCCCCCCCCCCCCACCTGGCCACCAATATTGGAATTTGTGGAGATGTGAAATATTACGTTGGGGGACCAGCCCTCCCGTGTGATGCTGGGACCCAACAGGTATATATATATGTGTAAATAGACACAAATTGCTGGAGTATCTCAGCAGGACAGGCCGTACCTCTGGATAGAAGGAATGGGTGAAGTTTTGGGTCGAGACCCTTCTTCAAACTCCAGTTGAGTTACTCCAGCATTTTGTGTCCATCTTCGGTTTAAAACAGCAGCTAAGATTATGGATATTACCAGCCTAATGACCATCACATACATGCCATTTGTTACTGGAATGTAAAACAATCCACAGACCTTATTATCATCAGCCCCTGTTTTGTTTTCTCAGCCTTTTCGGCACCTCGCAGCTACTCTCACTGTTGTGCCAGTGGCTCCAAGTCATTGATGTCTTTGTGATTGCATCGCAATGTATTTCAAGCAGAGACCTAAGCTAATAACCCAAGTCAATGGCTTTGCTCCACCTGCATTTCTTCATCTAATATAATCAACATGTTATTAACATCTTTAAGGTTAGAGAGGCAAAGATCAAAGGAGATGTGCAGGGCAGGTTTTTTACACAGTGGGTTGTGAGTGCCTGGAACGTACTGCCAGGGGTGGTGGGTGAAGCAGATACGATACTGGTATTTAGAATAGAATAGAATTTTGAATAGGCACGTGGATATGCAGGGAATGGAGGGATATGGATCACGTGCGGGTAGATAAGTCATGGTCTTGGCAACATGTTCGTCAAATACATCATGGACCAAAGAGCCTGTTCTTGTACTGTGCTGTTATCTTCTACGATTCTATATAACAAAATACCTGCTGCCCCTTAATTGGCAGATGGGTGCACATAAGCCAGATCTGAAAGAATGACAAAAGACAGTGATCTAAGGAGAGAAGAGGCACAAAATGTGAATTAGGGCCCCGTCTGAAATGTTGCCTATCCAATGTATAGACACCAAATGTTGGAGTAACTCAGCGGTACAGGCAGCATCTCTGGATAGAATAAATGGGTGATGTTTCGTCGAGACCCTTCAGAAACATAGAAACATAGAAAATAGGTGCAGGAGTAGGCCATTCGGCCCTTCCAGCCTGCACCGCCATTCAATATGATCATGGCTGATCATCCAACTCAGTATCCTGTACCTGCCTTCTCTCCATACCCCCTGATCCCTTTAGCCACAAGGGCCACATCTAACTCCCTCTTAAATATAGCCAATGAACTGGCCTCAACTACCTTCTGTGGGAGAGAATTCCAGAGATTCACCACTCTCTGTGTGAAAAATGTTTTTATCATCTCGGTCCTAAAAGACTTCCCCCTTATCCTTAAACTGTGGCCCCTTGTTCTGGACTTCCCCAACATCGGGAACAATCTTCCTGCATCTAGCCTGTCCAACCCCTTAAGAATTTTGTAAGTTTCTATAAGATCCCCCCTCAATCTTCTAAATTCTAGCGAGTACAAACCGAGTCTATCCAGTCTTTCTTCATATGAAAGTCCTGACATCCAAGGAATCAGTCTAGTGAACCTTCTCTGTACTGCCTCTATGGCAAGAATGTCTTTCCTCAGATTAGGAGACCAAAACTGTACGCAATACTCCAGGTGTGGTCTCACCAAGACCCTGTACAACTGCAGTAGAACCTCCCTGCTCCTATACTCAAATCCTTTTGCTATGAATGCTACCATACCATTCGCTTTCCTCACTGCCTGCTGCACCTGCATGCCTACTTTCAATGACTGGTGTACCATGACACCCAGATCTCGTTGCATCTCCCCTTTTCCTAATCGGCCACCATTCAGATAATAGTCTACTTTCCTGTTTTTGCCACCAAAGTGGATAACCTCACATTTATCCACATTATACTGCATCTGCCATGCATTTGCCCACTCACCCAACCTATCCAAGTCACCTTGCAGCCTCCTAGCATCCTCCTCACAGCTAACACTGCCCCCCAGCTTTGTGTCACCTGCAAACTTGGAGATGTTGCATTCAATTCCCTCGTCCAAATCATTAATATATATTGTAAATAGCTGGGGTCCCAGCACTGAGCCTTACAGTACCCCACTAGTCACTGCCTGCCATTCTGAAAAGGACCCGTTTACTCCTATTCTTTGCTTCCTGTCTGCCAGCTAGTTCTCTATCCACATCAATACTGAACCCCCAATACCGTGTGCTTTAAGTTTGTATATTAATCTCTTCTGTGGGACCTTGTCGAAAGCCTTCTGAAAGTCCAGATATAACACATCCACTGGTTCTCCCTTATCCACTCTACTAGTTACATCCTCGAAAAATTCTATAAGATTCATCAGACATGATTTACCTTTCATAAATCCATGGTGACGTTGTCCAATTATTTCACCACTTTCCAAATGTGGTGAAATATCCCATCTTTAACAACTGACTGTAGCAGTTTCCCCACTACCGATGTTAGACTAACTGGTCTGTAATTCCCCGTTTTCTCTCTCCCTCCCTTTTTAAAAAGTGGGGTTACATTAGCTACCCTCCAATCCTCAGGAACTACTCCAGAATCTAAAGAGTTTTGAAAAATGATCACTAATGCATCCACTATTTCTGGGGCTACTTCCTTAAGTACTCTGGGATGCAGCCTATCTGGCCCTGGGGATTTATCGGACTTTAATCCATTCAATTTACCTAACACCACTTCCCGGCTAACCTGGATTTCACTCAGTTCCTCCATCTCATTTGACTCCCGGTCCCCTGCTATTTCAGGCAGATTATTTATGTCTTCCTTGGTGAAGACAGAACCAAAGTAGTTATTCAATTGGTCTGCCATGTCCTTGTTCCCCATGATCAAATCACCTGTTTCTGACTGCAAGGGACCTACATTTGTTTTAACTAATCTTTTTCTCTTCACATATCTATAAATACTTTTGCAGTCAGTTTTTATGTTCCTGCCAGTTTTCTTTCATAATCTATTTTCCCTTTCCTAATTAAGCCCTTTGTCCTCCTCTGCTGGACTCTAAATTTCTCCCAGTCCTCTGGTAGGCTAATTTTTCTGGCTAATTTGTATGCTTCATCTTTTGTTTTGATACTATCCCTGATTTCCCTTGTTATCCACGGATGCACTACCTTCCCTGATTTATTCTTTTGCCAAACTGGGTTGAACAATTGTTGTAGTTCATCCATGCAGTCTTTAAATGCCTTCCATTGCATATCCACCGTCAACCCTTTAAGAATCAATTGCCAGTCTATCTTGGCCAATTCACGTCTCATACCCTCAAAGTTACCTTTCTTTAAGTTCAGAACCCTTGTTTCTGAATTAATTATGTCACTCTCCATCCTAATGAAGAACTCAACCATATTATGGTCACTCTTGCCCAAGGGGCCACGCACAACAAGACTGCTAACTAACCCTTCCTCATTACTCATTACCCAGTCTAGAATATCCTGCTCTCTCGTTGGTTCCTCTACATGTTGGTTTAGAAAACTATCCCGCATACATTCCAAGAAATCCTCTTCCTCAGCACCCCTGCCAATTTGATTCACCCAATCTATATGTAGATTGAAGTCACCCATTATAACTGTTTTACCTTTGTTGCACGCATTTCTAATTTCCTGTTTGATGCCATCCCCAACCCCACTACTACTGTTAGGTGGCCTGTACACAACTCCCACTAGCGTTTTCTGCCCCTTAGTGTTTCGCAGCTCTAACCATATCGATTCCACATCCTCCAAGCTAATGTCCTTCCTTTCTATTGCGTTAATCTCCTCTCTAACCCGCAACGCTACCCCACCTCCTTTTCCTTTCTGTCTATCCCTCCTGAATATTGAATATCCCTGGATGTTCAGCTCCCAGCCTTGGTCACCCTGGAGCCATGTCTCCGTGATCCCAACTATATCATATTCATTAATAACTATCTGCACATTCAACTCATCCACCTTATTACGAATGCTCCTTGCATTGAGACACAAAGCCTTCAGGCTTGTTTTTACAACACTCTTACCCCTTATACAATTATGTTGAAAAGTAGCCCTTTTTGATTTTTGCCCTGGATTTGTCTGCCCGCCACTTTTACTTTTCACCTTGCTCCCTATTGCTTCTACCCTCATTTTACACCACTCTGTCTCTCTGCTCACACATTTAAGAAACCCACCACCTCTTATTCTCTGCTTATTATCTTTTTCGTCTTTCTCCCCTACATGTTGGGTCTGAGTGCTTCCCTTCTCTGCCTCCTGCCTCACACACTGCCTACTAGCTTTCTCTATTTGAGTCCCTCCCCCCAAACATTCTAGTCTAAAGGTACACAAAAATGCTGGAGAAACTCAGCGGGTGCAGCAGCATCTATGGAGCGAAGGAAATAGGCAACGTTTCGGGCCGAAACCTTGTTCTAGTTTAAAGTCTCCCCAGTAGCCTTTGCAAATATCCCCGCCAGGATATTGGTCCCCCTCGGGTTCAAGTGCAACCCGTCCTTTTTGTACAGGTCACACCTTCCCCAAAAGAGGTCCCAATGATCCATAAAAACTTGAATCCTTGCCCGCTGCACCAGTCCTTCATCCACGCATTTATCCTCCACCTCGCTCCATTCCTACTCTCACTGTCGTGTGGCACAGGCAGTAATCCTGAGATTGTTACCTTTGTGGTCCTTCTCCTTAACTCTCCTCCTAACTCCCTAAATTCTCCTTTCAGGACCTCTTCTCTTTTTCTATCTATATCATTGGTATCTATATGTACTACGACCTCAGGCTCTTCTCCCTCCCATTTCAGGATATCTTGGACATGTTCAGACACATCCCAGACCCTGGCACCAGGGAGTCAAACTACCATCCGGGTCTCCAGACTGTGTCCACAGAATCGCCTATCTGACCCCCTAACTATAGAGTCCCCTATTACTACTGCCCTCCTCTTCTTTTCCTTACCCTTCTGAGCAACAGGGCCGGTCTCTGTACCGGAGGCCCGGCCGCTGTCGCTACCCCCAGGTAGGCTGTCCCCCCCCCAACAGTACTCAAACAGGAGTACTTATTGCCAAGGTGTACAGCCACCGGGGTACTCTCTAGTCCCTGCCTCTGCCCCTTGCCCCTCCTAACCGTGACCCACTTGTCTGCCTCCCGTGGTCTTGGAGTGACCACCTCTCTGTAACTCCTCTCTATGACCTCCTCACTCTCCCTGACCAGACAGAGGTCATCGAGCTGCTGCTCCAGGTTCCTAATATGGTCCCTTAGGAGCCCCCATCTCAATGCACCTGGCACAGATGTGGACGTCTGGAAGGCTATCAGAAGAGGTTCAAAAGATCTGAAGAAAGGTCTCAACCCGAAACGTGACCCATTCCTTCTATGACCCAACCGGAGATGCTGCCTGTCCCATTGAGTTACTCCAGCATTTTGTGACTATCTTTGGTGTAAACCAGCATCTGCAGTTTCGTCCTCCACATGTCACTGATCCATGTCCCCCAGAGATGCTGCCTGACTTGCTGAATTACTCCAGCACTTTGTCTTCCATTTAGTTTTATTTAGTTTCATTTAGAGATACAGCTTAGAAATAGGCCCTTCCATCCACCGACCCCACACCAACCACCATTCACCCTTTCACACCAGTTCTATGTTATTCCATTTTTACATCCACTCCCTACACAATTCACGGACGTGTGCAAACCCGCATGTCTTTGTGATGTGGGATGAAATGGGACCACCCAGAGGAGACCCTCGCGGTCACAGGGAGAAGATACTAACTACACACACAAACTCTGCAGCCGAGGACAGGATAGAATCCATATCTCTGGTGCTGTGAGGTGACAGCTCCACCAGCTGCGGCACTGTGCTGTACATTCTGTGGAAGACTCCAGTATCTGCACATGAGGCACCGTGGTGCAACGGTAGAGTTGTTGCCTTACAGCGCCAGAGACCTGGGTTTGATCCTGACTATGGGTGCTGTCTGTATGGAGTTTGTACGTTCTCCCTGTGACCACGTGGGAAATGATAGTTGTTTAGTTGATAGATACAGCTCGGATACAGCCCCTTCAGCCCGCCGAGTCCCCACTGACCAGCGATCCCCGCTCATGAACACTATCCTACACACTCTAGGGTCAATTAATACTTATACCAAGCCTATTAGCCTACAAGCCTGTACATCTTTGGAGTGTGGGTGGAAACCAAAGATCTCACAGAAAACCCACACAGGTCACGGGGAGAACATACAAACTCCGTACAGACAGCATCGTAGTCGGGACCGAACCCAGGTCTCTGGCGCTGTAAGGCAGCAACTCTACCCTCCCGCCACCGTGCCGCACTGAGTCTGCAATTATTTGTCTTGATGTTTTATTTTTCATTGAAATGTTATCACACCAGAACACCGTGCAATGCAATTTCCAGACACTTACTTTCATATGAGGCTTTGCTATGAGAGAAATCTCTGTTTCTACACTCGGGTGAAATGTGACACCTCCAATTATTTCGCAATCTTCATTAATTAAAAAATAAATCAAAGTTAATATGCCCAATGCTATTTAACTGTCTGCCACATAATTAAAATTATAATGGCTGCTGAGTGAACTAATAATGGGAATCATTGTGAAAGCAGTTCCACAGCCTGATATTACAATAACATGCATAGAATGAAGATTCAGCTGTTGACACATTTGGCAGTTATTAAAGATTACAGGATTACACTAAAATCTTGTATCAGTCAAGAAATGTTATATTACTTGAGACCCAGTAACCGACAGCTGAAAAAAACGACCAAATGCATAGTTTCTTAAAACGTTATATGCATAATGAAGTAAAATTCACACATTAAAAATGTTATTGAGCTAAAACCAAATATTTTGCATCTCTCCAGATGTGATCTATGAGGTCGTTTTCTGACTTATATCACAGCACCAACTGCACAAAGAGCCATCTCATAGAGGAAAAGCTTAGGTATTGAAGGGGCACCCATAAGCCATGAAAATGTAGCAAAACCAAGTCTTGATGCAGGGTCTCGAACCAAAATATTGACTTTCTCTTTGCCTCCACAGGGGATGCTTGACTTGCTGAGTTCCCCCAGCAGTTTACTCTGCATGAAGCATCTGCAGCATCTTGTCTTTGGGCCCAGGCCACGTCGAGTGCATAAAGACAAGAAATACTGTGTCACGGTGGCGCAGCGGTAGAGCTACTGCCTTTCGGCGCCAGAGACCCGAATTTGATCCTGACCATGGGTGCTTGCCTGAACGGAGTTTATACGTTCTCCCCATGACCAGCATGGGTTTTCTCCAAGATCTTCAATTTCCTCCCACACTACAAAGACGTACAGGCTTGTAGGTTAATTGGCTTGGTATAAATGTAAATTGTCCCTAATGTGTGTAGCATAGTGTTCGTGTTCGGGGATTGCTTGTCGATGTAAATGGCCTGTTTCTGTGCTGTATCTCTAAAGTTGAGTATAGGACCAAAGAGGTCCTTCTGCAGTTGTATAGGGCCCTAGTGAGACCACACCTGGAGTATTGTGTGCAGTTTTGGTCCCCTAATTTGAGGAAGGACATTCTTGCTATTGAGGGAGTGCAGCGTAGGTTCACAAGGTTAATTCCCGGGATGGGGGGACTGTCATAGGCTGAGAGAATTGAGCGGCTGGGCTTGAATACTCTGGAGTTTAGAAGGATGAGAAGGGATCTTATTGAAACATATAAGATTATTAAGGGTTTGGACACGCTAGAGGCAGGAAACATGTTCCCGATGTTTGGGGAGTCCAGAACCAGGGGCCACAGTTTAAAAATAAGGGGTAAGCAATTTAGAACGGAGATGAGGAAACACGTTTTCTCACAGAGAGTTGTGAGTCTGTGGAATTCTCTGCCTCTGAGGGCGGTGGAGGCCGGTTCTCTGGATACTTTCAAGAGAGAGCTAGATAGGACTCTTAACGATAGCGGAGTCAGGGGATATGGGGAGAAGGCAGGAACTGATTGGGGATGATCAGCCATGATCACATTGAATGGCGGTGCTGGCTCGAAGGGCCGAATGGACTACTCCTGCACCTATTGTCTATTGTCTATTGTCTATTGTCTATTGTCTATTGTCTATTGTCTAAACTTAACTAAACAAAACTAAACTAAACTAAATTCAACTAAACTAAATTCAACTAAACTAAATAGTGAATTTGGGAATATTCTATCTTGCAAGAGGTGTCAGAGGTTGGGTATGGAGGATTAGGTCTTAAGCTCAAAAGCGCAAAAAATGGGTTTTGTTTTCTGATCTCCCACCATTCCAAAGGAAGTATTGGTCCTTGTCTTTTCTCACCTCCAGCTCTTCAACCCCCCCACCCCTCCCTACTTTCAGTCTGAAGAAGAGTCCCGACCCAAAACGTCATCCAAACTTTTTCTCCAGAGATGCTGCCTGACCCGTTGAGTTACACCACCACTTTGTGTCTCCCTTTGGTATAAACCAGCATCTGCAGTTCCTTATTTCTACCCAGAAGAATGAGTTGGGTAATGGCCGACAAGCTAATCAAGAGCTAGTCAGAAAGTTGAACTGCAGAACTGGATTGGTGTGAGTTTCTGCAAGGAGGTCCAGTCCCTTACAGTTCCTGGTCTTGTCCCACAAAAGCCTTTTGCTGAGAGCTTTAACACCACTCAGTCCCTTATACAGCTGATATGCCTGCACATGTGACATCAAATACAATACAATACAGCAAAGGCCAATGTGTTTTATACACAGTTTAACATCACTGTGTCTCCCAGATGCAAGTTATACACACTGAAGGCCGGATTAAAAATCTGGAAATGCATTTTTGACTCACAAAGTAAAATTCAACCATGTCTGGCATTGGGTCAGTGTGCTCAGTGATAGATAGAAGCAGGATTTCTGG